>VXBA01002417.1:2394822-2605561 GCA_013399895.1 Serilophus lunatus | reverse complement strand
GCTGGCTTTGTTTCTATTTAAGGCAATTCATGAACCTAACTCCTATGGTGCTTAGAAACAAGGAAATAATAGTATGAAAATAGAATTCAGTGTGACCAAATCTAATTCCCAACCTGAACTGAAGGTTTTGTAAATATTCTGCAATGTTCATTAGAACTATTTACATATCTTTGATCTTGTTTCTTTCTGGGGAGAGTTTTAGGTGTGGAAGCAGAAAGAATAGAATAAAGTCAAATTTAGTGAAATAGTTCAGTTGAAAGGACTCTACAATGATCATCAAGTCCAATTACCTGACATATTAACTTAAACCTATTAGGACACAGTCTGAATGCCTCTTAAACACTGTCAGGTATGGGGCAAACCCTCAGCAAATACTTCAGTGATGCTTCCAAAGAAGGATAACCCTCCTTCCCATAGGAATATCCAACTATGTTTATTTTCTGTTTTTGAAAATAAAGCAAGAAATGCTTACTTTTGGTTATTTTTTTCTTCATTTAACAATTTATATTATTTCTTGAGAAGACTTTCTCTGTGATTTTTGCCTCTGTGTACATACACTGCATCTTTAGGCTTATGTTCCACTCAAATCAGAGGCAAAGGTAAGTGTCCTGTAATAAGCAGAAAGTTATGTATCTTTACAGAAATTAGAAGATCTTCTAAAGGGCATTAGACCCTTGGGAAAGGCACCATTTACAGTTCATTATCCTTGCAATCTTTCCTTAGGAATAAGTAATAGTTAGCAATTTAGTGTATTTAGGGCAAATCAGCAAAGCACATAACTGTGTGCTTCCACTTAAGGATGAGCCCAAGTCCTTCTCAACTCAGCACAGGCCATTGACCTCCATCCAGCAAAGCACTCAGACATCTCTGCATAAACCTGAAAGCACACACACATTTGAGAAACTGCATCATGTATTACCATGAGTTTTGCTTAAAAGCAAGTAAGTTGCCTATAAAATACTTAAATCATTGCCATGCTTGTAAAATACTCTCCTTGTTCAATGAGATAAACTCTTCACTGGAGTTAATAGTTTTGCTATATTCAGAGCTCTACAGATAGGGAAGTGCAAAGAAGAAAGTAAAGCATGAGTTATTCTGTAGTGATGGCAAATGTTGCAATTTTCCTCAATTTCTACATTCCATTCCACAACGCAATCCTCACTGGAATATGTTCAAACATTTAGCAGTTAAATGTGTTTGTCATTCACCCTCTTGGCTCTGCAAAACCCGAGGAGAAATAAATAGATAGGCCACTTGTAGGATTCACTTTACTTCATGTGTGTGTGTGTCTCTTGTGAGTGTTACGAGATAATTAGTTTGGGCTAGAAAAAGAGATGTGCTGCCCTCTATCAAAGACACTGAGATTGATGTGGTGTTATCGAATTAGTCTTAGGCCACCCAATAAGGATCAAGCTTTAAAAGAAAAGACATAGAGGAGAGGAAAACAGGAATAACACAGCCAGGTTGGACAAGGCTCTGAGGTCCAGAGGAAGGTGTCCCTGCCCATGGCAGAGGGGTTGGAACCAGATGATCTTTAAGGTCCCTTCCAGCTGAAATTATTCCATGATTCTAAGATCCAGTTTACAGTTTTGAATGATAGCACAAAAAGATCAGAATGACAGTTTTCTAGAATTAAAGGATTCAGAAATTCGTTGTAAACACATAAATTAGATTATGCTCAGCTCAAAGTTCCGAAGTTTGCAACTGTTACTGTAATTCAAAGTATGTTTGCAAGATATCTTCTTGCATCCCACCCAGTTTAAAATACTTTGAGCCATTTGTTGGGATTTTTTTTTCTAAAGTTGTTTCTTGCTAAATCAACAGATCCTAAAATTTAAAACAGTCTAAGGAATTTGCTTTGAAAAATTACATCAGTAAGCTAAAAAACATGAATAAAACTGACTTTAAGCACCGAATTTTCCAAAGACACTACTGGGAAGGCAAAGCTGTGTTTAGTATCTGAGGTTATTGTAAAGAAAGCCCTGGAGAATTCCGCATTTGCAGATCAGACAGCATTTGAATGCCACTTTATGAAGGCTGGTTTCTGAGAGGCAGTTGTCACCCAGAGGCTCTCTGATATTAACAGCAAATCATTCCTGATAGTGTGTTTTGAATCAGAAGCAAGAACATGGTTATAGCATTTTGATCTTGTGTTAAATATTCATGTAATAGCCACAGGGGTGAATAGTAACTATTCTCCAATGAAATTATTTTTTGTATATAGGTGTCAATGTGACAGGAGCCAAAGATTAATCTTTCCTTTGGTTGCTATAGGAGCACGTGGATAGGATAGATGAGTTCTTAAAGCTCCTAAACCAGACAGTTTAGCCTGATGGTTTATGTTGACCTGCCATGAACCAAAACTAAGGTCTCAGTGTTACAGGGTGTTAAAATGCTGCATTGTTATTTCACTTTGGTCTCTGTTTCAACAACTACAGTGATCTAACACCAACTACTTTTTGAACACTTTATTTTTTCTTGATATCAAATTAACATATTAGGTAGAAGGCAGAGATTTAAGAAGTTATGTCAAATGATTCAAATCATTAAATAGGTTTTTTTTTCTTCTCCATCATGTTTCATGTTATGTTTAAACCAGATAGAAGCAGCTTTTGTTAATCAACCACTACAGCAAAAATGTCTTCATCTTTTCCTTGATGCTGTGGCAGAAGTGTAGCCGTTATGACACTGTGGTTTGAGTCAAAACCCTGTACAAAGGCCAAAGAGAAGAGCTGATCTACAGTCTGTTCTGCTTTTTCACCATGATCAATGCCACTGCAACACATCAACATACTTAGAGCTGAGAAAAGAGAAAAGGTGAATGACAACGGGCTGGTATATGGATTAAATTTAATTTTATCTTGAGTTTTGTGGCAGGCCCTGTCATCATGCAGTGGTGAGCAGAGATCGGATGCCAGTGGCCAAACCATACCACCAGGATGGCTGATCTTGGAGCTGTCACCTAACACCTTCTTAAGAGAACAACAACCAAAGTCTCCTAAAATGCCTGAACAAGACTAAAAGGAATCTTTAAATACCTCTAAGGTGATTTTAAAGAGAATTAAATACGAGGCTTTGCTCTTGGAACAGCTCATACTCCAAAGCCAACTCACTTCTATTTCATGCCAAATAAAAGCTGTATGAATCACATAATAAAATGTTATGGCTGCTGGCACAATTAATTAGAGATGGAGGACAGCACAACTTTCACCTCAAACAGAAGTGCCATATTAGAAGAAAAAAAGCTGTTAAAATACTGTGCCCATTCCTAACTGATTCAGTACAGAAATTAGGACATGCTAAGAAAATATTAATTTGCAGGAAATAAGGAGAGTGTGTATCACCATAACATTTCCACTACATGGCAGTGTTTGTAAAACACCTTCTGGAGATCATACTGTGGTAATGGTGGATCAGCACTTCAGATGGCAAGTGTCTTCATTTTTCTACTGCTACTTATGCCAACCCCCCCCCCCCCCCCAAAAAAAAAAAAAAGGGTAGCAGCATCTTCATGGGCCAATTAACTCTATATACACATTTGGGGAAAATAAACTTCCACAATTAATGCAGCAAGCACTGAAATCCACCTTCATACTCGTAAGTCTGAATCCTTGTTCTGCACTTAAAAAATTACACACATTCTAACATTTCAGGAACAAAAATTAGTTACCCAACTGAAGAATGACATGAGTTCTATTGCAATGGAACCCCCACTGTGTATTGCACTTGTTGCTGGGTTCATGAGACATCATCTTTATGCAATTTGAACATGCTATGCTGACCTGCACCGCACAAAAAACCAGGAAAGCCCATAACAATATAGCAAATTTGGATCTGTGAGAATAACTGTACCGTTTTTCAGAGAATACTTCTATTTCAACCAAAGGTTATACCATAAGTGTCTATTAAGTGCACCTACACTCCCATTTACATTGAAAGTGTTACCAGTGGGTCTGTGTAACCTGAATGGAAAACTTGTAGCTCTTGCCATAAATTCTACTTCTCTGATTGGTTGAGAAGAAATGCAAGAATAATAGTACTCAGTCACAAAAAAAAAAAAAAAATAAAAATAATAGTACTCAAAACAGTCCTTCTGCTCACCAAACATAAACAGTCACTGCTATCACAAGAAACGTGGATTTAGGACCCGAGTTTTGGCAAGCAAGGATTACCCTAATCACATCCCACTGATTTTAAACAAAATGAACAGTCACCCTGAGCAGTAAATCATCGTGTGACTCCATGAGTGACAGCCAAGATGTCAGTCACAGCCTCCGATGCCTGATTAGCAGGCACAATTAGCACAAATACTATTTTAGAAATACTTTTATACAAAGCAATTCAGCAGAGTTTGGGGATCAAGTTTTGACAAAAGCAGACAACGATGTCACAAGGGTTCATTTATAATCTCCCTGCATGTGTCACTTCTAATTTCTAAAAATGTCCATTTATAAAACCTAGAGATTATAAATATCTATCCCAATTATACATAATTACTAAACATGCCTTCAAAGTCTTGGGGTTTTTTTGGTTGTTTTAAGGTTTCTCTAAAGACAGAGTTGCTCTTCGCTATAGAATCCAGGAAACTTTCTGCAAAACAAGCTGTTAGTAAATAACACTTTTCTTAGTCTTATTTTTGACTTTGGTTATTATGGTTTGTATGGTTTGTTAGTCAAGAGTTACGCTCGACTGACTCAATGCAAATTGCAACATTCTGCAGATAGAGAGTGACACACTTCTGTCTCCACCAAACCTTATTAACAACCACGATCGACGAGGAGCTCTGCATCTTAGAAATGCAACTTAACTAGGTTTCCTTCTGTGATGTTTACCCACAGGGAATGAGGAAAAATTTGTATTCCTAGTTAGAATTTTTCCTCCTTGCGTGTTAGAGGAATCAAGCTTCCCCTAGGTATACATCCTTCTATGTTTATGAACAGATGTAGGAAGGAAGCATAGTTTATGGTATACTAGTTTTAAATTGACTCATTTGTGATTTCATTAAAATGCAGAATAAATTTGGTATCCCCAGGCAATATTTCCACAGAATTCTTTAGGTTAAGATTTTCTATTTCTCTGAAAAGCAAAAGAGATTTTCTAAAGGCTTGCTGATTTTATATATCATTAAAACTGCTCTTCAAAGAGAAAAGAAGAAAAGAACAAATTTTATTCCTCAATATTTTTCATTACTTCTTAAAACAGAATACATTTCATGAACCTGTGAAACCAATCAGAAAGTGAGAGAGCCTCCACTTCCTGAGCACTTATGCAAAATCTACACAGACAAATGCCTTTGCATGTTACACTCTTGACTTTTCTGCCTTTTTCTGCCTTTCTGTTAAATGTATTTCTTCTGGATTAGATTAATCTGATTTTCATGCAATAAAAGCAGAGAGAGAGAGCTGTTGGTATGAAGTTATATAGAACTAGAAACTACAATATTGCTCTCCCTTCACCTCAGCAGTCTGTAGAATAAATACAAAAATGAGTGACTGCCCTTGAAAAGGTGATTTCATCAAGATGACGGAAATGATGGTAACAGCAAGCATCATTAAATTATCACTTTTTTTTTTTAAATATGGAACAGCAACACTGTCACATTATCATTATCTTTAATTAGGGAAATATTGGTATTCTGAATCGCAGCAGGAATTCAGAGAAACACAAGTTTGAACTGATCACCACTTTCACACCTAAAAAGGTGCTACAGGGTGGTTTGTGTGGCACAGAAGTGCAGCATCACCAACCAACAGCAGCACCTTGTTTCTCGAGGAAGCAGCTTCTGGTGAAATCAAAACTATGCCTCGCTTTATTTTCCTCCACAACTTTGAAATCCTGAGGGGCAGGCTGAGAGCACACAGCAATGTTATTTAGCTAAGGCAACATGGAAATGGAGAAGAGTGAGAGATGATACACCTTTTCCCTTACACTCAAAACCTAGAGATTTGGGTCAAAAGTGACTGTAAATAATTAAAACACTCAGGAAATGTCCTACAGAGGAACCCATGAATATTTCTTACATTCTATGGTTGATCAAAAATAGGTCTCTGTAGTTTGTCATTCCACGCTCTATACAAAATTTAATCTTACAACCTACTTAGATGATGATCAATTAATTCTAATCAACAATAAAAATATTAATGCACTTCTGGTTAAATAATAATTTTTGTCTTGGCCTAATGAATTCTAATACTGCCATTCAGGTACACTAGTGATCCTACATACCAGTTTTGAACTGAGGTTTGAAAATGTGGTACACCTGCTATTCATCTGAAATGCCAAGATGAAAAATCATTTCAAAATTTTGTCATGGGAGATTTAATCGCAACCAATTATAGTGAAGTTTTGCACTGGCAGTAAAAGATAACCCCAGACTTGAACTGCAGGTGATCAAGGAATATTATTCTTTGAAAAATACTTATTTCTACAGTTGCAATCACAGTAATTAACTGAGAAAGTGACAGGCACGTACTCTTGATGGAGCAGCCAAGTTTCGCAGCAGAGGATTTGGATTCCTTCAGCTGCCAGCTTGTATGGGACTGCTGGTATCAGCTATTCCTGGCTTAACTCCTCCTGACCACAGTATTCCCCATATACTACAATATACTACTGAATTGTTGAAAACATGCAATCTGTGAACTCTAGTTCAAATTCCTTATTTTTAATTCTTAGTCCTTATTTGGACTTTTACTTCAGGAATCATTCACCAAATGTATGAATTGCCTCTTAGGCAGCAGACACTGCATATAAATCCTCTGATATTTTTTTTTTGGCCATAAAGCAACAGGGCAAACAATGCAACACAGTATTTATTCTACTGTACTCATCTGACGATATAATAGAAGTGTAGGGGGAAAAATAAATTAAAAATCCTTTATTTTTCCATAGCGTTTCTACCTTACGGATCCATCATTACACCTATTATTCTGTGAACAAAGAATGAAATCTAGTTTTGAAAACTTAAAGTTTTTGACTTTGTGAAAGAACCAGTTCAGATCTGTTTACTTCAAATAATCTTACTGCTCTTTCAGAAGTTCTTGTACTTGAATAACAGCAGCCATATAAGTGTTGTAACAGATTCTTTTTGAAAACTTCAGAGATTAGGGATTTTAACATGAAGGTCAGAATTCTTGGTCTTACATAATACTACAAGTGAAATAATTTTTGTACAGCATTTTCAGTAGCATTTATAAACTGTGTACTTGAATTGCTGCAAACTATTCACCGAGGACATGAGAAACAAAGAGTAAGGGATTAGGAAGGTCATGAAACTGGTTCAGAGTTCTCTCCCCAATCAGTGAGATCTGCTGGGAGTCTTGAACTTTTCTAAAAACTGGAATTCAGAAGGAAGCATGTAGAATGACCTAAGTATCTGTGACTGGCCTGATTTAGACTGCAAGAGCTATAGGGACAGCCAAACACTTTTCTGTCCTGCATAATACAGGAAAGAAGTAATGTAAAAGCAGGCAGCATTTCCCAAGTGGCCACTAGAAGGTAAATGTTGCAACCGAGCTTTTATTAATTCTGTCTTAACTGCTTATCTTCTGAGAAGCCGTTTCTCTTTCTGAGATGAACACTTCATTGCAAAGTAAGCAGGAGAGACAAATGTAGGGACCCACTGGAAACCACAGGTTGGAAATGGAAGGCAATGTCACTAAGTAATAAGCCCTACTTACTACATTGGGGATTTTCTTTTTTTTTTTTTTTTTTTTTGCTAAAAAGCTGTAAGCAAGGGAAAAAGCCAGTCTCCAAAAACCTTAATTTACAAATAGCCTTGTGCTCTAGACAGGGTGGGAGGAAATAGATTTATTCCACTTGATTAGGTTAGAACTTCTCTGAGAACAATATAAACAGAGGAAAAAAAAAAACAAAAACAACTATGGGGTAGAGAGAGATGCAGGGAGGGCAAGATCAGTCCTGTGATGTCGGTTTTCAGTTTCAGCTCAAGTCCATATATTTCTTCCCATTAATAATAACGCATGTCTACTAACTCGTTTACTTATCTGAACAAGTTTAGTTCTTCTGTAAATGGATGTTACATCAGATATTCAAGAGTATATAGGACTACACTTGGCCAAACACATCCCCTGAAGCACATCCACAGATCTCAGTTTCTCTCTGTGCTTGCAAACATGGAAATTCTTGTGCAATTAATTTTTATGTGTTAGTGCACTGCTCACTTACAGATCACAAGGGCTGATTAAAGTGTGTTACTTTTGCAAGGTTTTGCCTCTGATTAGTTACACTGAAAGTATGTGAAGATTAAAGATCTATAGAGAGAATCAACCTGCCTAATAAGCAGATTAATGCATATCAATTTTGATGAAGAATCCCATTGTGCTAGAGGACCTTCCCTGGGAAGACACCTAAGAGTAGGCTTCATATAAAGCAAGGTTTTAGAGGATTGCAGATATAGGAGAAATTCTTTGGCCAGAAGCAGCCTCACCTTTTGTGCTGCATCTACATGCAAGACAAAAAAAAGGAGGACAGGCTTAGGTCACTCTTTCCAGTCCAGAGATGACATTTATCTGGTGTTGGTGAAAGAATGAGGAACAAAAATCAAAGAAGGTGAAAATGACATTGCATCATTGCGGGGGTGTATCGAACAGGCTCTGTGGAAAAAGCAAAGGAAATAGACACTAAAATGTGAGAAAATATTTAGTAAATAGGTATGAGTTCTTAGATGTATATCATGAGGAGTGAAAATAGAATATTCATACTCTCAAAGACGTTTTTTAATCACAGTTTCAACGAAGAAGGTCATGTGTCACTTCATAAATAGATGGAGGGATAAAGGAATTTGGGAAACACTTTGTTGCTTCATTGATTCCTTAGAGCATCCCATGATGTACCATTTATATGTAACAATCAAAGAATGTATTTTCCTTTAATCTTGCTCTCTTGAATACTGGGCATATTTCATAGACTGAAATATCTCAGTATTTAGCTGAGCTCACATAACCGACACTAAAATTTCTGCAATATATTTAAAGCTTAGCAGAAGAGAAAAAACTGAAAATGTGGTTTTGTCTAGGAAGACAGTAAACAATCTCAACAGTAACTCCTGTTGCGAGTCCTTCCAGTAACAGATACGAAATAGAGTCTTTCCCAGAACCCTCCAAAGATATTAAGTTGGATTCTTCTCAACTCAAATCAACAACATGTAGTAGTCTCCTACCAAATTACAAAGCTGCCTGTGACTGAACTTATCTGCCACTTGCTAGATCTCATGTGGTAGAGCAGACATCTTTCAAGAGAACTTGCAGGAGCTGTGGTTTCTGACATCTCAAATATTTGCTTAGAAAAGTAATAGGAAAATTGGCTGGACTGAGCAGTATTCAATCCAAAAAGCAATTTACATAACAAAAAACGTACATCATTGAATGTACTTTTAAAACTGAAAGGGCACTTGCAAACAAAGTATTCAGCAGCATTTTTATTTGAATTATACCTATATACACAAAAAAGACACCACCGGCATAAAAATGGATGGCAATTCTCTGTTGTTCTCCATCATTGACCTAATTCCAAAACATTAGATAAGATGTCAGGAAACCATTTTGAGAGATGGTGAACATTTCCCCCTCTGGACTTATATAATACTCTTCAATATTTCATCTGCCTGTCTTAGGCCTTGTTAGTTGGAACGTTCCTTATAAGCCTTCACATAACAAGACTGAGTGCCAAAAATACAAGCACTCTAAATGCTCAGGATATCTCTCTTTTGAAAATGGTAAGTGTAATTGAACACTACTTGCCTGAGGAGATTACAGTTGCAATATGTCTTATATATCCCAGTTGATTGGATAATATACTTAATGGAACATACCTGGGAAGATGAACTGCTTGTCTGGTCATAGCATATGTCTTCAGGAAAGATAAGACACTTGACATTTTTTCCTCCCCAACTGATAGTTCTTGATAATTCACTTGTTTGTTCATTTGCATATATGAACTGTTTTATGGAGCCTTTTACACCCACTCATCCAGAGGAAAATGTGGAGAGTAGCAGCAAGCAAATAGGAGCTCTCTGACATCTCTGAGAACCCCAGATCCTTTCACCAGCAGGTTTCCACGGATTAAGCAGCAAATCAGAGACCACTCTGCACATCCCATGCCCTGTAAAAAGGGCTTTGGCAGTAAAAAGCCCAGTGAGATCAGTCGACCTTACAAGGCATCTGGCCTAAAATTTTAGCTCTTAACCTAATGATCAAGCACCCTTGCATGAAGTTAAATCAGAACCCTCCTTTACCACACAGCCCTCTACTGCCTTCCTTGGCCAGAAAGACACCTCATAGGTGCACACTCCAACTAAACCTTCCTGTAAATCACCAACAATACCTGAGTTCACACTTACAAGAACCTGCTTCACAGGCAGAAACAGAAGGGTAGACATTTCCCAACCTTGGATTTGGAGTGGTAATTATAATATTTCCCTCCTCATTTCAGTTGGATGTAATGAAATTCTGGTCTGAGGTTCACTCATTTCTACCACGGCCCATTACTGGTCTTAAGTGGACACTTCTGGGCATAACTGAAAATCTCAGGTACTGGCAATAGTTGTTACTTCACAGGTCATAATTTATCTTACCAAAAATATCTTCTCTGTGCAGAAAACCTTGTTATTTACTTACCACTGTGCCCCTTAAAAAGTGTTATGCAGGTACTATGCCACTATTTTTATTTGGTTTTATGTTCCAAACATATCGCAGACCAGGTGATGAAGGGACCATGTCCATGTGGCCTTTAATTAGATTTTACTCTGGAGGAGGCAGGGAGAGTGAGGAAAGCAGTAACATTTGCTGTACCTTCCAAATGAAGCACAATCAAGCAATCTTTGCTGCCCTTTGAATGACACTCATTTTCACTGTAGCTGATTGCAGCAGCACCCACAAAACAGAAACTGGCACCTGGTCCTCAGCAGCCATTTAATCAAGGTAAGTGGGATAACTCTTCCCAACATGTCAAACCAGAACCACGCAGCAGTGGGACTGGTCACATGGCCAAGGGAAGCCTCTGATGGTGATAACAAAAAGGGAAGACGATCCATCACAGGAGGCCATGAAACACCCAACAAACCAGCATCTTTCTACCAGCAGACAAAGTGCAGGCAGAAACTACTGACTACCAGCATTTTTGTTTTCCCTGCAGACTCTCCTTTGCTGATGCTTGCCTGTCTCAGGAAGAACACTAGCAAAGAGTTCCAGACATTCATTTTAAAGCATTTTATTGTTTGATCCTTCTTTTCAGATCCTTTACTGAAGAGAGATGAAAGCTGTTATGAAAGGATGCAGTCAGCCTCTGCACCTACTTGGAGTCATTACATCCCAGGGCTCTACTGAAAAGGTAGGAAAAACTCAGCATTTGGAACAGTACATAAGGTGTAAATGGTCCTGAATAGGCCAATCTTCCCTTTGAGTAGGGATTTTAGTCCCAAGTAATCAGAGTGGAGTCCAGTTTGAAATTAAAGCTTCAGTCTGGTGGATTTATGTGGAAGCTCATGGAGCTGCAGAGTAATGGCTGTGTCCTGTTTGGCTCTAAAAAACCAGCAGGTGGGTACTCATTAATAGCATGGCTCTTTCCCAGGCAATAAAGGCAGCATTTTTGGTGAACTGAGGTAAGAAACTCGCTAACACAATAAACACCATCTCTGAAGACATTTGGCTGAGTCACGGCCAAAGTCAAGAAAAGAGGCGTACGCCTACAAAACTTCAAAAATCTTGAAGATCCTTTGGTGCATTTTGTTGTACCACGTGTAAATCCTTCACTGCCTATGCCTCTGAGGGTCAGAGAGGAGGGCAGAATTCCAGACTCTTGCTTTCAGTCCTCTACAGAAATACCTACTTTGGGAAGGCAAAAAGGCTCCAGGGCTCCAGAGAAAAATGTTGTCAAAGGATAGAGAAAGAAAATGTTTTTTGGCAAACTCTTTTTTACTTACATTACTAAAGCAAGGGAATAGACACTTTTTACTGCCAACAAACTCACTAGCCAGTAGCTCACAAAGAAATGACTTAATAGATGTAATAGGTGAATCACTTCCTATATTAAGTTACCAACAACTATAAATACAGTTATGACTGCTGAAGTTCCACAGCCCTGGAAGCAGGTCACCCTAGGGCCACGTTTTCTCATACAAGCTGATTTAATGGTCAGTTTTAAGAGCTCAAAAAAACTCAGTGAGTCACCATTATCAAGGTAGGATCAACCAGTTCACGGTCATCGCTTAAAGTTTCTCATACTACTTACAACTGAAAAACAAACAAAGAAAGAAATCCAGACCAAAAAGAAATGGTGCAAGCTTACCTGTAGCACTTTATTTAGTCAGTGTAGAAGTAACTGAAAGCTGGAGACCCACTGTAATAAAATACTGGTGTAAATCACCATAATACCATATTAAATTCACCCCAGTCTGGTGACAACAATGTAGAAATTTGATTTATACCACATAAAAAACATTCCCAGATTGAAGACATTCATAGAGTCAAAGAATGGTTTGGGGTGGAAGGGACCTAAAAGTTCATCTAAATTCCAATCCCTCTGCCATGGGTACAGACACCTTCCACTAAACCATGTTACTTGAGGTCCCTCATATGATCAGGGAATGCCCTCCTGGTACTTAAAATACTCTCACTTTTAAACATTTCAAAATATTTTCATTCTGTTTGTGCAAGCTATCAAATGCTGTGAACAAAATAGTTGTGATATTCAGAGTACAGGATCTAAAATGTCTTCCTTTTAATGCAGGTCAGTCCTTTAGAACAGTACATAGTTTATGAACAAAACCTCTTCTGCTCCTTTTCTTACTCTCTGATATTGTTTTCCTTTTCTTCTTGATGGTTTTCCACATCAATATCTAACAAAAGAATTGTTAAGTTTTACTGTCTACATCTAAAAATGCCTTTCAATAAAATGAACCTCCAGGTGCAGAGCTTTGAAAGAAGTAACTATTCCAGCAACTATTCCAGCTTGGACAAAATGATACAATTTTATTGACAATAAAGAGCTGAGCCAAAAAGAATGTTGAAAAGAAATAAAAATACATATATGGCCATATCTTAAATGAGATAATTGTGTCACTCAAGATGGGACAGTAGAAGAAAGCAAGAGCAGTATTTGAGAGAAGGAGAAATCTGCCCTACTATGATATTTGGGCTGATATTTGAGGAATTATTTCAGGCATTCTGAAAATGGGGAGTTTGACTGGACATCTTTCCTGGAAGACTGCTCTTAAAGACAGGTAATACAATTCTATTTATCCATTTAGTGTCTGGAAACAGCACAAAAAACAGAAGAACTGATTCACTAATTCACACAGACATATTACTCAGAGTCCAACAGAAGGTAATAAGTAATTTAAAATTAATTGCATTTATGAACAGAAAATGAAATTGCTTCAAAACCAGTAAAATTGATACACAGCCCTGATACTCCTAAACACTTAATGCATAAAATGGATACCACCACATTAATCCATTTTAAAATCTACAAGGGAATTTCACAGTGCCAGCATGGCCTCTCCTCTAGATAGAAAGCCTAATTGAAACATAAATTTTAAATGAAACATCCTTGTGGCACAATAAATAATAAAATAATTATGAAGTGGTTTAAAGTTATTTTTGATCTGTGTGTTTGTTTGGAATGGTCAGGTGCATAAGCAACACAAGTCAATGCCTGCCAATAAAACAGCTGGAATATAAAGTGCGACACTCGTGAATGCTTTCAGTCTTGATGTATATATTTCCCTGAAACTAAACTGCATAACTGATTTATACCTTCATTCCTTTGTTTTCCAAAATAAATCCTCGAAAATGTTTAAAGGACAAAAGTTCAAGGTCCAGCTGCTCTCACAACCGACTTTATCTTTCAAAACAGTTGAATCAAATTAAGGCAAATTGATTATCTTGAATTTTAGTGTAGTTGGAGAACATGCTGCTTCCAGGCATTTGGATTAATTACATCCCTTTGAACTTTCCTAGACCATGCTGTGGTACAAGGAACCCATAAGTTCTAACTAAGTTTATTTTTATAAGGTGAAATACTCCAAGCTAGACGAAAAAATCCTAACTGGAAGGGTGAAAGGAAAATGAGTATAAATAACCAAAAAGCTTCTGTTCCTTTGAATATGAAGCATATTACCTGTTTGGCTTCACATCTTTCAGCAACCACACACAGAAACTTAGGTTTCTGTTCTGATCTTTAAGAGGATTAACCAGACTTAGGAGCTGTGGGTTGTATTTTCGTCTAGATTCTCTGTTCCTGGTTCAAAACAGTGAGATCACGTGGAGTCATGTGTCTTGACAGAGCTTTTCAAGTAAATTAAACTAATTCGGTTGATTAATAAAATCCTCAAACCTCAGAATGTTTCACTTTGATAGACAGAAAAGATAACACACAAAGCTGTGCAAGACAAGAAATGTGAGCATGTTGTTGAGCTGGGGAAAAGCTTCCCATTACCTCTTTTCTGATAAATGTGCCTGGGATGTATCTTATGTGTTTGCCTGTATGCGAGTTAGTACGTCTTGTCCCTCCCTAATTCAGTTGGATGTAATAGAAATAAAACACTTTCGAGAGAGTTGCCATCAATTAATTTTTCAATGGTCTACCTCTAGTTACACAGTCAAATCTAAGGATTTTTTTATAAACTATCAGCATCGGCCTGAGCTCAACAAGAACATTTATTAAAGACTTCAGATGAAAGAGCAGTAGGCCAGAACTTGAGATCCCATTTGAGATTCTGTACTAGGGCATGGTACATGACACCTCCCATATACTGTAGCGAGTAAAACCATAACTTAATGACAATATTTTTAAATTGGCTTTGAAATACAGCTGCAAGTGATTACCTAATCTGAAACTCAAAAAATGAGAACCGAATAATGTCATATGCCAACGTATTGCATATTTCAAGACCTTCCATCAGTTTAGCATGCACATTCATGTCACTGGCATTCTTATATAATTCATGAAATATTTCCCCACATTATCAGATTCAAAATCACGTTCCTGCTTTTTTTTCGAAAACACTACAGTGAGAAACATGGAAGGATTTGAGAAACTGCAAAAGTGAAATCAAAGAACAGAATTTGCTACAGTAACCAAATCTTACCTGCAAAATCCCTTTGACTGAGCAGAGTATTTGTTCTTTTCCTGCTCCCTTGACAAGATAAACCACACAGTAATAGACCGCGACTCCAGAAACCTTCTCATCACTTGTCAGCTTTGTGCAGTGATCAAAGCTTCACAGCAACACACAGATTTGAGGTAAATGATAAGGGGCTATCTGAAGTTACAGCAGCTTATATAGCAATGCCCAGAGGAGCACCAAAATGATTTAGATGCCTGCACCTTCACTCTTTAATGATGCAAGTGGTTAAGTCTTCAGAGCTGAGGTGCTTTGGGAACACCTTCCCCTTAATGGTGCACTCACAGTCTTGCAGCTGTGCTATAATCATCATGTGGTTTAAATTTGTTTACCCAGACTTTAAATAATTTGCACTTCTTTCTCAATCACAGTGTGATTCAAAACCTATTTTTGCACATGACAAACTTTAAGCATATCTGCATTCACTAAATAACATCCAAGGGATTTGCTCTTATGATAAATATCAACTACCACTTAATGGAGATGTAAAGGGGCATGTAAAGACAAGGTATTCTCAGACCGTTTCACAGAAAAGGTTTCTCCAGTTTGAAAACATAGAAAATTTGAAGTTTTGGCTATTCAAGGAAACAAAGTATATTTGTTGCAATTGCAGCTGTGGAAGTTGCTAAGGTTGCTCATTGTCTTGTTAGTTAATACAGCACAAGAATATTTACAGAAGTGTGCTCATTAGAATCAAGTCACCATTCCTTGCAAAATTTCACCCTTCTGTGTAATAATTATGGCTCAAAACCCAAGGTTAACCTGATTATAAACAGTACAACAAACACAACATTTCAAACATCAGCACCACATTGCTCACAGTGAGCAGCTCCACACAGAGTATGGACCAAGTCTATTCCCTCCATTGTTAAAGAAAGAAGGAAGTGTAAATAAAAACAACATGCAAACTAAATCTATAGTGAAAGCTTGAGATAGCCATAATATGGCCCTGAAAGCTAAAGACAAACCCCTCCTTTGCCTCTGTGTGACAAATGCTGTGGTTCTTCTAACGTGTGCCGCAGCGATCTGTGTTCACGCTTCTTTACTTTCAAAGAAAGGCAGAGAAATGAGGGTAGATAAATACATGCCCTCTATTTCACCACAGCATCTCTAAATACTTCACAGAATCATAAAATCACATAATGGTTTGGGTTGGAAGGGATCTTCAACATCATCTCTTTCCACCAGACCAGGTTGCTCAAAGTTTCCACTCATCCTGGTCTTCATATCAACTTGCTGGACAGATACAGTGCACACTCCTTGGGAACAACTCTTAGCAAAGCCATTTTTCCTACACGCCTTTTGGATCATGAGCAATTTTGGGACAACTATTTCTTCTGTCTTTATGCTTTCTTGCAAAGTATCCATCTGACCTCTGATTGCTGTAAGAGACACCTGCACACAAACCTCGTCAATAAACAGCCACACACCGCTGTTATTCCTGTTTTGAATTTCACACAGCAAATTACTCGTGTAAGATGTAAACTGTTTTCACAGTAATGTGATTTTAACCTGTCTTTTGAGGGTTTTTTCCCTTGATTAATGGTAAATTACTGTGAATATTCAATGTCTTTCAACAGTCTACTTCTACATATTAACAACGAGATAATTATAGGTAATTCATTTTAACAAAATTAAAAGCTTTCACATGTGCAACTTTCAGCCCAAAGATGATTTGCATTTATTCCAATAAACTGCGGAACGTGGAAAGCTGCCAGTACTTTTCTGATTATCAGTTTAGTTTACTCCTGGAGTTTTACAGGGATTTTACTTTTTAATTCTGAAGTCCTGTTATTCAACTTCCACACCAGAACACCTCAAGCTTTTGAAATGAAGCCCAACATCGTCAAAATCAATGCAATTAATTTCTGCTCCAGCAAGGTATTCTGCACTCATGCTTCAGCAAATGCCCTGAGTGGGTCTGAAAGGGGGTGGAGTGGCTTATAAATTGCTCTAACCTGCCCTGCTGATTTACACCTGAGCTGGCACCAGCATCAGTGACTATTCAGCCTCCTGTAAGACCTTCTGCTGCAAGATGTACTCTGCAATAAAGCCATGCTCCGGTTTTCTGACTTTTTATTAAAGTCTTTTCACATTCACCATTCAATGTGAGGACCAGACCTTCCCACTAATTTTTGCACAGCACTTCCCTGTTGATTCCAAGTGGATCAATAAGCAGGATGCTGATTGGAAACAGGGCCTAAAGCTGAGCAGAGGATGGGAAAGCATCTGTCCCTCAGAAGACAACCAACAGTTTCAGGGTACAGAGTGTCACCCCTGTTTCCCATATTATTTTAATTGACTTGCCAAGAATCTCCACCACTCTCAGTTCCTCTCTGTGACAGAAATACATTGCAGAAGTCACTCATATAAATCTTGTGAATAAAAGTTGCTTCTAAGGAGAGACTTGGCAGAAAAAATAATCCTGTAAGGCCCCCAGCTATTTTTTATTTTTACCATGTCATTAAGACTCACAAATTCCTATCCTGGCTTACCCAAACAGAAACACACACACACCTGCAGACCTCATAATTAGTGTCTCTTTCTTGTTTGGGCTTACTGTGGAGCTTGTTCCCTTGCTGTGGCTCAAGAGCAGACCTGGATTTTTCCAGTCTAACCAAAGCATTGGCTATGGCAACACTACAGGATGTCTGCTCTGAAGCTTTCCAGTTCAGCTAGAAGAACTATTCATCATGAAGGTAAACACATCCAGGAAACACAGACATACAACAGTCTTATTCTGCCCAGTTCTGCCAAACTAGAATGCTGAAAAAATAAAATCTGCCTTCAAATATATTTCCGAGGTATCCTAGTACAGAATTTTCAGGAAGAAAACCAAATAATTAAAATCAAAAATCAGAAAAAGCTGAAGAGCATGAAATACATGAGATTCAAATCCAATCAATGCAAAAAAAAATAAAATTATGCAATAAAATATAACCATGACAGACTGCTCTGTAACATACGGTATAAGTTTTGGCATCTATATGAATCCCTAAAAGATTTCAAAGTTGTCATCCCTTAGGGTGGTAAATTTGACAGAATAATATAAAAACCCCATCTATAAACAATAAATAACTTTAATTATTTGTACATATTGATAGAAGTGAAATAGCTAATACTTCATTACAATGCTCCTCAACTATCAATTATAAAATTACTCATTTTATCAATAAACAGCTGTCAAGAGATGACACTTTCAATACAGATGGGTTGAATTCTACATCAGATACTGGCTTTTCCATGCAGTTTCTGTGTAATGTGTATTTCAGCTGTATCCAGATGCAGCAATGATTTTTAATTCTCATAAAACCATAAAGGTTGGAAAAGACCTTTAAGATCATCAAGTCCAACCATTAGCCCAGCACTGTGAAGCCCACCACTACATGTCTCCAAGAGCCTACACATCTTTTAAATCCCTCCAGGGATGGTGATTCCACCACTGTCCTGGGCAGGCTGTTCCAGGGCCTGACGAGTTTTTTGGTGAAGAATTTTTTCCCAATATTCTTCCACCACGGTGTAACTTGAGCTCAATTCCTCCTGTCACTTGTTACCTGGAAGGAGAGACCGACCCCCCCACTGGCTCCACCTTCTTCCTGTCAGGGAGTTGTGGACAATGAGAAGGTCCCTCCCGAGCCTCATTTTGTCCAGGCTGAGCCCCCTCCCAGCTTCCTCAGCCTCTCCTCATCATGCTTGTGCTCCAGGCCATTCTCCAACTCCGCTGCCCTTCTCTGGACACGCTCCAGCCCCTTAATTTCTTTCTTGTTGTGAGGAGCCCAAAACTGAACCCAGGATGTGAAGTGTGGTCTCACCAGCGCTGAGTGCAGGTCACTGCCCTGGTCCTTCTGGACGCACCACTGTTGATACAATCCATGTTCCAGCACAACAGCCTAATCAGACAACACCATACCCGCATGTCATGACCACCTCTGGCTGTGTATTTTTCCAGTGCAATACCAAGTCTGACCTTGCTAATCAATCCTAATTGATGCTACTGATTCATTTGGAAAGAAAAGACAAGGAAAGTCTAAACTTTGCTAAATAGGCCATTTGTGAAAGAATATCCTAAGGAAAAAAAGGTGAAAACCCATTGTTTGGGAGCATTAAAACACAATATGACAAAATCCATTGTAAGTATATCACCTGGAACATTATTGCCCTGGAGGGAAGATTAACTTCTCTGTCTTCTCTCCAGTGAGCCTAAGCTTATTTGCAATGTATTGAGCTTTGCATCATCTGCTATTTGAAACAACTTTGAGGCAAATCACTTATCACTAATTGCTATCTGTTCACCGTAGTACGAAAACGTACACATCAGTTTTTAGGGCACTTTTTCTGTATTTCATTTGTAATTTAAATTAACTCTCAAGTCAATAGGAAACATCCCTCCTTAGTTCAGTGAAATGCTCTTAATTATTTTTGTAGTCATAAGAGCTATAAAAATCAATGTCATTATAAAGACAAACACATTGTATATAAGTCACAGCAAACACTGTTACAGTCTAGTCTCCTTTTCAATGTCTATTTTATTTTCTTTGTATTAAAGAAGCCCTTCTATTAAAAGGACATTTCGGTCGATTTATAAATCACAAGCTATCTAGAAAGTTTTCTGAGTAAATTAACTAGACCTTGTGAAACTTCGCAGATTTAGGCAGTGGAAAAGTTGACTTTTCAAGTGGAGAAAGGGAGCTTTTATGCTAAAGCAGATTTTAACTGCACAAATTTGACTATCACACAAGCTGTTTAAGAATCAAGAGAAGATTCATCCTCACAAAGCACTCATTGAGTAACTGTCTAAGCTGAAGTTAACTCAAAAAAACCCCTCCACTGATACTTCTGAATATTTATTTCCATGTCACAGTAATGGGCTGCAGAAAAATCACTATCAGCCTGGTCACTATGAGTTGAGCTAATCCACTGTGGTTCTATGGAGCAGAGGAAAAGATAAATATACTCTACCCCATATTCTCAAGAATCACTCATCCTAGTTTTAGACTAATGCACCAACAAACTCAAAGAGCCAGGCTGCAATTAGATTATTCATAACATCTGAAGAAATAACATTCTGAGAGAGAGAACAACAGAGAGATTGTGTGAAGGCCATAGATGAAAAAACATAAGAGAAGAGAAAACATAAAACCACGTAATAATAATAATAATAATAAAATCTTCAATTTAATAATAGAGAACTTCAAAAATTGTAGGGTTTGAACCATGTGGAGAGAAGGAGACTGGGGAAGAGCTTTGGGAGACAGGGCCTATTGCTGCAGTGAGCCACCAGGATCTCTCCTAACCCTTCATCCTGTTCCATGCTGTCATTGGAGAGTGTTTATCCATGAGGCTGAAGAGCTCCAGAGGAGTAATTTAACGTATTTATTTCTTGGCAAGATATGACTCAAAATTCAAAAGTTCCTAACTTCTCAATGATCTGGAGACTGAAATAAGGAGCTGACATAAATTGGGATTTGCTTTCCCGTTTTGTTGCCTCGTTGCGACATTATCTTCTGCATTCTGCTACAATTTAAATGTAAATCTATTTGGTGTGTTTTATGCTGGTGACTCTACAATTTAGTATTGTAATATAGAGAGTCCATTTAAAGCACTAAGTGCTCCCAAAAGGTATCTGTCATACTGCCACATTTTATTATCCTCAAACATCAGCAAGAGAAGGGAGACGAGGAATGCTCACACATTATGATGCTTTTCACTGAGGCTTTTCCCTGGTTCTGTTGGAAACTGCAGAGCTGTGCACTCTGGATATGCTTTCAATTATATTGATAAAAATGCTCATAAAAAAAGAAGTAATTTTACTTTTAGGGTCATTAATACTGAAATGTAGGGAATTTGATCCAAGCTACTCCATATTAAAGAAACCTAAGTTATTTAAATAGGTTTCTTTAAGCACTGCTTTCATCTTACAAAAATCTCCACAACAACATACCCAATTTCATCATTTTACAGAAAGGTGGTAAATGGAGAAAATGCCTCCTTTAAAAGGGTCAGGTAATTCCTCATCAGCCAAGAACTCCTATTCGTCACAACCAGCCTTTTATTGCTGATTTTAAAATATCCTCAGCCATCAGGGGCAGCAGATAAAGTTCAGAGTATCCATTTCAATGACAGAATGTACAGGGCGATTTTAACATCTCCTTTGATTAAGGTCCAAGGCTTCAGGTAGAGATGTCTTCCTTACTCCACACAGCATCAGTGTGATAGCTGGCTAATCAAAAATAACAGTAATAATTACATGATGGCAATACCACTGTGTTAGGATTTGTAAGATAAAGTTTTTCTGATTTAACACCAGGTATCACGTAAGTATGAACTTGCAAATGGTAGAGCATTGATCCTGCTTGATATGAACATTATCTTGGGAATAAAAACTCAGGGTAGAAATTGATAGTTGTTTCTTTCTTGTTGTGAGAAATCCACGTAAATGACTGAGAACTCAAAAGCAATTCCCTTTGGTCCACATTAAGCATGCATTGTGGAAAAATACGTTTCTGTAAGTGAAACAAGATCACAAAGCAAGTTTTTAGAAAAGCTTTTGAGAACACTGAACATACAGCACAAATTGGTAGACAGCAGGAAATCTTGGGATATTTATGCATTACTTTACAAAGGAAAAAAAAAAAAAGGTAAATTTAGAATAGGAAAACAACTAAGTGTATGTGTTGAAGAGTTGCTTATACAGTCCTAAATACAAGTTATAAATCCCTAAAGGTAAGTTTATGTCATAATATAAAATGCCTATGATCACACGATGCTCTAGATTGGGTGGGATGGCCAACACCTGAAGCACTACTACTGCAAATCAGTTCAGTTTGCAGATTCCTTATCATCTGAAGGATGACAGATAAACTGATATTTTTTTCCCATACAAATATTGTCAATGAGATTGTTATGAAAATAAATTTAGTATTCTGAATTCTTTCTCCCCGCCATGGAGCCTTGTGATTTCATCAATTACGTGGTAAAACATAAACAGATTTTGCAGCCCCAAAGTCCATGTTTCAGAGGCTGGGTTGAGTTTGCAGCTCACTTTTGTTTAAGTTGGATTTAGGTGTTTCAGTGCTCATGGAGTTCTAAGCAGTATCTTCTCATTTGTATGTGTCTGACCTAATTTGATTCCATTTTTTCCTAAACCTCGAAGGTAAGATATAAATGTCAATACAAATTAAACTCTGGCCAATGTAAATCTCTTTAGTCTTTTATTTCTTTTTAAAAACAGACGATGTGAAAGAAAAGAAAGAAACAAAGAAGATGCTGTAATCTCTCATGACTTCAGTTTGAAAATAACCAATCACCTTAAAAGAAGTATTATCCTGAGTTTAAACAGCCATATTGCCTTTCTCTAGCCAGTAAATGTGAAAATTATCAGTGATGGTCTAATGTGCATAACTGTAATTTCCCTATTCTATGAAAATTCTACCTATGTCTTATAAACACTCAGTCCAGCTTCTTGTTAGTCAACTGTAATGTCTTTAATTTCAAGGAATCTGTCAAAGAGAATTCTAAAATGGAAAGTTTACAATAACAGCAGGTTCAGATTCTTTAATTTTATTGATAGTTACTTAAAAAAAGCAATTATATTTTCTATGCAGCTAAGAGAGCAATCTGTGGCATTTTCTGAAGTGCCTGTGTAGCATTTCAGCCTTCTCACAGTTTAATAAAATTAGAACAATTAGTTTATAAAGAGAAGCAGACAGTTTATGACTTCTTAATTTCGAACAACAAAAAGCCAATCATTTTTACCACAGTATTCCAGGGCTCCAGTTCATAAATATGTGGGGTGTATTTCATGCATATTGAGATGGGGAAGCTTCTATATCATTTCTTCAAATTTTTGTGCAACTTCCAAAAAATCTTTGCAAAACAGCCAGACCATGACAGTGGGAAATCCAGGACTGACATTCTCCTTGGGCATCCTCCCTCTTCCTCTCAGATCTGCAGCACTGCCTTCCAGCTCACTCTTGGGCCCACAACATAAACCAGACACATCCAGTCTCCAGTATTTATTTCTGAGGCTTCTTAGCAGCTCCTTGCAGTAACTTTTTTTTTTTCCCCTCAAGAATTTAATCCCACTTCAGCAGACATTCAGCAAGCGTCAAGTGAAGGATATATATTATAGGGTTTTTACCTTTATAAAGTTCTATAAAAGCTACATGGAAGATTGCTTCTGCCTTTTCCATCAGCAATGATAAATAAAGAGGTATAAAGCAACTCCTTTGTGCTGTAGAGCTTACAGTTTGAATTCCCTAATGAATGAAAATGAAATGGCTGTGCTGGCAAAGGGCAAGACCTTCATTTCTGACTCCCCCTAGTTTCAACTGTGAACTGAAACCTCTTCAAACTCAGCCCAGCAGTGCACACTCTGCTGCAAGAGACAGAAATCCCCACTTCTGAAATTTCCTAATCCTCCTTCTTCCCCTCTCCTCCCAACTACTTCCCTACATGGTGTTATTTTCATAAATAGCTCTATTTTCACAATAAGTAGTGCTGTAGATCCAGAATCCCGCACAGTTAAATGCCAGGGCTGTTCTTAGTTTCAGATTAAGTCATTGCTTTAATTTTTTTTTTCTTTTTGGCATTGGGGGAAGAAGAAAGAAAGGCAAGGGATGAAAACATATTCTTAGCAAGAGATTTTTTCAAAAATACATAAATAACGTTCATTGCTCAAAAAGCATTAAAGAAATTACATTCTACATCAAACTGCTGGTAGGAGCTGGAAACGAGTTCTGCTAATTGTACTTCTCAGAAAAAACCCTGCGGTTAAGATAACTAATCAGATGGGAATATTGTAATCTGGCAAAGAAAGCTGTCAATTGAAGGAGGAATTTTTAGCATGGTTTATGAGCCAGAATTAGGACAGCTACAAATGTTTCACAGTATTTGGCAATATTTGAGGAAAAGTTAAGTTTTAAGTAGGCTAAAAAAAAAAGAAAACAAAACAACTGCAACTTATGACCAGGAAAACACAAAAGTTAGGGAAAAATAGTATATAAAACATATATTCTTAGCACTACACAGATATATATAAAATGAATATAATAAATAATAAATATAGAGATGCATGCACATGTTATACATATATTTAGTGCTTAAAAAGTGGTTTCTAATGTTCCATTATTCTCATTTTTACTGGAAGAACCACATTACCCTCTTGTACCTCAGTGCATCACCCAGAAAAGTAAGGATAATAACTGTTTGTAAAACTTCAAAGCATGCTTGGAGATTTCAGTACCTAGAAATTCTTAGAAAAATAAAATAACTGGTTGACAGTTAAAACAAATAGCTCAAGAAACTTCACTGATGTGGCCTTACACTCAAACCTTTTCATAAAATCCCTACTGCTATTTTCTTGTCACAGGTCCCAGCTCCTCTATTCAGTCCCACGTTCCTATAGAAGCATTTTGGTTCAAAGTGGTTGTAGATTTAGTGATTTTTCTGCTCTGCTGTAGAGCAATAAAAACCCCAAACCAATGTTTACCCTGATGATGAGAACTCAGACTAATCTTGCCTGTGACTGGAATACCTGTCACTGTGCTTAGTCACGTTGAAGTCAACCTCACCTTTACTTGTGAACTAGAACACCAGAGTTCCTAACAGGGCTGAGGTAATCCAGAAGGAAAAAAAGAAATCAAACAAGATTAGCTAAAAACTACAAACCATTCCACATAAAAAACAGCAAGCAAACAAATAAACAAACCAACCCCAAACCAAACAACTCCCATTTCCACTTGACTCATTGAATGTTTTGGGTTGAAAAGGACCTTAAAACCCACCTGATTCCAACACTTCTGCCATGGGCAGGGACCCCTTCCACTATCCCAGGTTGTTCCAAGTCCCATCCAACTTGGCCTTGAACGCTTCCAGGGATGGAGCAGCCACAGCTTCTCTGGGCAACCTGTGCCAGGGCCTCCTCATCCTCACAGTCAAGAACTTCTTCCTAGTCTCTAACGTAAATCTCCACCTTTCATTTGAAGCCTTTTCCCCTTGTCCTGTCCCTCCATCTGTTGTCCCAGGTCCATCTCCAGCTCTGTTGGAGCCCCTTTAGGCACTGGAAGGGGCTCTTAAGTCTCGCCAGAGCCTTCTCTTCTCCAGAATGCACCCCCCCCATCAATTCCAGCCTGTCTCCACACAGAGGTGCTCCAGGCCTCTGAGCATCTTTGCATCTTCCTCTGGAATTGCTCCAGCAGGTCCGCAATTTCCTTATGTTGAGGGCCCCAGAACTGGATGCAACTCTGGAGGTGAGGGTCTCACAAATCACTATCACCAGCAGCACGAACCCAAGCCTAAAAAGCATTCAATCTGTACAGGCTGGCACAAGCAGTCAGAGTTAGCAGCTGTTCTGGAGTTTATAAGCACCTTATAATGTAATCTCCAGAAAAGAAAAAAGATAAATGTCAAAGAAAATTCAACTTCCCTCTTAAACTCTAAGGAAGGGAAGGGTTTGTAATTACTGTAACGATACTAGCAATTCACTGAGTGCCTGCAAACACGGTCTAGGATACCAGGATGAAAAACCTGCAGAAAAACATCACTAAAGAGGATGAAATCATTTTTGCATATAGGTTACACAAAAGAGACTCAAGTGATGAATATTTGAGAGTAAAAAGAAAAATATAGAAAACTGCTATCAAAGCTTCAGATAGTCACCTTGGTTTGCAAGTGACAGTCTCAAGTACGATCACCAAAATAACACTTCCACATTCTAACTTATCTTTTTTATATCTCTTATTATGTATTATTATCTGTTGCCATAGATCAATAAAGAAATAGTGTCTTTGGGCTACACTCAGACTTTGGTAAAATCACACTAAACAAAGTATAGTATGTGTTACAGTCTAAAGAATTCAAAGAGGTAAAAGTTGTACAGAAATGTGTTCTCTTTTACTGAATTAGTTAATACAATTTTGGAGGAAAAATCCCCAACAAACAGGTAAGTTATAGAGCTTTTCTGGGTATCTTGTATGTACAAAGGTTTCTTCTATTTTCCATCTGTATCAATCAAACAATTGACATTTCCTGTCCCTAAAAAATATGAGAGTCTTCAGCCTTATCACAGTAGAATTAGTGATGATGTTATATAGTGACAATGTTGCTTCATTTTACTTCCTGTGAAGAAAAAAAAACAAAAAAACCCACTAAAATATCTTTGGCTATCCATGGATATTTAGGAAGTTCTACAAACCTTTAGTTTTTCAGTGAGATAGATGAAGTATTTGCACTCAAGGCTAACAAGCTCATCAGGGGAATAACCACTAACGACTAAAAGTCAGAAAACAAAATTTACAACGTTGAATGGCACTCAAGCTGAAGTGATCCAGCATATTTAGGAAAGATCACACCCCCATTAACTAACATATCTAAGGAGTTCAGGGAAATGTTCAGTTCTGTTTCCCAAAAGGCAATAAATACATTTCACGTGATTAACATCTGGTATATTTTCCTGTGTACATTTCGCATGATATCTTCCATTAAAAAAGACTTAATATAGCATCTATATTAAAACTAAAAGATTATTGAAGTAAATCTAAAGCCTCAAAATTAAAAGTAATAAATTAACGGATAATACAGGAGAAAGAACAAGCTAATGGGTTGCATTAAGTAAAAGATGGGCATTAGGCAAAGGAAGAAATTTACTTCAATTGACTTAACTTCAATCTAAAAGCAGTAATGCAGATCATAGAAACAAATATTACTCAGACTGGAGCTAGGACAGAGCCAAGCAGCACTCGTGTAACAGGGAAATGCTGATTAGAGAAAGAGTATGAAGGTCATGTTCTAACTGAAGACTAATTGATCCCTGTCCACTGCAATCAATGAGTACTTTACCACTGACTTTAGTGACACCAAACTGCCAAATGGATCCATTGCATCCTCTGCTCTCAAGGCACACACCAAACCTCACCGGCTAGCAGCAGGTGCTGCTCACGGCTCAGGCACCAAGTGATGCCAGTGGGGCAAACAGTGGGGCAAAGCCAACCATAAACAACCCAATCATCCCGTATCACACTAGATGGCCCTTTATGCTTGGTAGTTCAACTTAGTAAAGATCACGGAACTGTGAGCTGCAAACTTCCTGTCAAATCTGGGATATGGAATTCATGTTGGAGTTTTAAATGGAAAATCAACAGAATATTAAAAAAAAAAATCTGTATGTGCTACCATAAACAAAAAGAAAATTAAATGATACAGTAAATAAGCAACAATTCATTGGTCTGATGCCCACAATGACTCAAAAGTTACCTTTGTTCAAAGATGGGCCATTACAAGAAGTATGTTTTTAATGGCATATTTTTGTCCTTGATCTCCCATACATTGGCATGGTCATGAAAGACTTAGTTTGGATTGCTCATAAAAAAACATTATTCACTTCTAGTCCTATTACCAGGACAATTACACCTTTTTCCTCAGTATAATTACTATAAGATCCGTCTCACAACTCTTTCTGTTATTGGTTGGTTTGACTGCAACTCAAAGTCAGGTATTTTCTGAACACGATTGCCACTGAAATGAAGTCCCATTGTAGGGGTGAGTTTGTTGCTTTTGTTGCCTCTCTCGGTGAGTCCACTTTATTCTCTTACTGGTGACAATTTGTGGTACAGCTGGATGTGTATTGAGCCATCACCACAGGACTGTCAGCCACTACACTTCTAAAGAACACCTCCAGCTTCTGAACACCAAAGGGAAAAACACTGTGCACATACTTTAGGAACTGCTTACTGACAATAAAGTTAATTTAGCACTGCACTTGACAAGAAATCTACTTCCCACTGCACGCAACAACACTTGAAGTATTTTGGTCATTAAAGGAGATTTCTGTGTCCATTAATACTCCACTTATTATTTTACTGTATCGTTGCATTTTATCTGTTTCTGATTTTTTTGCCATTGCAAAAAGAAGTTGAAATAAAGGCTATTTCAGATCCAAAACTCACAACTGAGAGAAACACTGTTTCAAAAGAAAACAAACAAACAAACAATAAAACTCCAGCCCTGCACAACAGCCAGCCCAAGCCGAACCATTTTCACTCATACAGTGTTTTCAACCTCTTTCCAAGAGCGCAATCTTCTGCAAGGTGTTCTGAGCTAGCACAGATTTGGCTGGCAAAGCCACAGCAAGTGGACCACCATGCAGAGATCATGCACAGAGCAGAACATTTGTGCTCACAGTGCTGTGCCCCCCACGACAGGCTATGCATGCTGATGGGAGCAGGAACCACAAACCTTTGTCCACTCACCCCCTCCATCTCTTTCCCCCAGGATAAAGGAGATTAAATGAATGTGTGGTCTGTTTCCACAATATGGACATGAAGTTTAAGAGGGTCAGAGCTTGCTTTTTCACAGGACATGTGCTGTCAGGAGAAGGGCAGACCCACACCACTTATCTCCTTCCTCTGCTGCTTCAGCCTCAGGGTTCTGCCTCCTCCCTATATCCCGCACTCTGGCACTTCCCAGACCTTTCACTGAATCAGTTAACTGGAAAATCTCATAGGTAGATACACATTAAAAAAGAAAAAAACCAAAATCCTGTTGCAGGAAGTAAAAGTTGCTTATTGTGCATTTTGCTGGGCATTGGGATGAGTTCAAAATAGTTGGTGGGTGCATGGCCCCCATCCCGGGAAGAGAGAAGGGACAGGATGGGACAGCAGGGGAGGAGAGCAGCTGCAGGCTCTGATATCCCATGCTGCATTCCCACACAAATCAATGTGCTGTTGGTAACAAAACTTCAGCATAAAGAGGAATATCTCCCTGCATTTCATTAGATATCAACAATAAGATTATGTTTTTCCATGGAAACATTGAATCCACATTCTCAGAACCACAGCTGGAACGTAAAGGGAGTCCATATAAAAGCAATTTTGGCAAGCACAGACATTTCCCAATACAACTGCTGAATGCAGATCTTGAACATCTTACTTATTGGTATTTAACCAATACATCAAATTCAGAAAATTAACATTTTTTAAAATATTTTGAAATAAAATTGTACATGCAACCACTAATTCCATTCAGTGCATTCAATAATATTGCTGTTTAAGTTCCAAAGAATTAGATTATTTTATTTCCGTATTGACTTATTTTTTCTGTCTTTGTAGGACAATTACAATTATTTCTACTCCCATCTTGCAGTTACTACCCTTAATGGTGACACTGAGATAATGAAATGACCTCCAAAATGTATTCAGATATTACTACTAATTCGACATGAAAACAAGAATATATATTTTAAATCTTTTTGACAGAAACATCTTAATTCCATCAGAATTACTAGGTTTGGAGCTCAGAATATACAAGATGCAACTTCCATATACTTGTTTCAGGTGAGGTCTATACAGCACAGTCCTTGGCATCTTGGATTTGCTTTTCTAAAGATTTCAGTGCCTCACATTCTGAGGGAACAGAACTGGTTGAAAAACCAGTAAGAAATTTATGAAGGAGATAGAAAACAGTAAAATGAAAATAACCAAAATCAAGGACAATTAAATAGAGAAATTTTCGGTAAACTCTTAAAATTAACATGCTTTTAAACGATTTCAAGACATCTTTGCAGGGCTGCTAAAAAGTAGTTGAAAGAGCTGATATTATGAACCATGGATGTAGTGTTTATACAGAGG
This sequence comes from Serilophus lunatus, assembly GCA_013399895.1. NCBI lineage: Eukaryota > Metazoa > Chordata > Aves > Passeriformes > Eurylaimidae > Serilophus > Serilophus lunatus. The sequence goes on along the minus strand of VXBA01002417.1, from coordinate 2,575,795 downwards.
CCACTGTTCTCCCTTCAAGAGTGTAATCATTTCTGGAGGGACCAGGGCATGCAAATGTATGAGCTCTGAGTCCAAAACCACAGCCAGATGTTGTAGACTTATCATCAAAAATCACATAAAGAGGCACTGTTTGCAAAACAGTTTCATCCCAGAATCTCTTGACTGATGCTTGAACACCAGCCCAGTTTGCCAACTGGCACCAGGCTGGGAAGGCTCCTGAGCAAATCATAGCGTTGCTCACTTTCACAGCACACTCCATTCCTTCTTCCCCACTGCCAGTGAAATGGGACTAACACAAGCATTTTCCAGAAACAAAAAAATCACTTAAAATTTCATCCCATCTTTCATATTTCCGCCAGAGTCTCTAAGGTCCTCCCCCGTGAATTACAAATTCTGAATAGTTTCCAGCATGAGTAAGGCTGTTCCTAAGGTGCAGTGTACCAAATCTCTGTGCTTGAAAGCATCGTCAGCCTTCCTCCTGCTGTTCCACAGCTTTCCCTGGCTTACTTTGCCTTTTAGCAGCCAGGATTTTCAAGTAGCATTAAAGCTTTCCCAGGCCTCTGTGGACAGCAGCTAAAAATGATCAGGGAGTAGAATCTGCTATACTTTATCTCCATCTCGTTCTTCTTCAGAGGATAAGCTTTTACACTTTTATATACTAGATGGACTGCTGAAACTTGTACATAATTTATTTTACAGAACGGCGTCTATGTTCAAGTCCCATAGGTGCAAGGAAATTACTGTGTGCCCTCTCTAGTTTAGTGGGTAACTTTAAAAACACTTGTGTTTTGTATCCACAACCTTCAAGCAAAAGTAATACATAAACAGAATCAGTTTGTTTTGGAAAAGCTTAGAGCCACTAAATAAATAGAATCACTAAATTTTACTGCTTTGGAACAAATTATAGGATCCAGTCCCAGACAGAATTTTCTTTTTTACATCAATGCTGTTTCCTTTTACTAAATGACAGCTGAGCACAGCAAAGCTACTAAGAGTAAAGTTATCCCACAGACAAGACATTCAAGGTATGACTTGAAAAATTAAATATATTAGTTGCATTGGAATAGTAAGTTTTTTCTGAATCTAATGCAATTCCCACTGAAACTGATTTCCTGAACTGAAAAATATGTAGTTGAATACTATTCCACTTGAAAAATTTTTGAAAGCAACCCTCTAAAAAGAATTCTTCCATAAACCCCATTCCTGCTCCATTAACTTTCATAATAATTACATTATAATTTTTTGTAACTCTAACTTGAACAAAGATTAAAGGGTCTCTAGCATTAAGAAGTGTAGTATGATTCTTAATATTTTTTCACTTATTAGGTTCAATTCCATTTCAAAGATTTAATCTCCATGACACAGATGCTACATTACAGGAAACAAATACTCTAAAGGGATATATAAAGGGAAAAGCCAGAGAATGAGAGTATTACAGTTAACCTTGCAGTCTGTAACTGAAATTTTCTTGTCTCTACATTACACTGAGAAAAACTGTTCTTTACTGAAACACCAAGAATCCTTTCTTTTCCCCCACCACACCCCACAGCCGAATGGAATCACACACAGCCATCAGAGGTGTGGGACCTAGGCTTTCAGTCTCGTCAGTACTCGCCCCAGCAGAGAAGCTCTCTGGCTCTGCAGTAGCACAGCAGCCTCACCAGCCCAAGGAGAGGCTTATGTGACCACAGTATCCTACAGAAACTGAATTTCAATTCTCCCCTTGGCCCATTCCCATCCTCTTACCTTGGCATGGCAGCTTGAACAGGAAGGCAGGATCAAGGGATACCTTGAAGTTAAAAGTTCCTAAGTCTGTCACAGACTAAAAAAGGAATAGTAGAAAGTAAACTGGAAAGTTGAAGCAGTCTAAAGACCATTTATTACTAAAAAAAAATAAATAAAATTTTCCTCTTTCCATAACTTTAATTAAAACACAAAAAACCCAGATATGAAAACTCTTTACTTTGTGGGCTTGAGATTAAAGCATGCTACTGCTTTTCCTCACAACCCAGTGCCCCAACATCACAACTCTATAACAAACTTGTCTTTCAAAAACAGCCTCAGACCACATCAGAAGATCTAAGTGTGCCTCTCCCATTGCTCCTACTCCACAGGCTGCCTTAAGCAGCATCTTTGAGCGAGGTGCAGCAGGTGATCTCATCCTGCTTGCCAGCACTGCTGCATGTTACATAGACAATATTTATTGGGTCAGCATCAAAAGAGCATTTTGAGTCCAAACTTGCACTCAAGAACCAGGTGGTGAGGGCGGTCAGCTGGTGACAACTGCCTCACCCAAAGTCCTGCTCCAGTGAAAGCCAAATACTTACTCTACAGCTGCCATTGGTATTTCCTACATAGCCCAATCTAGCACGGACACTCTGCATAGGAGAGTATGATTCCTGAGAAAGAGTTAAGTGGCTGGTGGAAGCTGCCAGTTTGAGTGGCAGCTGAGCTGCTTGTTGAAGATCTAAAGCCTGGACTTACACTTCTAAAGTGACAGGCATCTGTCTTAACTCTGTGAATGTAGCCTTTAATTGTTCCGGTGTCTGGCAACTCCAGCAGACAAGAAAATGGCCATGTAAGTGTCCAACTCCACCATGGCACATTCCCTCTAAAGACAGAGCTATACAGGAAGAGCTTGTGCTAAGGATGGCGTGGTGAAGCACAGCATGCCAAGCATGAAATAGTCAGGGAATTTCACGGCCAGTTTGAATTGCTAACCTGTACATGACACAGTGCCTTGCCTCAGGAGGGAGGATCATCTCCGCTGGAAGCAGAGGAACAGCTCCAGTTGTAATTCTGGAGGGAGAAAAAGCAACCAACTATTCCCTGGAGGTACTGCCCTTCCCTTCTGGTAACTAGAGAGATAAGGAACTTAGTAACACAGTGTAAGAGATGTGCTAAAAACGGGAAGGTGACGTTCCAGAATGTAAAACCCCTCAGATCCTGTGACCCATCATGGCCTGTTGCTGCAAGCTAAACTTCACTTTTCCCAATCCAACCTACAATTGCTCCTGGAGTCAGAACATTGGTTTGTGACATAAAGCAATTTTTGCATTAACTTGCTTTTCAATTACATTAGCCTTTACATTTCTTCAGTATAAAAAGAATGAGCACCTTGCTGATGCAGGAGAATTCTTTTTGTGAACCTGAGGATTACACATTGTACTTTGAACACCAGCACCTGGGAGATGTGCATAAAAAGGAGAGGAAAAACACATTCCTTCAAGGGAATTTAGACTGCAGATTACTGATGTGCTAATAAGATTCTTTATATACAAACAGGAATAAAAAAAAGAAGGAATACAGGCAATTTCAGTAGGATTCATACAGACAAAATTAAATAATGTTGTGGGAGTAATCCTCTGTAAAAGACATACTTCAGGGCATTTTATTTCTCTCTGCTTGGTTAAATGAATTAATTGACTAATAGAAAATCAGAATAATGGCTTTTTTATTATTTAACTAAGGCTTCATTTTTTTAATTGCTTAAAGAGTCTAATTATTCCAAAAGTATCTATGCAATCAAATATGCTAGAAATACAAAAAATCATCCTTGTATATAATGTTAGACGCGAGCTAAAATCTGAAAGCTAAAAAACAAAAATTAAGAGAAGAAATTCTGGTTTTAATTCCAATGAAACATCCTTTATATGTAGAGTTAATCAATGTACTTAAAACTATGGGAAAAAAAGCCTAAAAGCACATTCTTGCTTGCTTCTCTCCTCCATTTTTTCATCTCAGTTTGTTTAACCATAATTAGTTTTGGCTTTATATTAAGAATAACCGCTCCTGTAAGAGCACATGGGCTCTGGATACTGAACACACATTTTTAATTTTTCTGGCACAGGGCAGGAACCTCTTTCTGATTTCAAGCAGCAAAAATCCTGCAAAAATTTAGTCATACTTTTGAAGAATATATTGCTCCTATGGAAATATAGATAAGAACAGGTTCTGTTTCCATAACTGAGGAGTTTCAGACAAAAACAAATCTCTGTACCTGGAAAAAAAAAGAAAAATCACAGCCTTGGATTAACACCAGAGAGAATCTGATGTACAAGTTCAAGGAGGGCAAGTCCACCCAAAGCTCTAAAAACCTGAGAGTATAATCTTGCTATATTCAAAGTGTTCTGTCTTTCTACTTTTAAATAAGGCTAAGTATTGTCCTGCATTAAATATTAAAAATGGATAAAAAAATAAAAGTCCGACAATGTTTGGGATTTTTTAATCTATATAAGTGGTTTAGGTCATCCATTTGCATCAGAGAGATAAATAAAAATAAAGTGATTTACAGTGCCCTTCTTGTAATAAGTTCTTTTAATTTCTTTCTGGACTCACAAAAACATTAAGACAGAAGTGATGGGGAAGCTGATGACACATTTCAAAACTACAGAGAAGTTTTAATTTCTGAACTGATGTTTCAGTCATAGACTGTTACATAAAATCCAATTTGTCAATTTGAAGAGTAGTAAGAAGTCTCTCTTTTAAAATGGCTTTCTTTTTCATATGAATTCAATTTTTTCCTCCTTGGAACAGTATAACAATGAGTGAGAATCTTTTATTTAATTGGAAGTTTAAAAAGAATGGATACATTTTACATGTTACATAAATCAGAGTAAGAGATTAGAGTTCTCTACAAGAATTTTTTTCCAGTTTCCAAGGGTTTGAAAGGATGGAGTTTTTTAATATATAAAGTTCTGAGAAACCATCTGACTTTGACAAAAGATTTTTTTTTAATCCTGGGATATTTTAGAAGACAAATAACTTTATAATAAGAAATTTAGTATAACACAGCACATGCTAAATCATGGGCATATGGTCTTTCATAACATCAAGAAAATGATAAAAAAAAATCAACCTGCCAATACTTAGAATTTTTAAACATTTGCACTGTAAGTATCATTGCAAGTACAGTGGATAGAGTTTAATGCAGATTTATATTTTGTGATTTATCTGTGTATATTAATCTATTAGATATCATTATGATTACAACAAAATTACAGCCAAGTGGCAAATGTTACCAACCAGACACAGCAATATGAAGGGTCAGCCACAGAAACTGTTCATACAATATGTGAGGCACTAGTCCCACACAATTTGTTAAATTCTTCCAATAGAACTACTGAAAATACTCTGTGATCAAAGGAATAGACCTCAAAATCCAAATTTTCTGGTGACAACCTCTTTCCTTCTCAACCCTCCCTTATCACGGAGAGAATTGTGTGCTTTACATGGACATGCTCTGCCAGACTCCCTTCTCACAAATGTGCTGCACAATGCTGATGTCTACACACTTGGGACTGATGTCTGAACAACTTCCTCCAATTTATTATAAAAAAAATTAATTTTTTTTCCTCCTCCATTTTCTAAATCAAATCAAAACACAATATTAAAAAATTCTGCTACTTAAAAGTACCTGGTATTATTTTCCACAATTCTTCATCAATTTGTAGCCTCATATCATTGTTATGAATGAGCCATAATACCAACTTAAAAAGTACGTTAAAAGCTATTTCCTTTAGATACTAGAGCTTCCATCCATGTGAAGGGTTATTTGGTTATTTCAAATGGATAACCAAAGGTTATCCACAGCATTTCCTGCCAAAAATTTATTTTTGGTCTCTCAACCAAATACAGCAAATCCAGTTTGTACCTTTTGTTTCTAATAAAGAGCAATTATCGTGATAGAAGAAAGGCATCTTCTGCAGGAAACAGACTTAAAAGCCTTGGAAATACCAGTTTACTGAATTCACAGCCCTGACTTAATGCTGGACTGAAGAATTTTTTTCCTTTCAACTCCCTCCCACAGACATGTTCCTTTTTTCTGTTTTCTAGTCTCTGGAGTATCCTCCCATTTCAGCAGCCTGTTCCTTTTATACCTCCCTATTATTTTTTGTCAAAAGAAAAAAAAAAAAAAGTTGCAGCAGTGGAATTTCTACAGCTACTAAGTACATGAAAGTAAAAAAAAATAATAATAAAAAAAGATAAGGAAGGAAGCAACAAGCCAAAAGTGAAAGAGGTTTAGTGCTTGGCTCCCCAGCTAATCAGGACCAGCTATTGTTGCAGTTGGTTGGAAGATCAGGAATTCCCAGTGGTGGGAAGAAGGAGGAATGCCCAGAGTGGGAGCAGGGAGGCTGGAGCTGCCCGTTCCCTTCCTGATGCTCAAAAGCCGCAGGGAGCTCACCGACATGAAATCTTGGCAGGAACCACAGAGGCAGCTCGAGAGTCCCATACAAGAGACACAATTGCTCATTTGCCTCCCTTGTCTGAGCTCAATATCCCTCTCCCAGTGCAGTATCACTCCTCTCCATGGGAATGCTGAGAACTGTCAGTGTTCAAAGGCAGTGATCAACACCAAGGTCAGCTGCCTCTCTAACACACCCTTGTTCTTACAATGGAACTTCATGTTCACTTTTCCTGGGGATGGACAGGGACTTTATACATTATTTATTGGAATGAACCAGTAACTCCCCAAAGCTCTCCAAAAAAGTACAGGAGATTAAGGAACCAGGAGACTAAAGCTGGAGGTGCTAAAAGTGCCTTTCAGGAAAACCAGCAGGATTTATGTCTGTCTGCACAGTTGTTCAGAGGAACAGAATTCCTGATGCATTTTCCATTCTACTACATAGCTTTAGGATGGAATTTTCTGTATAATCAAAGATTCAAAAGCACCATGAATCTGGTTTCAACAGAATTTAGTTCAAAACCATTTTCAGATAAAATACCAATCAGAGTAACTAATAGTCTGTCTCCTATGCTACAATATAGTGTAAACAATGAGTAGCTATAATTAGCAGCAGAATGTCTAGACATGAATTTAAATTAATGTTTGGTTAACATGGCACTGTAGCTGTAGGTGATGTATTATAGACACTATTGTTACAAAAATTCTGTACCAATCAATTTAAAATAACCTTGTAAAGTTTAATTGCTATCTCACATGAGTAATGAATTGAACAAATGTCAGATCCTAGTAAATGTGTCTTTTATCATAAATCAGTATTTCACATGCAATAATTACCCCATTAATGCTGAATGAAATGCTTACTGAGTTTGTTTAGCATGCACTGTAGGTGGCTGAAATGACCTGGTATATGTAATAATTTCCTGACAGACATGCTTTAAAAAAATCACTTTGAAAGGGAAATTATAATTTATAAAAAAGTACTGTAGAGAAGACAATTTTAAATAGAAGCAAAAGAATAGACTTCCTAGATTCTCTTTAACAGTTTCTGAGTTAAATAAATAAAAAATACAAGAGTAACATCCAGCATCTTCTTAAAGCAAGAAGGCTCTATGTTTCATTTTGGTTTAGTTCTGTCTCATGAGATCAAAAAGGGAGCAGTTGCCAATTTATCTAACTTAAAAAGTCCCACACTTGCCAAGTATGCTGTGATAAATAGCTTTAACTACCTTCTGCTCATATTTTATTACAGGACATGACAAAGGGATTTGTAGATTAAGTATCCAACTTTATTTTTTTTACAGAAGAAAGATGAAAAGACTTTAAAAGTTTTGTGTGAAAAATACAGTTAAAAAGGTAAACAAACAGCAACACTCTATTTTACATTGGAAATATCTAAGGCTTTAGAGAAGGCTTTATTAAAGCTCTGCGTGGTTGAGACCACAGAGCAATGCCATAAATAACTATGATCTTGCTTGCTTTCTGAAGGGTTTTTTTCTATAGATTCTGTCTACCTGAGAAGCCCATCTGTAAGTACACTACTGTCTTGATCTGGGACATTGAGCAAAGAAATTCTTTGCTATCACATGTAAGAGGAAATGATGATAAATACACAAGCGTACCAATAATCCGATTCAACGTGCTCTGCACAACATTGTTGTAACAATCCTAAGGCTCAAAGACTCCCACAGTCAGATTAAAGGGGCACCATCAAAGCTGCTCTCTCCTCTTCCCTTTCCATTCCTAAGCTCGACTTCATCACATACTTTTTGTGTGTAGGTTTCAAAGTGAGAACCCCCTTTGTACATTTTTTCTTTTTCTGTAAAACACTGTGGCATGAGGTTTGCATCTTTTTGAACAGGTTTGCCTGCAGGCCACCACAAACACTGCAACAGCCTCTTTTAATAATTTCACGCTGCTGTGATCATTGAAAGAAATCCATGCATCTACATTCGCTACCTTGTAAAGACTTTCTAAAAAGCTCAGGAAAGCTTAGAAGTGTGCCTTCTGGATAGTAATTTATGTGCACCAGTAATAACCATTATCATTAAATCATTAATGTCAATCATTACCATTAAATGGTCCTTACCCACATCCTCTACAGCAAGTTAACTGACCATGCATCACAACATAAAAATAATTTTTAACTATTTTCTTTATATTGCATGATACTTTTTGATTGGTCACGTCATGCCGTGAAGAACCTTTTGCCTGATAGAGACAGTAAGGAGTTGTTCAAGCTTAGCAGATGAATTTACTCCTTACCTGTTACAAACTACAGCTGTTTTCCCCACCATCTCAAGTAGTGGTTCTCACCTGCCAGTTTTAACAACCTCATTTTGTCCCAAAATGGTGAACCTAGAAGGATATAATCATTGCAAGACAGGAAGAAAGATCATCAATAGTTTGCAAGTCAGCAAAAAAACCCTCAAGATGTTTATGTAAACCTATAAACAAATGCAGGTGGGACAGATACGTGCCAAGTATGAAGTGACCATTGGTTCTACTTCTGCCTACTGTTTCTGACATTCAGTGTACTTTGCTCTTCTATATATGTTTGGATCATTTTGAGTGCTGTGTTATTTTACAAGGTAAGTACCACTATAATCTTATAAAGTATGAAATACAAATAACTTACTGGAAAAACACTGGCCAACTGCTTTACTGCTACACTTTAAAGAGTAGTAGTGCCTACAGTATAGGAGAAATGTTCATTTGTACAAGGACTCTGTGCAGGGGATGGAGACAGCCAGCACAGATTTCACCAGCACACATTTTCATTGCTGCTTTTCCCTGTCTTGGTTCATAGTCTTCAGGGTTCTCTTGATAGTTCTGCTGCTGACTCAGGCTATGGGTACAGGCAATCAAATATTATCTTTCTTAAAATCCCCAAGTAGTGATTTCATTCAAACAATTAAGTGATTGTGACCTACTTGCAAAATAACTGATCGTCAAGAGATATGGCCATTCTCAAAGCTATTAGTCTGCTGATTCAAGCTCAGAAACTGTTCTAACCTCAGTGGTAGCTCAGCTTCTCCAACTCCCTCATGCAGCAACACCATCAGTTTCACATAGCGCTTTCTTGTTGATGTTGTACTTGAACTACACCAACATACCAGTCAAAGCATCTGCCTCTACGGACACCATTCACATGCTTCACCGCAGGCACCATTAGAAAGCTTCTTTGGAATAACCTCTCACTAGAAGAGATAATTTTTGTATGTACACGTGACTCGTGTGTGCGCATGTGTGTACATGTTGATTTTACCTGATTTTTTATATTTAAAGAAGTTAAAATGCTTTCTTTTTTAGCTACACCTGCCATGTGGTATCTATGATATCTACTGACAAAACTTTACAGAGCTATGTTTTTTATTTAATATGAGACTCTATTAATATATGTAGATCTTTTCCAATAGATATACATCAAGTGCTGATAGACTGATTAAACTGATTAAACCACTACTCACCAAAAAAGCTGATGATAGTCATTATTTCATCTTACTGCTAAACAACCCACAAAAATCTACATCTTTTTCCCAAATATTGAACAGAGACAATCCTAGAAATTATAAAAGAAAAATATTTGATTTTTTTGTTAATTTTCTTTCTAGCTAAGATCTACTTGTATTCCTTGTGTGCTACTTGCTTAAAATCAAGCAGAGTTTATGCATCTTATTTTCTACTCATGTTACTACACACTTCACAGACTGAGGGTGAAAATCCTTCTTAAATGTGGGGCTAAAACATTTTTTATCTTTCTACAATTCCTCAAACAGACTGAGTTTGTGAAAATCTGTGTAAAAAGTCTCTGGGAAGAGTGTTAAAGTGATGGTTATTTTATGCCACAGCTAATGAAGCAATACACTGGCCACATTTGTATGGTCACACCTAACCAATGTTTCTCTAGGCCCTTCCTAGTATAACTTTTTCTAATGACACATCTGAAATCGACCCCATTACAAAACATGGGGTGAAAATTCTGTTAAAACAACAATTTTCCAGATGACTCACGTTAGAAAAACAAGCCATAAAACTCAAGGACCACAGAATCATCTAGGTTGGAAAAGACTGAAATCATCAAAGTCCAACTTATGAACAAACACCACCACGTACACTAGACCAGGGCACTGAGTGTCACATCCAGTCTTTCCTTAAACACCTTCAGGGGCATTGATTCTACCACCTCCTTGGGCAGCTCACTCCAACATCTAATCACCCCTTTTGTGAAAAAATTCCTCCTAATGTCCAGTCAATACCCTCCCACTGCAATCCACTTAAATATGAAAAAACATTGACCTTTATCTCTCCAAAGTTATAGATTATACAAAATGAAAGTAGATGAAAGTAGAAATGTAGAGGAGATTCAAGGTAATGCAAGACAGAAAAGAGAAACTACTCCTTACAGTGAATTAACCCTGAAAGTAATATAAAAATTAAACATAAACAAAAAAAATCCCCCAAATTAAGGGCCACAATTCACATGGATAGAACAACGTTGATCAACGTGTGGGAGGCAATTTAACATTAAATCAAGTTAAGCTGAGAGTAAGGCAAAGGCTGTGCACCCCCAGACAGATCCTGAGGCCAAGGATATGCCACCTTTCACCTCACGACAGCCTTTATTCGAGCAGGGACCGGGAGGCACCAGCACCAACTCCTCTCCTCTAGAGGCAGAGGACAGGTTTCCACCACTCAGAGATGGTTCTGGGAGAAGTGGTTGCACTGGCATGCAAAGGCACTCTGGCCATCAGGCCAAACCCATGAAAAGATGAGACAGCACAAGGTATGTTGGGCGTTTGCCAAAAAAAGCAATGAAAGAACCGACACTACATCATTTTGCAAGAGTTTGCACTGCATAGGAAAGCTCACAGATTCACCTCCTGAGAAGACAAATACTGCACAGAAGTAACTGGTGATATTACAGCATGAAATGAATTGACTATTAGCCTTCAGCAAATGGTGTATTTATTGTTTTTAAATTGTACATTAATGCTCAAGCAACAATGATATTTATACTGCACATCAAACCAAAAGATTAAGAAAGTAGGGAGCTAAAACTGAGGATTTAGATTAGTGATCTTGTATGCCCTAAGGGAGCATGAGAACTAAATAGATGCACACATAAAGTAAATAAGACACAATGATGCCAGGGGAAGACTGCAAGTTGAGTCAGCAATATGAAAAAGGTACAATTCAACAACATCTAATAGATATCAGACTCCAATCTGAAAAGAGAGTCTGGAAACTGAAGAGGTTTCATCAAAAGAGGGAAAAGTCCTGAGACAAGAGTAAGCACACAGATAAGAACACCTCCAGGAAAAGCATTGACTAGATATTTAACTGTACCATGGCTAGAAATCGGCATATAAGCCTCGATACAGAGCACTCAAGCTGGCAAACATCAGAATGCTATACCATCATGTTATATTTTTGTCTTTAGAAGTTTTCCTCAGAGAGCAAGCTGAAACATCAACATATCACTATTTAAAATTCCTGTTATCCTCCTACAGCTTTTAAGTTGTAGATATTAACGAAGATGAAATGCTTATCTATTCAAATAGAATCGCAATTCTGACCTTAGTGCATTAGTGTAAAAACAAAATGTGTTGTTTTGATATTTACAAGATGCCAGAATTAGCTGCACTTCACCATCAGCCTCACGGCATCCACGCTAAAACAGCCTTCCAAAAGTCCCTCTGGAGGAGGAGAGAAGGGAAAAAGTAAGAAAAAACCCTTAGTTACCAGCAGAGGATTTACAAACCAAACTTTAGAAAGACCGAACTGAGCACTTGAGCTCTGTAGGCAAAGGATTCATGAAGCCCAAACTAAAAGCAGACTTTGCATTTATGTCAAATCTTTGCCAAGACCAGCTAAAAGTCCGTGATTGCCAGAGCTGCTGGAGAGGATGAATTCTGCTGTCCAGGGGGTACTGGAGGTACCATGTACATTAAGGAGAAATAGTTTGCACAAGCCATATTCCTCCGGATTTTTCTGTAAACCCTCACATTCTTTGACAAAATATGAGACAGAGGACCAGTATTTGGAGATGTTTTGGCTCCATACCACTGCTGCTGTACAGTTTCTAAGTGAATCACTCTGAGCACTTGGAGCTCAGGCACTGAGCAAAACAGGCATGCAAAAAAGACTGGTTTTAACTAATGTCTGAATAGCCAATAATAACGAGCAGCAGCAAGGCAGCAGTGGCATCAGTGACTGCCTGTGCTGTGGGTGGCTGGAGGGGGTCCTAACATCTACCAGGAAAACCATTTACTCTGCTCCCAAGCTTTTTGCTAAAAATCTCTCAGTAATACAACAGCATAAGGTCCTGAACACCTTTCAGAGACTTCTGATTTTTATTTTGTTCACTCCTTATCTCAACTGCAAAGATCCTGCATGCCTTTAGAGGAATACTAATGATGCAGAAGACCCAATCCTGAACCCCGTGAAAGCCAGTGCTGTTCTCTCAGAGTAACTGGGCTGGTGCCAGCTCAGTTTATTATATCGCCTTTGTTTGTTTCCCTGAAAACACGACACTACAGTGAACCAGGGGATGTTAATGTATTTCCATGCCATGCTGCATTTGTTTTTATTGCCAGAACTCTGTACTTAATATAGCTGATACCTTCTTGGAGGCTAAGACATCTTAATGAGCTCAGCACAACCATGCGCAGAGGCTACACCAAAGATCAGTGAGTGCCTCGTGAGCAGTGCGCATGGATCACTGTCCAAATGCTACTGCTGGCTGCAGACTAACTAATGCAGCTTTAACAAGCTCAAAACTTCCTGCTAAAACGAGTCTGTCATTACAAATAAGTAACAATAAAGTGGGCACATGGGGTAGTATGTTTACCAAGGGCATCGCATGGTGGTAGGAATTAGCTCTGGTGCTTGCTGTCTATGCTGATAACAATGAGGAGGGGAAGGGGTTGGCTATACTTTTTATTCTGGCAATTCTCTAAAAAGAGATCTTGCTGTCAACTGGATGCATAAATTTGGTATAAGACATAATCCCTTCAGCATTCCAGGTTCATTAAATTGTACCACTAATAAGGCTATGCCTGAGAAAGGGTTCTGCCTACCTCGGTGCATTGAAACAGCAGCACCCCAGGCAAACCCTCTGATCTCAGCTTTTCAGAGAATGAACAGGACTACACTAGAGTAATACCAGGTCAGTACTGCTCTGCTGACCTGCAGGGCTACAAATAGCTTTAATCAAGATAGCACAATGCTCTCCCCAAGATAGGGTCCAGTCTCAGTCCAGCAATGGAGCAGAGCAGCACAAGATCCACTTTCAGGCTTAAACTGAGCCCGTGCACTTGCATTGCTCTGAGAAAAAAGAGAAATCTTTACATTTAAACATAAATAGAAGTATGTCTGATGAAGTGCTCCCCTGAATAGTCACAAAAATATATAAAGAGAGCTCAAAGCAAAAAGAGATCTCCCCAGCAGACACCCATACCAAATCCACCTTAAATCCAACACTTCCTTCTGCTTTGAGTAATTCTTACATTGGTTTGCCAAGCATTAGGATTCTCTTAGTAGATTACCAAACCCTTCCAATGGGGTTCATATAAGTAAATAAGGAGTTCAAATCTGCTGGTGTTCAAGACCAGGCTGGACAGGGTTTTGAGCAACCTGGTCTAGTGGAAGATGAGCCTGCCCATGCCATGGGTTGTAACTAGATGGTCGTTAAGGTCCCTTCCAATACAAACCATTCCATGACTATAAAATCTGGATTAAAAAAATAAAAATGGAAGTTTGAGGTAATTTCAGGCACTGTATCGCTCTTTTTCCCTCAATTACAATTTTATATGTCTCAGCCTTCTTTCCAAAGTGGAAAAGGAATATTTTCCTTGATTGTACATGTCAGGTATTTACTGTACAAAAATCAAACTAAAAAAAGTAAAATCATCAAGATTGTCACAGTATTTTTTATACATTCAAAATTGTAAACCTGCTGGTAAATAAAACGTAGCCACAAATACAGCTGAGTCATAGAAAAACAGAATAAACATACCATGATTTATGGTTTACCACAGAAAAGCCACTGAGCTGTCTGGATGACTGCAATTTTCTCTTCCTCCCCCGACTTGGACCGCCCTCAATTAGAGTAAAGTATTTTATTCTCTTTGAAAACTAATGCCTTTAAAATAACCAAACGTACACTGCAGACAAGACCACAACATAAAGCTGTTTGACTGTAAGAAAAGGAGCTGTAAAGGACTCAGCAACACTCAGTGAGTGTCTGGCAGCTCAGGTAGGGGCAGCGACTCACGAGGGCCAGGCTGTGCGTCACTGCTTGGCAGCAGCCATTCATAACCCAGGCTCAGGTACTAAGGTTACATGGTTTGCATTGACCTATGTAGGCTGTGAGAAGACTTGGAGACTGATTAGATCCTGTTACTCCTCCATCTACAGCTTTCCCCTGCAAGGGCAAGGGCTCTTCCTCAGCTATTTATCCCACACAAATTCTGAGGGTTTTCCAGCTGGCAGCTATAGCAGATCATCACACCAGCATCAGCTGTGCTTCCTTCATTGCCAGCCTGTGGCTGCATTATGGATGCTGGCTGTGGAACTCTGCATACTCTCATATTTCTGGGTACTATTTCTGACAGCAGCATGCCAGAAACAGAGAGACTGGGTCTCAAAGGTCAAGGAATATTATGTGCATCATTTCAACCTATCAACTCAAAAAAAAAAAGCAACCACCAAACTACATTTTTTCTTAGCTTGGCTTAGTCAAGGTTGACCTTCTAGCTTATTAAGAAACATTTATCTATTTCGCACTTCCAGTTCTTACAGAGTTTGGTGGTATATTTTTGAAAGCTAGGCTTATGGGGCCTAAAGTTTGAGAGTTTCAAAGTTAGCATAAAGTACCTTTGTGTCGAACAAAAATCCAAAGTTAGCCTGGGAAGTTTCTGTCTTTCACAGAGGCCTGAACAAGCAAGCTAAAGTTAAACAAAGAACATCTGCTAGCTGAAAAACACATAGGAATGTGGCTCTGCCAAACCAATGGTGAAACTTTCTCAAAACATAGCTATGGTCTCTGCAGCAGTTTGAGGCTGCAACATGGTAGTCTTGGAGTTTGTTGAGCAAGGACAAATTTCTTTCCCATAAGAAGCAGTTTCACAAAAACATGTTTTTCCAAGCAGGTGTCTCTTGGAAAAACATGTTTTGAACACGAACTAATCTTGAATATTTCTAAAACATAGTGAAAGTTTTCAAAGCAAAAGAAGATTGTGTAATGCTCTACTTTGACCAGTGAAATGGTTAACAAGTGTATCTACCAATGAAATGTAAACACGCAGGTTTCTAAAAAGTATAAAAAGCTGTGAGTTCTCTCATTAAATGGCTTCTTGGACAAAACCCTGTCTCCTGTGGCTCGAGTTTTCACTAAGATCGCCAGAGTTACTACAACAGTAGGAAAATACAAAAAAATATGAAATAAAATGCTTAAATCCATATACATACTTAAACCAAATATCACTACACTTCATAAAACCAGTAAATTAGTCCATGGCATTAAGTACCACATCCAGTCTCTTCTTAAATACCTCCAGGGATGATGACTCCACCACCTCCCTGGGCAGCCAAATCCAATACCCAATCACTCTCTCCATCCAGCAGATTGGCAACTTGGTGTCATCCGCAAATTTGCTGATGGTGGACTCAATCCCCACATCCACATCATGAACAATTAAACAGAACTGAGCCCAACACTAATGACCAGTTGCCAACTGGATATTGGCGCTCTCTTGGTCCAGCCATCCAGCCAGTTCTTAACCCAGAGAATGGTGCATCTGTCCAAGGCACGATCTGTAGCTTTTCCAGGAGTTTGCTATGAGAGACAATGCCAAAGACTTTGCTGAAGTCCAGGTAGACACATCTACAGCCTTTCCTTCATCCAACAGGTGCATCATCTGCTCATAAGAGCAGATCAGGTTCGTCAGGCAGGACTCGCCTCTCCTAAATCCGTATTGATCAAGTCTAATTCCCCGTCCATCCTGTAGGTGCCATGTGAATTCATTCTGCCTTTTGAGATAGCTTCCATTTTTCCTGCTTTGGTGACTTGATGCTGAAAACCCAAGCGGAAAACTGAAGGAGAAATTCTCATTCATCTAAAGAAAATGGATCAGTGGAAGCTTTCCAATTCAGAGCTCGATATTCAGCAAAGTAGATGCTGTGCTGCATAATCCTTCCTGTCAACAATATCAGATGTGTTTCTAACAAATAATTTGCTGAATATTTATTTATTGACATTTCAGATGAACAAACATTGTTATATCTTGATCTTAATAATCATTTGTACAATTTGGTATCTCAGGAATGATTAAGGACCACACCTGACCCCTTTTATAGAGATGTCAGTAGTGTTTCTTTATAGCTTAGAAACCTGGTGTGGAATATGAAACTAAGATGAATTAATATGGCACAATTGCAAGTAAATAGTAGCAAAAGGCTCTGGTTTAGATCAGTATAAAACAATCGCAGAAAGGGAAAAAGCACATAGCTAAATCATACCAAATTAACAGTTTATGATAACTCAAACCTTAAATACATCAAATTATCCTAAGTATAACTTGCTAAATTTTAGCAGTAGCCTCTAACAAATGCTTCCAGTGAACGCAGAATTTTTCTGTGTCACACAACCTTGGGCCAGTTTTGGACAGGTAATCCACAACAGCCTGTTCCTCTGGCCTGGACACAGGAAGCACAGCTGAAAGGCCAGAGACAATAACTTCAAGGGCCAAAATTTAATGCACATGGACAAAGAAGGAACCGTTCATCACCTAAATTGTTTCAAAGCCAATTGTATTTTTTAGGCTGGAGACAGTGGTTTGCCCATAGAGAGCAAATTTAAAGATCAGGGCTCTTGACATGGTAGATTATTTTGCTTCCTGTGTAATTTGATCATTAACAATCTTTGTGTCAGTTGCAGATAAAAACATCCTTAATGTCTTTTAAAGGCTGCATTTTTTCTCCTGAAATAAAAAGCTTTTCAGGTTATTTTTTTTAAACACAAAAATTTTCTTGCTGCCAGCATTAGCAATATATTAATTATTTAACTGAAATAAATGCATCTGTTAATGTGTTTAATTAAGCATACAAAGCTCTTTATTTGATGTTATTTGTATTTAAGATTTCCTGTTTTCCCTGAAGTATTTATTATCCAAGGCATGATTCTTCTAATCTTAGACATACTCTGGGACTGAAGCACTATTTTATATCAGCATTTCTCAGCTGCTTTTATCATGAACAGATATATTACAAGCCATGTTAATGAGCTGTTTAGTATTCATATATTAGGCTTTTCCTCATTTTCTATGGAAATACTACTATAAAAATTCTAAGAATACTAGTTTTATGTGCATGATAATGATGAGATTCAAAGCAAATAAGAAGTAGAAAATCTGTGGTGGCATGAATATGAAATGGATTAGTACATCGTCAATGTGCTTTACATTGGTATAAAATTATTAAGCTTGTAATTAAGTAGGATCAATGGCACTGTTTGTTTTGGGGGTAATGTTTTAGCTATTTTAGATGTGTCATCTTTAAGAATTTAATTTCACATTTTAATGATCTTCTTGTAATTTTCCCTTCCTGGTATGAAGTCACATAGTCAGGTTACATGTGAAATCCACCACATATCAAGAAGTGATGAGGGTGGAAGGCCAAAATCACCATGAGGGAAGACGAGAACAAGGCAAATTAAATAATTTTGTAAATATAAAAATAGTTAATTTCAACTGACCTTATTTATCAGGCACATTTAAATCCACAGAATTGTTAGCAGGAAAGAAAAGATGTAGTTACTTGCACCGACTGCAGCTTTGACCTGGCTGACCTAAGAGACATCTCCAGTGCAGCCAAAGTGAAATGAGATTTGGCTTTGTAGGAGCCTAATGAGTAAAACCGTCAGCCTTCAGTACACTTACATCTGCATGCAGGTCACAGAAACACATAAAACTCCAAAAATCCAGCTTTGGGTAAAGAGGAGAGACAGAGAAGTCTGTCTTGGACAGACAACTGACTACTGAATAAAAACTCAGCTATGAAGAATCAGTCTGCTACTAAACTGAATTATCTCCTTTTGAACAAATCAATGAAACAAAAAAGTTTGTTATTATGGAAAAAAACAATGTCTGAGTAGGTTCCTTATTAATTTTATATGCTGGACAAAGCACCTGCTGCCCCTTTTGTCCCAGTTCACTGCATGTTTTCCCAGGGCAGAGCCACGGACACCAGCAACATTCAGGATTGAAAGGGTTGAGGAGAGTGGAGACAAAATTATTGAAAGGCAGGACAGCAACAGGTATTATTTTTTCACTGAAAATATAGTCAGAGAAGACAGATTTCAGTAAGAATAATGTATCTTTTTTTATTATTGAAATAAACAGACTTAATAGTCAAGCAGATACCTTTTATTTATACTATTCATTATTTGTACCTTTTCTTTTGTACTTGAACTCACTGGCTTTAGGTTATGCAGCAGCATACTTGTAAGTGGAATTACCTCTTGCAAAAAGAAGCAGTGGAACATTAGAGATCTACATTAGACAACTTCAGATTAAATAGTTTAAAAATTCACAAAGATCAATAGCCTGCTATAGAAAGACAAGGAAAAACAAAACAGAATGAGTTAGAAAATGCCTTCTCAATATTCCTCACAGCCTGAGAACAAGGCAGGGAGAGACACTCGCACTGGCATATTTATGAATGCTTAACAAGAGAAGCAAAGAGAAGAAACACTGTAGAGGTAATTTTATTATACTATGAAAAAATAGGGGTTTTTTTCCCCCCACCTAGATTTTGTTGCAACTCTTAAATAATTAAAAATTAGTTTGCTACAACTTTACTCTGAAGTAACTTGTGTTATTGCACTTGTACCATTAACAGCTATGCTCATGCCTTTAATGAGGTTATAAATGGCAGACAGTGAAAATTAATTTTGCATTCTCTGTGAAGAAATACATACACAAACTTGGGTCCAATCCTATAAATGCCTGCTCTCATGAGTGGAACTAACTTGATATTACTCCATACTGGGAATATCCTAAGATTTACATACAATTTAAGACCTGTTTCTGAAGGCACAGCTCAAAGTCCTCCAAAGTGGTTGAACATGGATGGTGATGCATCTCTGTATAATGTAAGGTGAAGGTGTTCAGCACTGCAGACTTGAAAACGTTTCATTTAGCACAGTTAATTTTCACTCAGAAGTACTGGGGCATGAGTTAGAACTGCTAAAAAATGGACTTTCTGGAGTAGATCAGTACATCTGTAAGTTAATATAAGGAATTAAATTCTTATTACATTTCAATTCATTTAAAATGAATTTTTGTCCAGCTTTTCCTTTTCTGCTTTATTAAGTTACACTCTTTTGCCATAGATATGCACTAGTCTTTGTAAGCAGAGGATTTTGTCTTGCATTTCTTCATCCACAGCAGAATGCCCTCTTTGCTGACTACAACTACTCACCAATAATACATCTAAATTCCTATTTTTAAATCACAGCCCTATTTTCAAAAAGAGTCATTTCACTTTTCTTCCAGAAATTCATCTTTCTGCTAATGAGAGTTGTTTTCATCTGTAATTCTGAGAAGAAAAATGGTTATTGCACTTTGGCAATTTTAAGTGACAAATAGAAAATTCCATCTAGCCCTCTATTTAAATACAAGACATTTCTCCTGGTACAGGATCTACAGAACAGATGTATCATTATAATTAGAAACATTTGCAATGAGTCTCAGTGCAATTGGGGCCCACAATAAAGTGGCATCACCTCAGAGAAATCTTTCAACAAGCAATTTCATACCTAAGATTGCAGTAATTTCTAAATCCCAGCATTATCGAAAATTAACTTTTGATAACTAGCAGAGTCAAGAAGGCTTTTGATGATGCTATATATACCAATGTTTTTTCCTAAATAGATTTCTAATTTTTAATCAATGCCTAATCAATAGACAATGCTGTGATACAGCAATTTCTCCATGTCCCTTGTACAAAAACTATTCCATGTATCTAAAGCAATGACAGCCTAAAAAAAAAATCAAAAAAAAAAATCGACACCCTCACAATCAGCTTTGGAATTTGCCTGAATTATCCTGCAAATGGTACATTTCTCAAAACACTTTCTTTTCCTCATGCTGACTATCGAACAGCAGGATCATGACAAGACACATCAAGGACTGTTAATGGAAAGATAAAACCTGAGATAGAAAATAAAGTAGAAAGATTTAGGATATCACAGAAGAGAAAAGGATGAGACCTACAAGAGGGGCAAGGAATCTCTTTAGGATGATGAGAGAAAAAATAAAGGAATACAGAGGATGAAAAATAGATTTCACAGCAGTTTTAGTACTTTTTTTTTCAGGAGAACTAAGAAAAAAGCAAGAAAAGTGTGAAAATAATAAATAAAGCAGCAGCAAGGATTAGGAAGAAATAAAATATTATGCAAAAACGGAGTGCTATAGTGAAATGGCTCAACTGATGCACAGAGGGCCCTGAAAGAGTTTCAAGGACATTATTATGAAACAGAAAAGCAGAAAAGCAAATAAGTAATAATACTGTTGCTAAAGAGAATACAAATTCAATGGATGGTAAATAAACGTGCATGGAAATAGGGACAAAAACAAGCATAAAGAGCTTCAAAAAAACCCCCAAAAACAAACAAAAAGAGCCCCATGCTGCAAACATACCTCTCTCCTCCCTCACTTGGCCTAATCACCAGTTAAACACAACTATTTTGGGCAGAAGATGCCTGTATCTCAGACTCACTGGTGCAATTCCTTTCATCTGCTGGGCTACAGTTCAGCTCTTCACTGGAGTCTCCTGCATTTCAGTGCAGGAAACACATCCCTCCCATGAAACCAGAGAACACTACCCACCTCTGTACCTGAAAGGCAGCCCACACTGAAACTGTGATTAACACTGAAATATGTGTCTTATTTGTGGCCAAATACTGTCAAGAAGGTCAAGGCTGAACAGGAAAAAGCAATTAGGCTTGGCTTAATAGCCAGCACAACCTCACAAAACAGAAACTGTGCCAAGGCACACCGTCTCTTCTCATCACGTGTGCTTTTTTTTTTTCTTGGTGCAATTTATAGCTTAGCTATGAAAATAAAATTGCTTTGGGTTAAAAACTTAAAAACAAAGTCTTCATAAGAGTATGAACTACTTTTATACATTTTTCAAAAGATTGATCTTTTCATTTTCTTGTCTTATGAGTATATATCCCATTAGATCTGCTTCTGTGTAGGAATTGCAATTTTAGCAAGCAATTAATCCATAAATGAGCTGTTTCAGAGTTTTAGGTATTGGGCATCATCCTTCAAAAGCTTTAATGCTGGCCTTGTATTACACCTCCATGTTTCCACAGACCTTAAAAGAGGCTCATTTTGTTGGCAATCATTTAATTGAATTCCCCATGAATCACTTTTGGAAAATCATGCTCAGGGTAATCAGGCATAGACAAAAAAAAAAAAGGGCAGTATTTCTAATGACCATGTCACTGAGAGCTACAATGACCTTTACGCCCTTCAACACCAAACTTGATATTGCACACTTTATTCCAAAGGAAAAATATGCAGTCAAAGAACCAATGAAATTATACCTATTTGGTCCTGGATCCCTTGCCAGGAAAGATGAAACAACAGTGATACCCCCATATAGTTCTCACCTTTCCCACAGACGAGGAAGTCTGATTTTGATACCATCACCCCACCAAATTCAAAGTTTTGAGTAATTTGCCCCATGTGGAAAGGCAAAATGAAATCTCATTTCATGCATTATACTGTGTTTTGTATATTCAGATGATGACAGACTCCAGCGCTTCACTGAGTACAAGGGAAAATAATATAAATATATTCCCATATTATGAACTTAAAGCATTTAAAACACAAAGGAATTCTTCTTTCTTAAATTTTCTGTGCACCATACAGCTCACCCTCTACACATTTACAGGGCAGGAACCAACACTAGCACACCAGAAACAAGCTTGCCTTACCAAAACCTACGTGCCTGCAATAAACAAACCAGTAATGTGACAATGTGCTCATGCCACAGCAGTAGCATTATCGTCTGTAGGGAATTGTAAAGAGGAACTGCCTCTAAAACTCCTCTGGTGTTCCAGTACCATTGCCCATATGCTGGCTGTGGCAGAAAGTAAGTGCAGAAGCATCAAAGTTACACCCCAGCCCAAATCAAGTGCTCCCTAGCACCCACAGATTGGGCAGCCCAGGGAGAAAAGAAGCAGAATTAGTGGGTGAAATGCAGGAACATCCACAAAGTTTGCCCTCAGGAAGACAAGAAGGCATTCAATAGCTGCCCCAAACACCACAGTGGAACAAGCTGAGCTCCTCCACACTGAGAGCAATGCAAGATTTGTCTCAACGGGGCGCTTCTCTATAACCTTTCCAAAAGACTTAGAGGGTATGAGCACCATCAACATTCATCCTTTCCAGACTGTTTGCTCTAATACTCCATTAGCTATCAGAACATCAGCAATCCCATAGCACCAGCAAAATGGCCTTTCCTGGAGGGTCTGAGCACTGTAGTTGCCCAAATGATGAAGTAAGGAAAAAACAGAGGTCAGGAGCTGAATGCCAGGTCACAGTCCCATGTTTTCCACAGGAAAAGGGAGCAGACAGCAAAAGATTACCCAAATGGAATCAAGCTCAGCAGCCCTATATGCCCTATATACCAGGAAGAAGGATGGTAAAAAGCACCAGACATAATAAATATGTCTTTATACACCTTTTGTTTGCCAGTGGTCACCGCAGTAGCTTTGCCAGGGTAAAACTGCTAGGAGAACTTCAGTGGGAAGTATGATTTTTTTCAGTCTGTAAAAACAGTATCAGGAAAGTTAATTCTCCTTCAAAACATTCCTCTTGTTCTGTCAGAAGCACTTCTCACCAGCTAGCATAAAAGCATGGCAATATTGTATTGCTGCATTAAGCATTTGACTTAATTTTATGAAAACTAGTAACAGTTTCATAACATTTCTTGACATTTGTCATTTTGTTGTGGTTCATTTCCTACAAGTTTTACACTACTGATATGAACGATCCTGATTCAGGGAGAAAAAGTGAGTATATATTCATCATCTCAAAGCAGATTAAATTAATATCTGGCCAGTAACAAGGTCAAGTATCTTGCTGAAAAATAGGTCTAAGAGCTATTTTATTTAACAGATTCTTTATTCAATGGTAACTTCACCCAGTAAAATTATAAAGAGTGAAAACACAGAACAACATTTTTTCCTTATGTCCAGCATTTTCTTCATTTACCTTCAAGAGCTTCATGGCAGTTCATCTTCAATGTATGCACATTATTTATTGATCTGGGATTTTCCAAAGCTACTAAAGACTGGTTTGGGATCCCAGCTTCTATTGAATTTCAATGAATCTACTCATAAAAGAATTAGGAGCTTTAGGAAATTTTATCTTTATTGTTTCATACCACAAGAGCAACATTGCATCCAATTATCTTATCCTTTGCTGGTAAAAGAACTACAATGGATGTGCCCAATTAACAATTTTTAAGCTTGTGAATCTAGTCTCACATAATTAGCATCCAGAGAACAAAAGATGCTATTCTAGCAAACAACGTTAGACCCATTTTTTAAAAAAAGATACTTCTGGTTGCTGCCTTTATTAATTTTAATCATGATTATAGATGATGATATTTCCTCAAAATCCTAGAGAAAGATAATTATCAGAAAGAATTTCAACATTTTACAATAATGGTGCATCTACTCAAACTTCCAGAGATGGGTCATTCAAATTTGGTGATTTATTAACGGCAGCTAGAGTTGTTTCAATTCAGTACCAGTCAGCTACAAATAAATCGTGTGGGTGGCAGGTATACAAAGAGTCATTCAGATAACATTTAAGAAACCTCAAATATCAGAATAACAGAAACGAAGGGCAGGTGAGGACAATACAGGAGACAGGAGTTGCAGTCTGGTGATGCAGACTGAATTGTTTTCAGGATTTTCTTGCTGGCAAAATAACTGAGTGTCAAGCATTTTCATGTCTTGGCAGTAGGAGATCTCATATTGTGGGGTTTTTCTTTCCTCTCATAAGTTATTCATGATATTCAGGCAATACTTGGGGTCACAGATGGTTCTAATGGGTAGTTCTGCTGTTGCAAAGCTCTGCTGCCTGCAACGTGCCACAGAAGGATATGAAAAGAGCTCAGAGTAACCTTGCACCAGACCTCAAGTCTCTCTTCATAGGGCAAGTTATCAGACAGGGTTACAGCACCTTCCTCTACTTCATGGCTAAGAGACAACAAACCAGCCTTTGCTGGAACTGCTGCTACACCCAGAATTACATAATTCAAACACAATTGTGTACTGTTCTAGAAAATAAGCAATTTCTTTTCCTGCTCCTTTATTTCACCTTGCCCTGGCACAATCCATTCTGACAGAGAGAAGTTGGTGAACTGCCATTTGAAAGCAATGTGCAAGCCAGACAAATTCTGAAGCTGAAAATGCACAGAAAAATCCTAAAGTACTAAATGGAAAGAATAATATGACAATGTACCTTTTAAATCTCAACTCTTAGTAGGAGATTTGGGAGTAAAACAGTTAATTGCACATCAAATCAAATATTTGACTAGGTTTCAGAAGCCATTGATACTCCTTGGGCATGGCTTAGAGATGAATGTGTTATTAAAGTCATGCAATGCTACACATACAGGTACAGTAAAATAACAAATGTTGTAAATTGGAACTTCAAGATACAATCAATTAGCGAACTTCTCTACTTAAGCCATTATAAAAGTTGGGGATATAGGGAAATGCTTGCAGGTTAGACCAACACTAATGGAAGAATGGCAAAATAAGCAAAAAACCCCACAATCTTGACCCCAAAATAAGAAAAGGAAAACAAAGCAACAATAAAAAAATCCACTAAACTCACATACAATAAAAACCAGTACTGACGTTTCAAACAAGCAAGTGCCTACAACAGGCAGTAAGGAACAGGCAGTAGATGATACAAATGGTTGTCACTGTTTATATTTTTTAAACTCTATGCTTTTTAACTAATTGTATTTTTTCTTTTTACAGTAAGGAAGTCCTCTAAACATTTCTATCAAGCTCCAGACCAATAGTTATCTACAAAAGTCAAACTGTCAGGCCAGAATAGGTTGTCTGATAGAGTTGCATTGATTTCAAATGAGCTTACTGATTTAGCCTACTGAAGAATCCAGCATCATCTCATTAGGTTAAAATAAATTGATTTTTGAATCTTGACTATTTGCAAGAAGCTTATGAACAACTGAGAGACCACACAAGAAAGGGTAGAAATTAGTTGGTCAAATCTACATTATACATTTTATTTTTAAAATCAATTTTCTCATGAACATCTCAGGAACAGAAAAGCAACAAAATTTGTTCACTAAATTATTCATTATGAGTTACTGAAGCAGGTTTCTTGGCACTGTAAAAAGCAGCAGCTCCACTGAGAGCAGAAAGAATTACAGCTGCTAAGAAACAGTGGAGCACACAAGCGTAGGCACTATAGCCATTCACTTCTGATTTTACAAAGCTATTTGTGAGACCATTCAGTGGAAGATGGGCAGTAGAAGGGGAACAGACTGGTGCTGGAAACCGTCTGTCAACTCAAAAGAACACAGGGAGTGCCACAACACCTCCATCACAACCGTGAAAAGCCCAGGGAAGCTGTTCCTGCATAAAGCTCTGCCCCAGCTTTTGCCAACACAACAATAATTCAACAATTAAAAATGCAACCTTTTTCACTTTTCTGTCCCATCCTAAATCTCTTTAAAACACTAATAAAGGAACTAGATTGTAGGATTTCAGAAGAACTCCCAAGGAAATTAGCTGAGTCATAGCCTGTGTTGATACAGCCCAATAACTTTCAGGTTCTATAGCAAAACTTGGTTAAAATCCCACCAGGAGAGAGGCCACAGAGGTATTTAGTTCCTAGAAGTTTTCTGCAAATAGGGGGTTGAATGATGAGACTAATAAGACTTTTCATATTCTTACCATGGGAAAAGCTACAGCTCGAGAATTTCTCTCCTTTTCTACACTTTGAAATCCCCACAGGAGAGAAGTTAAGAACTTCCACTTGCAGGAAAAGCTTTGATCAATGCTTACACATTATTAGAACCCAGGAAACCCTATTACTAGGCACAAATCCATTGAAAATCAATCAAACTCCATTTGTTTATGGCTATAGGAACAGCTAGCAATATACGTCAGGCTACACCACAGAATTCATCGTCCATAAGTCAGAAAAGAGCTGACAAATAGAAACTGAATTCATCTATAAACAAATACATGACTTGGTGCACCAAACCTGTAAGATGCTGAGTTCCTGGCATTAGCACCACAGAGTCTTCAACTATATCATAAGAATATTTTTAATGCTATTTATAAATCCCTGCAGATACCACAATGCAAAGTATCAGCGGGAAAAGTCAGGAACATTATATTCATCTTTAATGAGAAACAACTTACCTGATGAACCCAGAGTACACACACATATTTCAGTAATTTGACAGCAAATTATACTGACTTAAAAAATACAGAACCATCAGATCAAAATATAATTGTAAGCAATTATGTTCTTACGTATACTTAAATGTTTTTCTTTTGTTTCAACCACTGTCTCAGAGCTGCCCTTGGTTGTCATACAGAGTCCTGGGTTGAGTTGAATACAGAGGGTGAGACAGGGCACCAGATCTGACACAGTATCGTCTCAGCCCACACAGTCAGGTGCTGACCAGGAGCCTCATTTACCATCAGTTCATCAGCAAGAGCTTTGTAAGGTCTAAAAGAATAAGGGTCTTCCTTCTCTACGACCAGAAAATTAATGTTGCTGACTCCTACCTTTGACTTAGGGCAGTTTGAGTAAGCATCCTACAGAAACTGTTCACATTTGCAAAAGGGGAAGGTGTTTCCAAAAGAACCAGGCTGCCTGATATCAACAAAAATGAAGAGTTGCTTTCCCACCCCACTCCCCTTTCTTCAAGCCATCGATAAACTTCAAACATCATGTTTTTTATATGTCATGAATTCAAATAGCATTACTGTACACAGATCTTATGGACTAGTAAAATAATCATGCAAAGTTCTTGAGAGGAAAATACCTGGAAATCCAGCAAGCTGCTGAATTTTGAACTATGGGCTAAGTATCAGGAGGCAAATTAAAAACTGTATGTGTCCATTTTTGTGCTACTATTGCAATATTCATTACTGAGCAGAAAAACCGTGTGTAGTAATACCATGCTTGGCAATATATTATAGAACATGGTAATCAATCACCAGTGCAGTAACAAAATCTTAACTGCACCTAATGCTTTCCATTACAGGATGGTGTTTTTGAGAATCCTAAAGTGTTTCAAAGGTGGTTAAATCAGAGCACCCTCGCCACAGCCCCAGAGGCAATTTTCTGATCTGTTCCAGAGAAGAAGGGGTGGAGCAGGAAGACTGCAATCAGCAGTGCAATGTTTGCCCAGACAAAAATGATTTCCAGACATCTTGAGTTTTTGTCCCTTATTTTGGAGATTAGACTCCTAAATACTGTCTGATATTTTTTTTTAGCAGCAAACTACATTTCTAGCCTTCCTGATTGTCAGTGTTGCTTTGATACAAAATACAAGGTTCTTCTTACATAAAGTGATTATCCTGGGGATAAAATCAGGAAATTCCCTCGTTTTCCTCAGAACACAGGAAGCAAGGGAACATTAAGATTTAATAACACCTCATCAGTAGTCTACAAGGCTGATAAGAAAAAAAGTCTGTAAGGTCACTACTCCTGTGTTCAGAAGTTCTTAGCCACAAAAAATAAGACCTTCACTATGTTTAAATATATTTTATTAAAGCTTTCCCTCAGTGTCCTTTCTCTGCTACTTTCCCCCTCATAGCTCTTGCATCTTCTTTCATTCTTCCCTTTGATGTTTGTATGCTTTTCATATTTGTATTGAAAATATTTTCCACTATTCAATTCCACTCCCCCCCACCCCCTAAATGTATTTAGAGAAACACATTTTCCCTGTGTCTGACTCTGCCCTCTCAGCCCTTTGACAGCTCTTTGAGAGCATAGAGAACATATGCTCTAGTGACAGTGTTCATTACAAAGTGGCACAAGAACAAAACACCTTCCATCTCTTCCATTTCTTTTGTCTCTCACCTACACAGCCAACGTAACCTCTTCCCCTTGGTAGGAAGATTCATACAGGATTTATAAAACAAAATTGAATCTGCTCTTCAGTTGTATAGTTAGTGCAACTATAAATGTTACAGTTAAAAGGAAAATAAAATAAGGGTGGCTCTTTCTTTACTTACATGTGTCTAAAGACTCATCTGAATCATCAGGACAATCAGGCTCTCCATCACACAGCCAGTGCTGGGACACACAAGTCACGCGATCGTGACACAGAAACTCTCCTACGTCACATAAGTGATGCTCTTCTGAAAACAAGAATGGTTTAAAATGCAATGATTAAAAATGAAGGAACAAAAAAATGGCATACTGAAAATGAAAACTGGAAATGACTCCAAAACAGAAAATCAAAACAAACAATAGAAACAATATGAAGAAATAATTTAATGGTATTAGATACCCTTACTTATGCTCTAGAGCAGCTGCAGAGTTTCAGTGGGAGCTGCTCATAACCCTTCCAATCAGACATCAACAGCACTTTTGTAAGACACTTTTACAAAATAAAATAAGAAATTCTGAGGGTTTTTTCTAAATGTGTCATCATTTAGTAAATTCATTCATTAGATTTAAATCAAAAAGATTTTAAGCCGTAATATTGCCAGCAGGGAAGTACCACATTAATCTCTTCTGCTACAGAAAATATTTTTGAACCGTTTCTAGTAAGCAAATTTTCAAGGATGCATTTTTGTAGGCAAAGGTCTTTATAAACAGAAATATATATTTTAAACTATTTCCTTAGATAAGTATTTTAACAACCAAATACTATCTCAGTTTTACATAAAAGCTATTTTATATTTTATGTGAAAAAATTTCCAAAGGCTTTAGTGATTTAAAGTCAATGCTGGGGCACCTTGAAAACAATAGCTTTCAAAAGAGGGCAATTCTGGAAGTTGGGCACACTCACACTATCTGCTGCATTCAGCTACCAAAGTCTGACGTCCTTGAGATCTAGAGTTAATTAACTCAAGTCTATTCCATCATTATTTAATGTAAAACTATTCTAACATTAATTAAAACTAACAAAACCTCTGTGCAATATATTATATTCATTTTATCAATATATAAATTACAGTAGTCCATTCCACAAGGTTACATTACAGATTGCTGGGAAAAGATTCCTTGATTATTCTTACACCGACACAAGTGAGAAATAACTTTACTGGAGTCAATACTGTCACAAAGATATAAAACCAGGTATAAAGAAGGAGACAACACCAAATCCATTTGTAGATCTATTCACTGGTTTAGTTAATACCAAAAGCCAAGGGATGTATTATTGTTACTATAAGAAACAACAACAGGAACACTTTGTTGTCATTTAATCATTTCATATATGCAGATCTCATTTCTCAGGTCAGGCTCTGAACTGTTGGTAGCAGTTTCAAACAAGTCAAATTTGCAACTACTATGTAGACACATACCCTACTGCTTAAATTAACTACAGCACAGCTTCTAGAGTCCTGTGAGAATCAAGGAAGTTTTGTTCTATCTTAATTCCTTCCTTTTATTTCAACAGCAAACAGCACTCAGGCATTTAAGTTGTTTATTTTCTGTGAGAAAAAAGAGTGCCTGCGTAATTAAGAGTGTAAGTTCACATGCACAGGGAAGTGGTTTTGTCTAAATCTTTCAGGGAGATGATTAAAGGTCCTGCTTTGTTAGCATGTCTTGAAAAACCATCATGGAAATCAGAAAGAGGGAGGGAGTTTGGCAAGTTTTAGTTTTTCAGAGGTACACAATAGTATGAGCAACACACGTATGAAGAACTCTTTAATATTTGTTTTTATCTTATTATTTAAATCCACCATAAATTTCTGTTCCTCTATGGAAACCTCATACTACAGTGTATCACATGTCTGTTTATAAAGTATGAAAGCTAACATTATCAACCATATCCACTTATTTATACCACTTCAGAATGAATATTACTCAGAGCAAAACACAGTTGAGAAGTCTTAACTTCTCAATTATCTCAAATTATTTGTTCCTATATAATATTTTTGCAGATTTCTGAACTGACAACTAAGATATGGATGAATAAATATGTAAATATGAAGTTGAGAAAACACAGTTCAGGTTACACAAGTGTCTGGGTCTACATAGACCTACTCAACTCTATACCAATACAATACCTACAAAATAAAAAAATTTTGTTTTTTTTCCTGACAATAATTGGATTTAAAAAAAAATTTAAAAAAAACAATGTTGTTACTTATGCCAAATGTAACACTCCAAGTCTAACTATTTACTTCAACAAGCAGAGCTCAATAGTTAAGAAAGTCACATTTGAAGCTGAAAAACAATTTTAGTCCAGATACTCAGGTATGAAAACCATGCCAGTGAAATCACTGGGAGATGTGCAGAATGGCCCTTCTGTAGCTTTGTGGTGCAACAGCTACGTTAAACTCCAATGACTGTCACTGAAGAAACACCAGAACTGAGAGAGAATACAACAGGATAGAAGGAATGGATCCCCATACAATGTTGTCCTTAACATCACTCCCTTGGAAATATTGAATTTCCAAGACAATCAGTAAAGCCACACTATGAGTAACTTAAAGACCTTTCTCCTCTGCAACAGTGCCTTATGTTTTATATTTTATCCATGGTAAAGTTACTTTTCTCTTCTTAATGTCAACTGCCAGTCAAAACACCTCCAAACAGAGCTACTGTTGGACATAATGGACATACTGTTGGACATTCATTGGAAACCTCCCGGGTAGCACCAAAAATGCCCAAGACATTCAAACAAGGAGCTTTCTAGAAGATGGATGTTTTCTACCCTATTGTAAACTGAGCAGGAAGGATTAGATTAGACATTAGGAAGAAATTCCACTCTGTGAGGGTCGTGAGGCCCTGGCACAGGTTGCCCAGAAAAGCTGTGGATGCCCCATCCCTGGAAGTCTTCAAGGCCACGTTGGATGGAACTTGGAGCAACCTGGGATAGTAAAAGCTGTCCCTGCCCATGGCACAGAGTTGGAACAAGATGAGCTTTAAGGTCCCTTCCAACACAAATCCTTTTGCAATTCTATCATGGCTCAGGAGTACTGAGAGTCTGAAACAAAACATGGGTGATTATCCCTTACCTATTAGTGCACCAGGTTCTTGCAAATCTGCAGAAGGTCACATATGTTCACACAAATAAATCTTGCATTTGTTCCTCTTTTGGGCAAAGATTGAGAAGATAGCCTAAGTAACTGGATATGATGGGAGTTCTAAAAAGCAATTTTAAACATAGCTCAGATTTGAACATTTGTCCTTGGAAATAAAAGGCTTATTTTCTCTTCTTTTATAAAAATAATTTAGCTATTTCCATACTATTAAATTCTTAGTTTGTATTTTATGCAACAAGTCAGAAATTATGGAGATCTGAGCTTTTTTTGTATTCTCTATCTCAAGAAAAAAACTAGCAGAGTAAAAAAAAAACAAAAAAAACAACTTATGAAATACTTTGAAAAACAGATCTGGTTTAGCGTAAATCAGCTTAATATTATCTCAGGGTTTCCTGGCTCTGAAAGTGATTTTGCATAACTATAAAATTATCTTTATTTTCAGCTGTTATCTTTACAGAATGAATTGGACCAGTTAATCACAAACATGCACTAATTAGAGAGGGTTTTTACAAAAAAACCGAACCAACCCTTCCTAAAAAAAGTCATCTAGGATGGCCTTACAATTAAGGAAAACAGTTCTTTTCAGTGACACCTCTCCTCACACTTCTTCCTTCTGTATTATGTGAGCTGCACAGGCAGGCTCCCAGCGGATGAGAAAATTCACGTTTTTAGCATCCTACTTCTTTGAGATACAGAGCAGATGGTTAGAAATCATCCCTCTATAGGTAAATGAAAGCTTTCCCTCCCTAAGGATAATACTCCTATACTCCTCTCCTATGCTGCAAACACCTGGCAGTGCCTCTAAGAAGGAAAGTTTTTTTTAAAAAAAGAAAATGAAAAGCTGGTGCATTTGTTTTAAAGTCAAAATTTCTAGAGCCAAAAATGGGCAGTTTTGTATGTTTGTTAACTTTTTTTAAAGATGGGCATATTTTTAAGAGCACAGCTCAAAATCTTTATTTGAAAAGCAATTACTAATCTAATATATGCAATTACACTGAAGTTGGAAAATGAAGATTCTATTATGGTGATGATAAAAAGGGCAAAGAAACACACCAAGCAGCACCCAAGCCAGTGACTGATGCCAGCCTACACCAAGAATGCTCCTGGTTTAACAAGGCAGTTTCCTCTGTAAACGTACATTCAGCTCCCAAATAATGAGGGATAAAGATCACAGTTCATGATCACATGAACTGTTAGAGGTCAAAGGGATCTGGATCCTTCTTATTTGAGGGAATGCAATAAAAAACAGGTCAACACAGCTCCTGAAAAGAACTATACAGGAGATAACATTTATATAACTGTGTGCTCTATCAGCTCTATCATGAGACTGTTATGATTCACTGTGAATCTAATTAATAACTGCCTTTATCAAGGAACCAGGAGCACAGAGAAGCTGTTGATTTCTAGAACTGTGCTTCCCTGCAGGCATGAGCACTGTTCCCTCCCCACTTTCAGCAGCCCCTTTCTTGGGTGCTCTGTAGATCTGTCAGACTTTTGCTGTGGTCTAGGTGACCCCACCACCACCCTTCAATGGCAGCTCTTGGTGTGCTGCCTTCAGAGCATTTCCATCTCCATCTGCTGAGAGCACCTGAGAGCTCGAAAAAAAATAAACCTCCCATATGGTAGCAGCCTTCAAAGTGAACAAAATTCAGCCTAATAAAGTCTTGATCCATTATAGCAGTGAGTCTGCTCATTAGGCTTTCACTAAACATTCAGAAAAACCACATGTGCACACTAAGCATAAGCAGAACCTTTTGAGTGATAGGATACAGCATGATGTGAATGAATGTTTAGGGAATAAAGATCGTAACAATTTTTTAGAGCTTTTATAATAATATCTTAAGATTAACATGAAGTAAGACTGTTTCATTAATTGAATTTCATTAAATTTTGCCTTTTAAAAAAATATTTTTTTTTAACGCTGTTTCAAGTTAAAAAAAATTTGAATTTTTTAGTTCCCTCTCCTTTTCTAAGAAAGAAAAAGGGCAAGAAAAGGTGAACAGAGTAGCGGGATATGTGTGTAAATGTACTTTATTTTTCCATTTGAGAATGGCAAGATGGAGAAACGAACCACAAAATCCACGAATAAAACACATAAAAACAGACAATGTCTCAGTTGGGTTTTCCCCAGCTGGATATCCAGACAAAACTCCCAGGACAGAAGAGGAATTGCCTGCCAAAATACCATTTTTTTTCAGAAGCAAGAGAGTAGGAAGACTAAGAAAAACCAGAAAGGCCAACAAGAGTGGTCAGAGAACTGCAATCCAGCTGTACATTTTCATTTGAATCCACTGGTTACTGCATCACCTGTCTGCACTACTAGGAATTTCTGCCAACGATAATAAAAGCATTCTGCCATGTTTTCAGATATTATGCAACCAACAACTTGCACTTTTAAGTTCTTAATTAGTTTTGCTTTGATTTTAATTAAGTTATCTTCATTACAAGAGTTTAAGAATTCAGGACTATTTTTTTTCCCCCCCTCTCAAAAGCATGTTTTCCATTTGGGATTTTCTTTGATCTCTTACTGAAACATGGGAGGGTTTGCAGATTAATTTCAGCAAAATTTACTCCAAAGTTGAAAAGTATATTCTGGTAGTAATTTATGACAGAATTCATCATATGCTAAAACCTAAATTACTGTAGCTGAAAGAGAAGGGAAGAAAGAGCATGCACAGCACTTCATACATATGTCTTCCAGACTTTATATAACACTTTTCAAAGCTTTTATAACTTGTAAGTTAAATCTACTTTTTTAAAGCCCAGCATACAGTAAAACATTTACCTTTTGACTGTGCTAAACTACAGACAAAATCCTTGGAATGTGTCTTGCAAAATAGTAAATAAAGTTTTACATTCAGGGTATCAAAATATGGTTATAATTTATTTCTGTCTTATCCAGTTCAACTGAATGCTATTTTCAAAGTTTCATAGTTTTTTTTTTCATAGAACACAAAAGTCTCTCTCAAGATCTACCAGGCCCTGATTTATGTTGTCATAGTGCAAAAGGGCTTAAAGAGATGTGTATTAGGTTCTGACACATGACATTCCTAAAGAGAATATGGATGTTTCAGGTATATTTATCCAGTTCCTGGCACATTAGTCATCACTTACTCACTCAGCATTTACAAAACAACTAATTGCTTTATCCATAGTGAAGGCAAAAGCACAGGTATCAGTCAATAAAAACACCATATGATCACTTTCAGCCACGTATGTTTAAATTCCATGTGCAAGCTTTCCTTCCTCAGCCTGCACATCTTCCCCCCAACAAGGTCACAGGCTTCTTGTTTGAAGTCTGGCCAGTCTTATGATTGACATCAGACACCCTAATTCTCAGTCCACAATGTAGTCCACAATAATCACTCCCAAACCCCTTATGTACATCACACCAACACGAGAATTTTTCATACTTTTCAGACTTGCTCTGTGCTACTCTAACTTATGGATCAGGCTAAGCAAATGTTGATAAAGATCAGTATTAACAAGAAGACTAGAAACATCCACTGTTTCTTGCAAATCCTGGAGTATTCTTGGAAGTGGGGAGATAATAAGTCTAGGGAAGCTTTGTTCCTTGTTCATTTTTGTTCTCCTTTACCAAAAACACATTTCCATTAAGGGGGCTGACCTCAAGCCCCCTCCTGTGGATTTGAACCACAGAAGGTTGTTATCCAGACATAATTTGGCACACTTTATGGACAGAGAAATCTAAGAAATATTCAGATAATGAGAAACACCCAAATATCCCTGAGCCAATTTTTATCTAATCAGCAAAGGGTCACACAATAATACATATCTCAGCAAACTACAAAATTACATGATAGTGATGTTCTCTAATGGCACAAAAATGCTACAGAATAGCCAGGTGCCTTCTTTAATACAATAGAGAGACATTAATAGAAAAAGTGTTACCTGTAATCCTGTCATTTGCCAATTCCTGCCCCAAGTAGCCCTATATGGAAAGGAAGCTGAAGGCCAAACAAGCTCCCTACAAACCAGTTCTTCACAATTATCTTTTACCTCCTTGAAAAATGGCAGAAACACACAAACCCTTTCCCCAGGGTGAAGTTGTCCTTCTTTCCAAACAGCCAGACTTAGACTGAATGTTAATGTCAGGACGAGGGGTCAAAGTGACCATCACTTATCCCTCTATGAATAAAAAGAATGACAAGGCCCATAAAAGAGTCAACAACATGCCCTTTCAGTTGCTGACAGCCAGTGCCAGGGTGAAAATGAGTGAAATGCTCTCACTTGTGGAAAGCCCTTAACGGCTTCCACTGAAACATGTCTTCTCTCTGCTTTCCTGTGCCACAGAACAAAATGTCTTTGGAAAAACTCTTTATATGGAATGCAAAAATCTCTGAGCCTCTCTACCTTGGTCTGTATTATCGAAACTGTAATATTATGAACACGTTATATTTCCTCCTTGTCAGGTGGAAATGGTTGCAATAGAAGACTGAAAAATAACAATAAATTTCCATAAATAAAAAAAGTAAGTCTTTATAAGGTACTATGAACACCTTGGCAAGAACCTTCACAGGACACCCAAGAGTTCATATATGAGGACACTAAGCTCTTCCTAGTCAAAGTATATACACCTTGATAAGCAACAGAAACTTTCACACACAAAAGAAATTCTAGGAGAGATGACTTGAATAATACATTTCTTGCACACAGACATGCTTGCCCCTTCATCAGGAAACTCAATGGAGACCAGGCTCAAGTCTTTCAGCTACTCCCAGGATCCAAACTCCAAAAGGTCTAACAGACAAACTGCTGAAGAGCAGAAGAAACGAGCAGACGGATGGGGACTGAGAACAAGTCACCCAGAGCCGATTTCAAACCCGATCCGACGCAGTGCGCCACTTACTGTGCCTCCAAGCAGGACTTCAAATGCATCTTTTTCATCTCCTGTCTGTGCTAGCACTTGTAACTTAAAAGCGTAACTTGGAAATATCTAAGTTTGCTGGTTGTAAAGCTTGCAAATGTAATTGTGATGTTTTCACGGCAAAATTGCTTCTTTTTCTTAAAGCGGGGTGGAAATCCTGACTTGAGACAAATTATTTAAATAAATGCCACACACAATATTTCCTCTTTTGAAAGCTGAAACATTCATTACATAGCTTATTACAATACCTTTGATAAGCCCTCTGCTGAGCAGATGTTCTATCATTGTGGATTTCCACATATGAACATTTTTAACAAATACTGAAAAGATAATTAATTTAGATAAATTTCATCTATCAAAGGGTAATCAATGATGCCATTGTTTTAATTTGCTAGTTTTATTACCATGTAAGACATAATAAAACCATTACATTTGAATATTTCAAACTCTATTACAATGACATCTGTCCACACAAGGAAGGAAAGGCACATATTAAACTCTTGGAATATTTTAAGATACTGGAATATGGGACTAACAAGAAAAAAGTATATTCTATTTGTCATTGTTGTGCCAGTTCCATATAAAAAATATCCTTAATGTCTTTTAAAGCCAACATTTTTTTCTTCTGAAGTAAAAACCTCTGCAGATTATACATAAAAAAACCAGAAAAGTATAACCAACGAATTATCGCAAAGTATGAAAAAATCCAAAGCAGTAGGGAAGAAACTATTCAATACAGTCCAGATACTTTACTGTCTTTTTTGCTTTTTCTTTTATTTCCCTGGAGGAAGATGTTGAGGCTGTGCTAGCATTGGTCCCTAGTTTCCTTCTTTGGTTAATTTTAGGACTCATGGACAAATTTTATTCTTTCTGATGAAATTAACTTTTTGGTGTCATATCAAAGATAATTCTGAAATGATAGAGTCTTCCAACAACTAAATCGTTTGTTCAAGAGAAATCCCAAGTGCTTGTCTACTTTATTATTTCTTTTGGATCCAGTGGGAATTTCTCCCTTCTCTCCCAACCGTGTCCTTCAGGAAAAACTGGGAGCCATCAACTTCAAAGAACATCAAAACACACAGGACAAGCAGCAACCTCACAAAGTTCCCCACTTCAGCTGCTTCAAAGCTTGTCAACACAGTTCTTAGATGTGGTGGTGAAATTTCTGCCCTCCTCAGCTCATCTATTCTGACAGAGCCCACATTTGCCACAGTGGGCACAGAGCTGTCCCTACAGTCATCAGCTCCTGTTTACCCAGCTCCAAACAGCCGCTCACAGCTCACACTTCACACAGCAACACAGGGCCATCCATCTTCTCTACCCACTCTTCTGTCACTGCATTGCCAATCATTTAACACTAACTGCTCTGCTAACCACGATCAGTGTCGCGGAGATAGTGGCCGAGCTTGATGGATGGCAAGGCTGGATTTATCCCACAGCGATTAACATAACGGGCTGGGGAGATGCGGGGAGGAACTCATGACTTACTTATTCATGTACTTGTGTGCCACGTAAATTTTGCAGAAGATGGCAAGGCAGGAGAAGAGAGAACCAAACTCTTGGAGCAAACCTTATCAGAAGACAATAAACGTTTTTTTTTTTTCAGCTAAGAAGGAAGCCCTGTCCTACCATACCCCTCATAGCCAAGAAAGCCAGGCCTGCTGTCACTAAGCATAGCTCAGAGTGATCCCACTTAAAATGACACAAAATAATGATGAACAGGTTTCAACAGCAGATGGAAGCCTATTTCATAATTCAGTTTTAATGACCAGAGAAATCTTAAAAACGACAGTTTTGTTTTGTGGAACAAGAGATTTATATTAAATGAAACAGCCAAATCTGCTTCCATAAGCAACTACATATGTTTAATATATGCTTGTTTTATATTGGCATAATTAATCTACAGGGAAATAGGGTTAAATACTAAGATATTCTTACAATAAATCCAGTTATTAGAAGGATGAGAGAATTAGGAGAAAACCAAGCTAAAACTGCATTCTAAATTCTGTCTACATAAACAGCTAAAAGGAGAATCTTATTACTGAAGCCGACTCTCTGATTCAAATCAGACACCACATAACTTTAATACCAAAAAAGTCTCAGAAAAAATACTAGAAACATGGCAGCAATATCAGAAATTTGCAACAAAATGATAAACTGTTCTTCATACAAAATTTACAGGGCCATTTGTAGGATTAGAGTATTTACATTGAGCTCTACTGAAGTCATATCCATTACTTTAAATAACTCCAACCAACATTTCTAAGTTTAATTGTAAGTTTTCAGTTAAGAGCACACCAAAGGGTCGCCTAATACAGGCTTAATTGCAATTTAACAGTTGGGAAAGTAGTTGAAATTGTGATCTTCTGCAGTTCAGGTCTGACTTTTCTGATAGCATAATCCAACACCGATAATTTAAGGTGTAATTTAGAAATGCCTTCATTGAATAATAGTTTTCACACCACTAGAGAGCAATGTATTGTGATTTTAGCTGCTGCCGCCAGTATGTCTTCAATGGGATTTTATGAGAAGGCAAACATATCATTCACAGGTAGAAAGATGCAATATTTAGCAGAAAGTTGCTGCTGGAAAATTTTAAATGGTATT
The DNA here is from genome assembly GCA_013399895.1 of Serilophus lunatus. Lineage (NCBI taxonomy): Eukaryota > Metazoa > Chordata > Aves > Passeriformes > Eurylaimidae > Serilophus > Serilophus lunatus. Next base: position 2,536,801 of record VXBA01002417.1, on the reverse strand, counting down.
TAGGAGGGCAGCTTGCATTCTGCCTAAAAAAGGCCACATTAGAAAGAAGGATCCCATCAAAGTAATGGATTGATTTGATATCAGCATGGTGTCACTCAGCTAGCTAACAAACAAGTTTTGCAAGTACCCTTGCTTAGATTTATTATTCCCTCAGGACAGCAGGAATGGCACTGGATGAGGTATGTGAGCTTTGAGTAATGAGACACAGGATTAGTGAGCCCATACACCCATTTGCTCCTTGGAAACAAGAAGGAAATGGCCAAGACTTTGACACTAAGGAGAAGAGTTGGATTGATAAAAGAATATCATCTCAGGCTTTAAGTTTGGACCAATAACAAAACACTTTATTTTTAAAAGGAAGCTAACAGTCACTCTTCTCTGATGAGAGCTTCCTTGCAGGAATGAGCTCTTGTCTTAGGTTTCATTCTAGGATCACCATTGGTTCATCAAGGAAAACCAAGTACTATCACTGTGAATTATTGAATGCTATTTAAAAAAAAAATAAAATTATTTATTGGATGTCTGAAATATTAACTTTTTATCATATATGTAAATTAAGTACTGAATTATTAATAGGCAAACCAGAACCAAAGAACTCTCAGTTTAGACAATTATTCCTTTGGCTTAAGGTCACATTCTATTACCATTCATATAATGTTAATAAGTACTTTTAAAAATACTGTAGAAAGGCCAGATAACAGAACAGATATAAGAGAAAATAAAGCCCATTTCAGATACACTATTATCAGCCAACTTTGTATAAATAATTTTAAAAGTTGATTGCCAAGACATTTGGACACTTGTCAAACCAAAAGAGCTCCACGTCCTTATGGAGGAAACATTTAATTCAAAGGCAGCATTCCTGTGGGAAGGCTTGCCTCAGCTATTGCTCTTTTAAATCCCTGCTGTCCCTGAGGTTATTTGTGTCACACAGGATGGTCAATAGAACAGGCAATTAGGAAACTAAAGACAGCATCAGGAAAAGAGTTGATAGGAGAGTATGCAGGATTACACACACAGAAAAGGTTTTAGTTGTATAAAAAGAAGAAATAAGTAAGTTTTAACATAATTTCTTTCTTCAAACTGTCCTGCTGTCTGAGGACTGAAGGGTGTCCAATACAATTCTAACTTTTAAGTTCCACTGCAGTCATGGAAATCAGGCTCATAAACCTGAAGTGCTGAACAAGCAGTCCGTGGACACCTGAATAAATATGACAGCCCAGGTTTCACAGGGGAAGGTCTCACCACAGAAAAGGCTGAACAAAGTCCATCACAAATATAAACTCAGGCTCTTCTTTGTCCCCTCTGTCTCTATCTACAAATCTTCAAGGTATTTTTGAGACTTTCCACATGTATCGAAGAGATAATTACAATTCAAATAATGGCTGAGGCGGCAGAAGAGGAAATCAAGAGCTTCATATTCAGGAAAAACTAGCAATTTTAAAATAAAACGAAAAAGGCATTATCAGGTAGTAAGCTCAAACCTATATATATTTTAGCAGGCCAAAAAGATGATGGAAATTTAACCTTTCTTAGCAATAGCAGAGCTCACTTCATCGGGGGGGTGCTGAGGATATTTTTTACCAGTTTTACCAGCTGCTGAATTGGTACAAATAAAATTATGCCTTGGTTTTACCACAAATAAAGGGAACAAAGTCTGTCTTTGCATTGAGCTACTTTGCCTCTAAATGCTTATTACTGCTCACCCTTCAGAGATTTCACGCATATCAAAGGTGAGCCATGTTTTATACTGTAAAATACGTAAAATCTTACAAATTGTCACTTCCCTGACAGTGCTGCCAGTCATTCCCAGCTACATCCAGGTGATACAAAAACATGTTCAAACCATCTCTACTGGGATTATTAAACAAACAGTATGTTCTGTAGATTAAACCATAATTAGGTACGATGTCAGTATTGTAAAAGCACAGTTATTATGGCCCTGTTTGTTCTACTAATTTCCTTAGCACTAAAAATGTAAATTTTTACAGGCTGGCACGAAACTGGTAGTTCACAGTTCAGAAGTCTCCCCTCTTCTGATGGGTAAAAACACTCCTGTAAAACTAAGAAAACCAGCAGGCTCCTCTGAATAAATTTATATTTAAGACTCCATGGGACTTTAGATTAGGCTATAAAAAAGGAGCTTTCATATCCCTATGCAGTATGGACCACTTAATAGAGTTAAGTGACATTCATCTTTACACCATCTTCTCCCTTGAGAGCCAAGTAGCAGCAGATGCCTACACAGAAAAAACAATATTAGAAAGCATGTATTTTTAGCAACTTTAATTATATTCTAGCAGCAGGAAAGAAAGAGATGCAGAACCATACGACCAGGCAATTCTCCCCAGAAGATAGACAAGGCTTCAGAGCTCTGCAGTAGAATAATTTCACTTGTGAGAGTTTGAGTCAGAGCATTAGCAAAAAGACTGTTTTGTTGGTGCTGCACTAGTTATTCCTTGCAGCTTCTCTACACAACCTCAGCAAATGAGCTAAATCTCTGAAGCAGACACAATCCTTAACAATTCCTGGGAAACATATATATACATACACTCCAGAAAGAAGTGGGTTGGCCTGATCTATGACCACAGCAATAACAATACTTCCTAGATGGTTCTAAGTTTCATTACAGTTCTAAGTTTTTTCCAGCTAGGGATTCATTAAGAGCAACCCATTGTACTTTAGGACACAGGCAAAAGCAATTTTACCTCTCAAATCCAGTGTTGAAAAGATTCAGCCATAAATACCAGCCTAGATTTTGCAATATTTTTTATATTTTTAATATGCACCCTAAATAACTGGTATTCCAGCCATATAATGGCAAAAATAAGGAGATCCAGAGAAATGGGGTTCTGAACTAAATCAACTGATAAACTCAAGTAATTCCTTTCAATACATTACAGAATTAGTTTTTCTGGGCACAATACATTATAGAAGTAGTTTTTCTGGCCAGTAGGTTGAGGAAAGATAGCGGACAAAACACTCACTCCTACTGCTGATTACATGTAATCAGTCTTTCATTATACCTATTGCATTTGCTGTGTGCAGGGCACGATGAAACACTTTGATTTCATTTAAGAACCAAGTGAAAAAAGAGCTTCATCCCATTCATAAATGATGTATTTTCAGGTTACAAAGTCCGTGCCTCTCCCTGAACAGTACAAACAACTGCAAGATTTGAAAGAAGCTCAGTTTAGGAAATATTTACATCACAAAGATAAATGTTTAGTTTGGTGGTTTAGTGCCATATCAGTTTAGAGGAAATAAAGTCTCATTTCTCGACTGTGAAGGGAGGGAAGGCATCTGCTTTGCCTGTGCTGCTGCCTCTGTGCCCAGTCTGACCTGAGGCAGCTCCATGGTTTTAGGATATCAGGGATTTAAAACCTGTAATAGGAAATTACTGTTGTAGCAAGCAACAGAGCATCCCATGCATGTTACATTTTCAAGGAGGATGTTACTGGCATAGACAAAATTATACCTACATTAGAGACTTTGTATTGTAGGAATAAATTACTGGTGGGAGAAATCCTTGCTCAGAACAGCATTGCTTATGGAACTGCATTTAAATGCATGAGTTTTACAACCACTATTAAAATAAGTGTTAATAAAAACCACACACTTAAAGCATATGAATATACATTGTTCTGGGTGTATCAATTACAGCTTCAAGAACCAGGACCAGAAATAAGTTTTCTTCAGGTGCTCAGCCCACCTACAAATTCAAAAAAGGAAGTACTCATGGAGATTCCTCCCCACTCTGAACAATGTTTTAAGGAATATGTAAAGAATTCAAAGCCTGGAAATCAATTACCCGGGCAAAGGCTTCTTGTACATTTTGCAGTGCCATTAACACATCCTCGCACACTTCAACACTGAACCTTGATGTATTCTTTAATAATCCAGGAAAATTATAATGCTGACTGTAAATTCTTAGCAAATGAAGTTGTGCTCACTCAGTAGTACCTTTTGTCTAAAGCTCTGCAGGCACCCATGCTCTGCTATATTCCATATGGTACTAATTGCCCATTACTGCTAGGGCCAGGTCAGATATCAGCTCTTATAAGCAAATCCTTTTTTACAAACAAAAGAAAATTAAAAAATGAAATTATAACACATAAAAAGCATTAATTGTTTGAGTAATCACTTGAAGGCATGTGTAATAAAAATTTAAAATACTTTATTTCTCAAAAATAATTGCAATAGCTCAAATTACAGTGTGTCAGTTAAAAAATATTAGCTTTAGTTTCGCTTGCTGTATTTGCAGAACAAATACAAGCCTGAATTAAGGCTCAGGGAATGGAATATTTAGTTTGTAGAGTCTAAATATATCTCCCAGGGAAAAACAATTAATTATCTTTGTTACTGCCACTACTGCTGAGAACAGCTGCAATTTCTGGCTTGCCAAGTTCACATCATTGAGGGTTATTCCGATTAATATCAATTAAAATCTAAACTGTTTGAGTCTCTTCAATAATGACACTCAAGTAGATTTAAAGTGCTGTCTCACAGAAAGTACACATGCAGCAGAATGGTGACACCCATTCTTTTGTTACAAAATAAAATGAAAATATAGATATGACTCACTGAAATGTGTTTGAGCTGAGGAAACTGAAGCACATGAATTCCTAAGATAGCTCCCAAAAGCAGTGCATTTACTTTCACTTAAGAAGTGTGGTAAAAACCTCATTCCTGAATTGAATGGGAGAGACTATTACACCATCACTTAGAGACTGTGAATAAATCAGCCCCTGAAGTTAGGTCACACTGGCATCAAGCATCTTGTGTGACTTCACTGCTGAATGTGCTTGGAGACCACCATGGCTGGAGGAAAGTCCCCCCTGCCCATCTCACCTTGCCTTGTATCCACCTAAACTCTGAGATGAGCAAAGAAATACTACATCTCACCTTAAGAAAAATTCATGCTTTCCCTCACAACTTTTGACTTTTACTCTGATGACTATTTTAAGTTACTCAAATCTATTTTTCATTAAGCCATTGTGGGCTGATTAGTATAAAGAAAAATTATCAACATGCAACAAGTTTCTTTAAATTATAAGCAAAATGATGAGTTAATGTACCAAAAGGTTAACACTGATTGAATCAAGTCTAACAAAACTCAGGTTTAGGAATTAATGAATTAACAATTTTTCATCATTTACCTTGTTTTTAACTGATAACAATAAAGGACACTTCTCCTTGCCCAATTCTACTCAACACTTCAAAGACACATTTTTAAAAAACTTTTTCTTAGATTCATTTTTTGCAGTGGCATTAAAGGAAGGAAAAAATGCCCCCAAAAATCAACAAAAAATACAGCAACAGTTTTGAAGCTATTTCTAAAGAGCCCATTGTAAAACTAAATTCATGATAGGCTGAGAGGAAATTTTAGCTTGGATCCAGCAATATACCAAGCTGTTTCATTTACCTGCATAACTAAAATATATGTTTTCCTTTAATTTGCTACCTAGTAATGGTCACTATCATAAATATTTAGAAAGTTTATTTAAGCCAAAATAAATCTTCAAATCCTGGCAGATACAAATACCAGAAAAAATACAAGAGATTTTTGGGTCAATTTGACAAGAAGAATAAACCATATGCTTCATTTTGAAGAAAATCACATGTTATCACTAAGGACAAAACCAGTATTCCAGGTAGGAGACATGAATATTAAAGATGACCTAAGGTGATGAATGCAGCTGGATACACAGGGGAAGGCTCTTTTTAACTCACACCACCTGTTTCAAGATATTTCAATGATCCCTTGAGACATGCTCTAAAATGGCTGGATATTTGAGAATGTTCCTTTTGAGGGACTAGAAAGATGACATTGTAATATTGCAAACAGGCTTCAAAATTGTGTAAGTTTTGGTCAACGAAACTCGGAATTAAAATAGGATAAGTTGTTCTAGCCAAACAGTATCGAATTAATTGCTTTGCTAAATGGACCGAGGAATGTTTTTATCATAATTATTAGAATTTGACAGATAAGATGGTAAGTCAAATACAGGTGGTCATTACTGTCCTAAAATCTCTAGCCAGGAACACTAGTGTGTTTTAAGGAGCTACTGGAGGAGCAGTGAGATCTCCCAAGGACACCCCAGATGAGCTCTATTTCATGGCCACAGCGGGATTCAAGGCTCTGTTGAGACCTCTGCACACCATTCCCATCATCCCCATGGTCTGAGGCACAAACAGTCAAACCATTCATACTGCGTTTCATAAAAGAAATAACTTTTAAACTGTCTTGGCCACTGGTTTGCATTCAGCGGTCACATCACTTTTTCCACCTCCTGTTGTGCTGATGGAGATCCACGTCAGAAGAGCATTTTACCCTAGACCAGACCTAGGGCAGCACTTTCCCCTGCTTGCATTCAATCAGAAATATCACACTGGGAATGCTTTTAGCGTGGCACAAAGCAGTCTGAAGAGCGAGGAGGTAGAGCTGGGTCCATAATTTCCCTCTTATGGGAGGCATGTGACCAGTTTAACATGCCACAGAGATTAATCTTCCATATCAAATGAACTTGATCTTCTGCAGCTGATTTTTGGATTTGTAAGCACCAAGGAGAAACAATACAAGCTCTCACATTTTACAAATCCATATTTCCAGAGATCTTCCAAACTCCAATGATTTTATCTCTGAGAAATGAGATCTTGAATGCTTTCATAGGGTACTTGCATAAAAACCTCCAACAGTAAACAGGGGGCTGCTGTTAAGGAAGCAAAAATGAGATGAAATGATGTCAAGACAGTGAAGAAAGAGATGAAGATAGAGACAACTAAAAATATTAAAAATTATCAGGATGAAGGCAAAACAAAAAGCAGCTTGAGGTGTTAATACCTTGTGGGAAACTCCTTTTATTCGCTTAGAAACCAGATCTCTGCACATACAAATCCATAGAGGAATCAGGTGAGTCAGAAGGAACCTTTTATCAGTGCTACACTGAGTTTGCATCAAGTAGACAGAGAAAATAACCTCTGAAACTGAAGCCCTATTCATCATTCAAAACCAAATGCAGTATCACTCTTGTTTAACTGAATGCTGCTTCTAATAAAGTGGGGTGGACTCGCTTTATTGGCTCACAAGTTCAGTGTCTATCAGGGAATCTGATCAGAATAAAAATGTTGTGCTTCCACGTCTTGTCAAAAGAACAGTGGACCAAGATAATCTCATGGCTGACATTTCAGTACATAATAGTACATTTATCATTCAAAAGCAAACATTATATCTTAAAAATATCCAAGTACCTTCCCATGGCAGGTAAAAACCCTTCTAAGTTTTTCTAGTCATGGAAAGGTTAAACACAACCAACATAAAAGAGACCACTTCATGAAAAATTTCCAATTTTCCCCCCCAACCCTGTAAGTAACAGCTTTAAGCACTGCAAAAATTAAAATTCAGCAACTTAACCTAGATAGTTATTTTGCATAATTTACAAGTGATGAATAACAAATCTGCAGAACTGCACAGATTACAGGAAAATCATTTTATGAGCTACCTGAAGTAATGACCTCTTTGAAAAGTTGCCTTTTTTTTTCCTTACCAAGCCCAAACTAACATTTTCCACTTTCTCCACTTTCTACTAGTTTTCAAAGAGCTGATGAGAAATTCTCTTATCATTTTTCATAATTTATTGTGAGGCTTTTCCTCCTCTAGGTATGCAATCACATCAACCAACCTAGACAGGACACCTTCCCCAAATTTTCTGCTGTGCTTCCCACAGAAGGACACGAGCGCTCAACTCCATTTCTACTTGTAGCAATGCTACATTGGTATTACACAACTATATTTGTAAATACCAAACTAATTCATGCACTGACACGAAGAACTTTTTCCTTGAGTATTCATACACCCACTTAAATAATTCAGAATTCCTGCTTCTTGAAATGCTATCTGGGGAATACAGATCACGAGAAGAGATCAAGTAAAGTTTATTTAGCAAAATGAAACAAAGGCTGATTGGGAATATCTTCATCATCTCTGAAGAGGTTAGAAGGAAAAAGGAATGCTTATACAGGTGTCCTCATACATTGGTATCAAGACCAGACATGATTTAATATAAAGGTTAGACAACCTAAATTTTGAGAGATTTTCCCTAATGACCAATAAAGGCATAAAATAATAATTAATAAAATACAGTGGGACTTAAAGAAAGCAAGGATTGGGACACAAAGCTGTTGTGTATAATGCATTCCCATCATTCTTGATTCATAAAGCACAGATGGTACGACCAAAACTTTCCTAACAAGCATGTTTATACTTTGTTTTCATGTGTTTACTCAGAGCTATTATCAAAAGTATTTTTTCATTGAGATTCCAAGACCAGAAGCTGGCATCTGCCAACTTGCATTTAAAACCAGCAGCTGAAAGGGAAGTGTGATAGTACTGTGCCGCACCCCTTGAAAAATCTGTCCTCCACTTAATTGCAATGACCCCAAAGTAATGAGCATTTCCTGGAACATATAAAGTACGCTTTTCTGACGAGGAGAGAATATATTTGTTTCCCAAATTAGGTGGAATTCTACAGATGTTGGCATTAAGTGTACTGATGGGAATCATGATCATCTGTCAGAGAAATGTATAAATCCTCTGGGCTCTATAACAAGTCGATGGCATTCCTGTGAAATATTAACTAGGCACAATGCAGACATTGACATTTATCTCTGTATTTCCACTGGATTTTTTTCCAACTCATCATCACTCTCTCCAGTTTTCTCAGGCTCCGCATTTTATAGAAATGACCATATGTTTAGATTTGTATTTGATGACATAATTGCAGAACTGCAGCGAGGGAGCAGCTCAAGCCCTGCATGGGAGATGCGTTGTGGCCGCAGAGCTCAAGAAACCTTCTGCAATGCGGTGAAAGCCGCCACAACAACTTCCAAACCTCAGCAATGAAATGGGCATTTATATTGTAGTAGAAGCAGGAAAACAGGCAGCCCTTAGTATAACTAGGTTACTTTTACAAAAGTAACGGAGGAAATGGTAAATTCGAATCTAGGTTTTTTGTTTCTGTGGAGGAGTTGGCCTTTCTCTTCCATCATCGTTTACAAAACAGCAATATGGTAAGACAGAAAATTCATGAATGTTTTATGAAGTTGTAGGTGGTAGAAAACATTTTGCTCAAACGAGCAAAATTAAGAGTTGCACTTTTTCTCATCAAGAACTCCTTCATGAATCCAAGGACCCTCTCCTTCATTAAAAGCTCCATTGGAAGAGGTAAGTTTTCTGCATATGGGCAACACGATCCACATCTTAGGATTTTTTCCTGAGTAATCTGCTTAATGGAAAAATTTTCCAACCAGCAAATCCCAAAACACCCAAAGGAGAACACATTATAGGGACAGCAGCATGAGACGGGCATGGGATAATTTGCAATAACTATGAGTGTCTGTCCGACTTTCTCAGTTTTTACTATGAAGGTGGTGAGGGCACTAGCAAAGGTTGCCCAGAGAAGCTGTGGATGCCCCATCTCTGGAAGTGTACAAGGCAAGATAGGACAGGGCTTGGAGCAACCTGGGATAGTGAAGGATGTCCCTGCTCATGACACAGGGGTTGAAACAAGATGAGCTTTAAGATCCCTTCCAACCCAAACCATTCTAGAATTCTGTGACTATGTGCAACATATTGGGTCACTCCTTCAGAAGGGCTCCAAAAGATAACACGTCATCAGATACAGGACAGTGTTTCACTCACCAATCACACACAGCTTTAAAGCTTTCTAGTTTTGAGAATCTCAACTGAGGAGGTAAATATAGTATTTGAAGGCAATGAAGAAGCACTTTTGTACTCTTCAGGTTGACCTCCAAACTAGGAAAGTAGAAGAAAGCAACTGGAATTGAGGTATTAACTGAAATATTCTAGTGCAGCTGCAGGTTGCTGTCCAGGCAGCCCTTTGGAGCTAGGGATCCTTGAGCATCAATATGCTGTGCTGCAGATTTGCTTCAATTTTTATAAATTTAAAAATACAGAATGACAAAAACTGTTATAGACTTTAAGACTACATCTGAAACCAAAGTAAACATTTAACTTTATTTAGTTTTACATTATGCTAGGAAATGACTGATTTTCTTCCAGTGCTACAGAAAGCAAAGCTCCAAAATCTGGTATCAAACAAGACTTTCATCCTCTGCATTCTTCTAATCAAAATAGTAAAATAAATAAAATTCCTCCAACGGAGCTAGTTATCATTTCAACAGAAGCAGAGAAGATTCAAGACGGGAAATGTTGTTACAAAACTCCTCCAAACACACAATCAACAAGTTCTCCGCTCTCTAGAAAAAATATAATTGGTCAAACTTAATATAGATGTACCTTATTTCTTGGATTCAAAAAGCAAAACTTGATTACAGCAGTAGTGAAAGATACTGTGATTATCCTAATTAAAAATTTGCCAAGTTATTTATAGTATAATACAAGGAAATGACATTCATTATCCTATAAACTATTCAACAAACCATTAGGCACCGTAATAAAATCAATTGGCAAAAAGAGGTGCAATTATATTTATACTCATGTAAACTCCTCAGCAAACTAAAACCAAATCATCCCTCAGTGTCTCAGCATTCCTTACACAAGCAGTGAAAAATTGTTTGAGAGGTTTAGAAATACAAAAGTAGTTCTTGATCAGCATCTGAGCAGTTGTTTAACTTTTAATTCAATAGCCAATTACAATTACACTACAGGTTTGCAGAGTTCAGAAGAAAAAAAGGAGATTTCAAAAAGCAAGTACGACTCAAGAAAATATAAATAAAAGTCTAAAACTACTTAACCACCTTTCAAAATGTGTTGATTTACTCTTAATTAACTGATGAAGCTGCATTCTGAAGTCTGTCACTATACACACAATTAACTCATGAGCAATCAAGGAAATTAGAGGAAAATTAGAAACAGGATTGTCATAAAGGGATGATCACCTACACCTGCAGTACACATCTGCTGGAATTTAAGTTGCATCATGAAACAACTGGACCAGTCTACCTTTTTTTTTTTTCAATGTATTTTAAGCACAACATTTTCCTCAACATAAACTGTTTAAAATAAAGAAAAAAATTGCCCTATAATTTAGCCTTTCTTACTCACGGTAACAGTCAGAACCAATTGTGATGAACATTTCAGGAAGGTAGAAGTGAACACACCATAGGTTGCCAACACTTTTTCAGTGCCAATCCTATTTAAGCCCATTTAGAAAGGAATTACACTACATTTCTGTCCATTCTGCTGCCCTATCAATTTCTCAAGCTAGAAAACAAAAGTTCATCTCCCTTATCTCTATCAGCATCAGCCCCGACACTCAGCCCAGGACTGACCCTTGACAACATTCACAGAGAGCTGCTACCTGCCAGGGTTTGCTTTCACATCAGCTGAGCTGGAAAGTAATCCCTCATCGATTCATTTGGCATAAAGTGCAATAAAATAAATCATTTCTTTTCCAAACTCAAAGGTTGGTTGAGCACCTGCAAGAACAAAACGAAGTCCTGTTCCTTTGCCAACATATATATTTTTTGGAGAAGCAATTAATGTCTTTGAGGTAGTGTATTAGTGTAAGTGGAGCTCTATGCTTTGATCTCATTAGTGAGAAGAATTCCAGTCGTGATTCAACCAGTGTGAATAAAATCAGGAGACTAAGCTCACATCCATCTCTCCTGCTGCAGAGAAACAGGAGACTGTAAGTAGGACTTCCTCACAATAATGTAGGCCACTCTACAGAGCCATCTTTTCATTTCTTATAATGATAAATACAGATTTATCTATATTTTAATATTTCTAAGTAGCCTCCCTTTTGTTCCTTTAATCTAAGAGATGTTTGGCAACTTCCACGTATAGGAAATATTTGCACTATATCTCAAGCTTACTTAGTTTAGTCCTCTGAGTTAAAGAAGGAAATTAGTTACATATCTGATTATACCCCCCCCCCCCTTACTCATATTTACTTGAGCCTTTGAAATGAGCATTACCTCCAGCGTAACTTCAATTTACAAAACCCATTAGTTGCACAAATAAATCCGTACTCTGCGCTGAGGCTCTAAGGTACCAAGCCAGCACTCCCCACCCTCTGCACAAACCTCTAACAGCAAGGTATTCCAATACAGTGCTAGGCAGAAAGATTACTGGAAATCTGGAGTTGGAGCTCACAAAAACAGCTGTTTTCTCCCTGGTAATTTAGAAACTAAGTTTCACATCAGTCGCTCTCTCATGAGAAATATGAGCAATGAAAAAATCAGGTTTGTCCCTCTGCAGTCGGATGGACTCCAGTCAAGAACAGGAACATCTGTTTGGGCTGAGCACCTCCAGCCAGCTGACAACCTGAACTGAAAAAATGCTCCAAGGATCAAACACCAAATTTTGATGTTCTCTTTCTTTGTCATTAATATTTCTTCCCTTACAATAAGACTTTTTTTGGGTATTTTTTTAAACACAAAGTGTAAGCTGAAGAGTCAACATGAAGAATATTGGAGGGCAAAAAACCTCCAAAATCTAAGAGGAACATGTCTTCTCACTTAGTTGTGATGCTCTTCAGGTTTATAACACAAGCAGGGATGCATATTCATGCTAGCAGAACAAGGATTAGAGGGGGGAACCTCTAAGATTCAGAAGCAGGGCTACAAGTAAATCCAGGAGAGAGCTTCAAACCCCTTGATGCTCCCTCAGTAAAGTACCTGCTACTCAGCTCCAAAAGCAGCCCACCCCTTCCCCCTCTGCTCTGGCAAGTAACTCGGGAACAAAGATCCAGTTAGAAATGGATTTTTCACTAGGAATTACTGAGCAAGTTCTTATATTTATGTACATACACACATTTTTATTGCAGCTGAGGGCAGGTGACATAGAAGACTTCAGTTGGAAGGGATCTACAGTGATCACATAGTTCATCTGCAGCAAGCACTGCCATGACCAGCTGGCCTTAAATCCCCGCAGTACAGAGCTAGGAATGGACTCAGAGGAGCAGGATTTGGCTCTTCAGAGCGGTTTGTATTTCTTGTCAGGTATTTTCCTGTGTGTATTTCAGCTTCATGCCATCTCCTGCACTGACAGCACTATTAATCTCAGCTGAAGAAATACAAGGCAATTAAAATATTACCTTCTTCCTTAAGCCTTCTGGAAATTCTGAGCAGTGACACTTCAGAAAAGAGAGGAGAAAAGATCAACATCAGTTGCTTTTCCTTTCACCAGCTTCAAGCTTACATTTTTAATATCCACTGCGATTTTAGGTGAATTTAACAGCTTTACTGGACAACACTTTACAGAGCAGGTACTGTGCAGAGAAATGTGGGAAAATAACAAAGACACAAGTGAAACTCAATTAAATCTGTTTATGATCCCTCTTTTCTGAATTTACATAGCCTGGGACTTGCAGAACCATTTGACTGATCCCTTGGTTGGAGGGCAACCAGGATTCAGCAGGGATGGATGCCATCAACACAAAGCTGGGAGCAGCTGGGAGGACATGAATTTGGGGAGTAGAGGGAAGCCACACTGCCTCTTTAAAAGGTCTACTTAGATGTTTTTAGGTTTTTGATAATAGAGGAAAATTTTAGGGGCCATACACAAGTAAACAAGTCCTCAATCTAAGCAAACTAAAACTTTTTTTTAAGTAAAACACTGGAATGGCAGCAAACATTTTCATTTGCTGAAATGTTGATGCTGTTTGTTTAGTGTCATTGAGAGAAAAGATGAAGGGATGCATGAAGAGGAGGACAGCAGTATGTGATAAATTCAGTGTGGGAACACATGCGGAGTGAAAAACCTCACTTTCCTTCAAATTCAACTTCCATCGTCCTGCAGACACCCACTATTTTTGCCCCACATGAACTTCATGTCTCGTTTTCAAACGACCGATGACCTGCATGCGATCGCGGGTATTTGTGATGAGCCACCAAAGGGAACACGCAATATTTTCTTAGGGTAGAGTCAAAAAAGGACTTTCATGCACTCTAAAACTAGGATTAAGCCCCATGTCCCAGTGCTACTAGCACACATTCCTCCCCTTTACAAACCCAAGCTTGCAATCTCTTTTTAATTGTTCATGCAGATAAACACAAAAGCCAGGCAAAGACATGTTTTCCAGAGGGGTTAATTCACTTTGCATTTATAGTCTCTATTTTTTCCTTTTTGCTTTTCTTCTTTTTAGGTATTTCAATTTTTATTTAACTAGAAACTAAACATGAACTGCCTTTTTTATTTCCCCCTCAAAAGAAGCCAGCTCTTGCCAGACATCCTTATGAAGGAACCATGTTTTTCTGAAGGCTTGGTCTTGTACTGGGAACAGCTAAGGGCTGATCTACAAAAATTTAGGCCCCAAATTACCTGCTGCTGTCTCTGAACCTCCTAAAGAGATAAAGAAAATGAAGACAGGGAAAATATTTGATCTTTCATGCTATCTCCTGGTAGAAATTCCTTCCTATCTTTTAAATACATTTAAGGCAAGTCCTGGAAGTAAAAGAATATATGCAGGTGAAAGTAATTGTATGATACTGCAGAAGATCTGGCTTTGAAGAAAATTGGAATTCTTCAATGTCTAAATAGTATATGTGCTGCATTTTGCCTAGTTTTAATGTTCTGAAAAACATGTCTGTGTACTGAGGTTCAGTCAAAGTTGCACAGAAAGTTTATTTACTTGCACTTTCTGGTTGATATACAGAAGATTTAAAGGCTGAAACAGTCAATGGCATTTTCCTAGCAAACTTCAAAAAGGTTGGGATCTTCCCTTTGGCAAAATTATATATGGAAAAACCACAGAGTTGTTACTTATATAAAACTTTCACAAGATTAGCATAAAATAAGCAAGAGCTTTGCTCAAAATGACATTACTGTTTGCCAGTTTTCAGTGCAAAAGTAACAGTGTCCTATTTCCAGAGGAAAAAACAGATCTGGCCACTCAGAGTATTTGTTAAAAGCTTTATGAAACCAAGGATGTGTGACGTGTGCCTCCATCCCCACAACAGTTGCAGGCTGGAGCCTTCTCCTCAAGGCTGGTATCAACATGCATTAGATAAATGACAAGAAATGTCTTGCTCTTTCCCTTCCAAACCAGCCTGGAGAGCCATTTTGGTAGTAGCCTAATGGCTAAGAGCATGCATGTCTAACCAGTTGACCCACATCTCAAACTCCTCATGTGAGGCAAACAGTTCATCCAAACAGTCCATGTCCCAGTGGAACAAATAAACGATGGTTTTGGCTGGGAACTTCACACTTCCCGTGTGACACCACATCACCTCACAGCTGTAAACACCTGCTTCCCCCGGTAAGACACAGCACTTTCACCAAGGAGCCCCACGTGCCAGGCTCCAGCCTCTGCTTCCAGGAGGGCTCAGACAGTTTTGCATTGAACAATTACTGAACAACAATAAAACTAACTCAGTCACCTTGAAGAGTCTAACTTGTTTTCCAATTATACCTCTTTATCATCTCTCCAGGAGGATGCTCAAACCTCCCTGAAAAAGTTAATGGAAAAGTTTAATAAACCTGTGAAATCTATCTTGAGAAATCAACCTGAATTAATTGCCAACGAAAGCCATCTTCTGTTCAATATGGAAGGGAACAAACCACTTGGGCATGGCATTTACAGACTGTTTGCAGAAAAAGACACTTGATTAATCCTTTCAGAAATTAAAATGAATAATACACCACCAATAGCTGATGGGAGCAAAGTAAAACTCAACAAATCCAGCACACTCAGGCTTGGGGGTTTTTATGGCTTTTTTGATTGTTTTTTAAATTTTAAGTTTATGAGTGAAAGATTTTTCTTAAATTTGTAATAGCAACAAGTTACCTAGGCTTAGAAATAGCTTGTGGTAAGACACCACCAAGTCCATGATTCTCTGGAGTTGCTTTGTCTTTCCAAAATTCACTTTCCCTCATAATTAAGCCCTCTGCAAAAACATCTGTAAGTAAATGATCTCCCACACATTACAGCAGCACACAGCTGTTCTGTCTCCTACAGCTTATGATGATGGAGAACTAAGTGCAACATGTAGTGCTTCAGAACAACATCCAGATGATGCAGGAACATCAGGACCACTGAAATCAGCAAACAGAAACCTGTTCCCTCACACTACACTTGTGTTCCCAAAGGACTAGATGCTGAGAAATGCTGGCAGCTGCAGAAAGGAGAAAAGCTCAATGAACAATACAAGCTGCATTAAAGCAGCTCTTATATTAGCTCTACGACCAAGGGACAAAGGTTTGAGGTGGGGAACATAACCTTTAAATACAGGAGGTCTGGACTACTTCCTCTGTCCAGTCTCTTGTTACATTAGCCCTCAGCTGAAGATTCAGCTTTTAAAACCTCAGTATTTCTCACCTGCCAACAGACTCTTACCCAACTCAAGTGAGCTACCTGCAAGGAAGAAACATCTCCAAGAGAAGCAAGGCCGAGGAAAATCTGTAACATTGCTACAATGACCTGAGACCATTTCATCTGTTCAGTCTAGGGGTTTTTAAATGCCCTTTTCATGCCTACCTTCTAGAAAAATAAAAATTAAATGGTTTTAGCAGTTAAGCTGTGAGAGGACAGCTGGGAGGAAATCTAGTTAAAGTATTCTAGAATAACTGAACTACACTATGAGACCATGTTATCTTATTTGGAACTGCCACTGGATACAGGCCTGATAGAAGGATCTTAATTAAAAGCTAATTACAGTTCTTATCTTGGAGACTCCCAATAATCTCTAGATCTCTCAGTGGTGGTTATCATGTCCTTTACAACTGTTTGCACAAATTGGAAGGAGCCTTCTTCACATTTAATGTTCCACCTTAGTTTGTGAGCCCACCACTGGCATTAATTCCAAGAGGTAAGTAAAGTCAAAAGTAGCCCAAAAAAATTAAGTTACTCCAAATTAAGATCTATTGAAAGGGCTGGGTTTTTTTCTAAAAATAATATTTATGCTTTCATTTACTGAAAAATGTCTTGTGTGCACGAAACAGGAAATTCCTACAACTTTCAGATATTCTGGTGAAGGAATTCCCCCACTTATATGTACATTTAAAAAAATTAAACAAGAAGTAATCTGTTGATCTTCCTTAAAAGGAAGAAAGTGCTTGATACAAACTCACCTTCTCCCTTGGGCAAACATTTTCCATTAGCCCCAGCCTACAAAGCTCAGCACTGAATGGCACAGGTAGAAAAAGAGAAGAGCAATTTAGATTGTTCTGGGACTTGAGGGAACACTACAACATCCTGAGATGTAACCCTAGCATTTTAAATAGCACAGCAGCACTGCAGCTGCCAGTCAGCCTCAAGCACCAGATAGTGCTTCTCAATTCATATTAAAAGGGATCCACTATGTGATGCTCATTAGACAGATAAGTTTTGCTGACACTGCCAGAAACATTTATTTTTACACAATGGAGAAAGTAGCTGAGGCAAATTTACTTTTGACCTTGAAAATAAGATATTATGCAACAGCTAGAATTCAGAGTCTATGATGTATATAGAGAAGTACAGGTAAACTAAAGCAGCTCAGTGATAAACCAAAATATTCAGCTACAGGAGTCAACATAATTTACCTTATCTAACCAAACTGAGAATCAGGCCCTGTCTGTGTTCTGGATTGACTAAGTGATGACACTTCAGTATTCTTTTTGCCTCTTCTCCAAAATGAAAGGAAATACGAGTGAGATCTTTGCTGAACATTGCATAAATCATGAAATATCCTGAGTTAGAACATTTGTACAGTTATTATCTAGGCCTGTGGGTACAGCACACTATGCCTGAAGCGAAGAAATATGCTCTCTTTGCTTTCCAAAGAGGCTGCATCAAGCTTCAGGAAACAAGAGAATTGATACAACCCAGACACACAAATCACTTTCAAATAGACAGTCAAACCCATTTCTCTATCCATTTATATCCAAGAAGATAAATGATTCTCCTCTGCTTTCACTAGGGATACAGCCTGGCTTGGCAAAAGCACTCTGACACAGCAGAACAACAAACGGGGATACTTTTCAATTCAAGTTGCTCTAAGAGTTGTGTATGTTTCATATGGTTTATTCCTAACAATAGACAGCATTGTTTCTCATAAGGAGCTTTATCAATACACAAGTAAACTCCCAAGTCAGTTCAAGCCCTACAAAACCCACCATGTTTTCACAGAAAAAGTATGAAGAACATTTCTGAGGTTGCAAACCTCAGCTCTGCCGGGGTCAATACTAGCTCCAGCCCAGGTTTTGACAGTGGCACCTGTGCAGGTTTTTCTTTTTGCACACTTGTGTGTCTCAGCTGTTACAAGGCAGTTGGGCTCCCATTTCCATAGAGCAATCAACAGTCCCAGTTCAACTATGGCTAATAATGCGACATTTGGATGTTTCCCTGTTTTGAGTTTAAGCTTCTGTGCACAGGTATTCCATAAAAATAAACTATCTCCTCATAAACTCACAACATCTCACCTCCCACATGCTTTTACTCTCCCACAGACCCCAAGCAAGCAAAAAGTTTTCTCCTACCAACAGACCTCAACAACAAGTAACTGTTCCTGAACACTGAAAACAACTTTTGTTCTTCCCCCAAGTGCAACTTGAGCCCTAGACTCAAGAATAATTTATAACATGGGCAGTATCAGTGCATTAAATTCTCAGCAGAACTGCCCTCACACCTAAGATCTCTGAAGCCCCCATGGGATTTGGTCTTAGGGCAGGAATGCTGGAGACCCACCCCAGAGACAACATCCCCTGCCTCACCTTTCTTTTTTTTGCTATTCTTTCAGGATAACCACGGCCTCAAGTATTCTGTAAAGAAATATCCTCTTTGATTCCATTCCCCAGACCCTTCTCAGCTTCACCCTCACTAAGCATGAAAAACATCTTTTCCAGACCCAGAGCTCCCAGTACTTAAGAGAACGTCTCCCATCACCCTCAAACTGTATATAGTCACTAACTATCATTATCACTCACCTTGTTTATTCTACACAGCTCCATATTCCTGATTATTCACCAACCCTGCATTAAAGCCCAGAAACTGCTTTCTCTCACAGCACCACAAACTTTCTGCTTTCCTTTGTCCATCCCTTCCACCTGAACCTTTACCAGATCCAGGTGTTTTCCACCAATTCTAATAAGGAGGCAAATGATTAATCACAGCTGATCCAAATTGTTCTCTTAATCACACCTGGCCTGAATTTTTACTATCTTAAAACAATCTGAATACCTGCCGGATGGTCTGTTGCTTTAGTTATGGTCTCGGAAAATCTATACTGGAACATAAATACACATGAAATTAAAAAAAAAATAAACAAAAAACCCACAAAAAACCCAAAAACTCAAACTAAAAACAAAAAAAACCCTCAAAACAACCAACCAAATAAAAAACCCCAACCAAACAAAAAATCCCCAACAACCTAGTTTGTTCTATTGCAATGGTGTGTCTCTACATTATGGGGCTGTTAGAGGATATCGCTATTTTTTGTCGTGTTTCGTTCTGAATATTCAGTGTCCCCTCACTCCAGCATCGCAGCCAGATCTTAGGACTTTCTGACAGAACAAGGGGCAGATAAACCAGCTACTGGCATGATCCCAGTTACCTATGTGTTTTATAATGGTGTGGTCCCAGTACCTGAATGGTCTATAATATTGGGAAGGCTCACATCCCCCTAGATTCCAGTACCTCCTTCAAGAATAATAAGAGGTTTCTGCAGAATTTAGATGTCTGGGTAACCTTTAGCCAAAAAAATCAGCAACTGAAGCGTGGTTGTTGGATCTGAGTTCTAGACCAAGTACTTAAATACTTCATAAATCTCACATTAGTGTCTAGGTCTTGAAGGGAGGAACCAGTGATGGAGTTTATAAAGTTATAATCACTGCCATCAGATGATGCTTAGAAGGAAGTGATAGATATGGTCAGTTCATCTACCAGTGGGGCTATCACAGAACAAAACAAACAGGACTAGAAATTATATTAATAAATGGTGTTAAAATAAAATTCATTCTATGTTCACCCAACTTTCCCATAATATAACCTAATGCACTGCATTTCTTGCATTGTTTTTCTTACCCCCTAAAAATCGAGGTCACACATCATCAGGATGGGGTGTCGTGGGTCTGAACATTTAAAAAGGAGCAGGTTGTCAGAACTTTGATAAATGGCTGGTTTTCCACTATATTTTTTGACATCACTTTTTATAAGTACATATTGATATTTCCAACAAATTCCTTTTATACTACAGCCTGTAGATTCATGGAGACCAGAGATGGACAACTCAAATTAGTAGTTGGAAACATTGTTTTCTTGTTTTGAGGTTTTTTTTTAATATATTTTTTCTGGTGTTCTTTTACACGTTAACTCTGTGCCATCTGCATTCATTCCGTGCATACCTTGCCCAGTTGGCTTGAAATTTCTTTTCACTGATTAAAGATGGATACTAAAATGAGTATTGATCTGAAAACTTTAAAGTTTTCATAGGTATCAAAAAGTTACAAATAAATACAAATATCATAATAGCCTTTTATGTGTTTCTGCTCTAACCAAATATATTATATTTAAAACAATTTTATATATAGTCCAACAGAGCAAATTGGACAAAATCACAAATCTGAGGGTCAATATGATCTTCTTTGTCAAGTAATAGAAAACCAATATATAGTAAATTATTGCTTTCCCAGGACATTATTGATACATTTTGATTGTCTAAAAAAGAACATTTGCCATTTGACTAATTCTTTTTTCCAATATTCATTTTTCCATTTTTTTTCCCTGCTGTTTGTCATTCTTTTTGTGAACAACAATAAGGGCTATTATTTTTTTCATATATTTTGTATTTTTCTAGAATAATAGCAAATATCATACACAAAGTAGAATACACTGATTAAGTCTATAATTTGACATCATAATTTAGTATCATATTTGCATATTAATGGTGCTGATGGGAAGAACAAATTGCAAGCAGTTATTAGAACATGTAAGCTGGATTTTCTTCCATAAGCCATTTTCATATCATGTCGCCATAAAAAAAAATTGTGATGAATGTTCCCCCTGAAGCTGACAAGTTACAAGGGCTTGTACTAAGGGAATAATAACTCCAAGATTCATAAAAACGGTAATTACTTTATCAACCTTCTAGTCACATTGCAGATACACATACTGAATCACTCCAAAATAGTACTGACATAAAAATTAGACTTTGTATTGATATTACACTTCCTACCTGAGATTTCCTTTTAAAAACATATAGGTCCAATATATTACTAACTACTCTGAAACCAAAAAAAAAAAGATGTTTATGTCATATATCTTTAGATACTGAGGTAAGGCTGGATGGGACAGGGAGAAAAAGGAGTAGTTATCAGGAAGAAAGAAGTATCCAAGTTCAAGGATGACACTGCCAAGGTGTAAGATACTATATATTTTGTCTAGGAATAGGAAAGCTGAAGTTGACAGCTCCTTATAAGATATCATCTTCTTGGACAGTGTCCCAGGAAGGACAGCAGAGATAAAAGTACTCCATAAACCAAATCAGCTTAAAATGGAGTTTGATTAATTAATAAAAGAGATTATGTGGTCATGTCATTACCAAGGAAGATCCACATCCCTCTTGGCTTCATCCATCACCACAGCAAATGTGAACAAGATCCACAAATGGCTCCAAACAAATCCTAACTCCACATTTTATTTCTCCTGTGAAACTGCCCAAAATATCTACAATTTGCAAGATACAACAACAATCAGAAATAGCTACAGTCATTAAAAAACCAGGTATTCACGTGTCCATAGGTACACCTGACATGCCTTTTCAGCCAGAGTGTTGCCAACTCCTTTTCCAGCACTTAATTCTCCTTGGGCAATCAATCAGGAAAGCGAGCCTTTCCCTGGGGCTGTGGATGCTAAAGGAAGGTGGGGTGCTTTGCTACCGCCGTGCTGAGCTGTGCAGCACTCAAGTCCTTTTTCCGAAGACCTAATAGTTAATCCTTTGCACTGTTCAATGTTTTTATCGGCATCCCTGTGAGATAATATTACCACTGAGATTTGGAGGTAGAAGCATTTAATTTGCTTGCTCAGAGTTGAGTGGATAAGCAGCACTTGTTCTGTGTTCCAGTACCAGGGTGCAATGGAAAAATAAATGTTCATTACTTCTTACTTACTCATTACTTGCTCTTGGAGCAACCTGGAGGACTGATAATATCATTAAGCTGGAAATGAAAGGGTTGATGTGCCCTCCAATGTTATTGGTTCTATTTTTTTCTTAAATTTTGACATGTAATTTGTCTCACCTAGCAAAAAAACAGAGTTTAACTTTTCCTACATTGTTCCATTAAAACACAGCTTCATATACTGGAAGATCCATGGTGATTCCCACTTTAAAAACTCACAGTTAAAAAGTTTTGGTCAGTTCTCCAACAGGGAATCACTGGGCCCTGAAACAGAGATTCCATTTCAGGGGGAAAGAATGGGATTAAGTGTATTTCAGTGAATAATGTCCGTGGAAATGTGTGGGATTAGAAATATAAAAAATTAGAAATGTAAATACTATTACAATTTTTAAAAAATGCTTACAAGGCTGAGGCAGAAAACTATCCTCAAAATACGGCTGCAATTTTTCTCTCTTCAGTATAACGCTTCATTGCTTGTTCTCTCTGTAAGAGCTTGAACTACTAATTTTTAATCTGTTAATCACATTACTTCAATTTCTAATGAGTTCTTATGTATAGCCAGACATTTGAGTCCTTTAAGAAGAGTCTCTTATAGATGGAAGTCTCCTTACAGAGGGACTATATCCTCCCTGTTTGCTCCCAGGCTCAATCTAGCCTGAAAGGAAGCAATAGCTCAGCCTTTGTTCCAGCTGGGTCCTTGACCTCCTTGTTTACAGTGCTAATGGGGACAGCAGTTACTCAGAGTCAAGATGGCATTGCTGAGATGTGAATAATCACACAAGAAAACAGACTGAAACAGTCAGTACATTCACATCCTTGGCCTAACCCAGCTATTGGCTCGCTATGATGTTCAGCCACTGCTACTGATCTGTGCAGGAACAGACAGTGACCTATAGGAAATATAATCTGTCTCCCATTACCAACTCACTGAAACATTTTTCTTCCCAAAGCCCAAGATTCTCAAAGCCATCCCTCTCAAAGGACTCTCTTTCATGTCACTTTTATCATCTTGACCTTGTTCTAGTGGGAATTCCCATTCTGTTCTCCGAGACATGCAAATGATGCAAAATTTCACTATTTTCTTGCTGCACAAAGATCCAAACAGTAAAAGCCCAGCTCGGGATAGGGACTGTCATCCTCAGCCTGTGTGACCAACACACGATGTCTGCTCCTGGTCACAATGCACAGGCTGCCCTTTTCTACCACAGAGTCATGGCTGGCCTGGCTCTGAAGCACCAGTTGTGCTGCCAAGAAAATGCAGTACAGGGAGCTCTGATATATTAAATAGTGATTATATACAAACTTCATTTACAGAACTTATTTTTGCAGGAGAGTGAACTATCCTGTTTGACAATACAGTATTTACAAGTGGAAAAATCTGACATTCAAGACACTAAATGACTGTCTCAGTGTTTTGCTTGGCAAAGTCCCAGATTGGAATCCTTGAGAATTTAATACACCTCTTCTAGAGTTCTCTGTAATGCTACTTGAGTGAGCATAAAACACTATGTTGAACCACTGTGGCCTGGATTTTCTTAATTTTATTGAAGATTTCCTCAAAGCACAGCTGTGACTCAGCTAATGGGGTCAAACTCTGTGCAGACATCAGGTTTATAGGTAACAGAGCTCAAGGGCTGTGGCCTTAAGCTCAGTGTACTCAGCAGAGTTGTAATTATAACACTTAAAACGATTCTGAAGACTAAACTCACACATTAAGCAAAAATGGCAAGTATTGGCAAGTATAAAATACTGTATGGAGAGTACTTGCAAGAGTTCATGGTTTTAAGCTTCCCAACATAACATCTAGCACTTATCACTTTGTATCTGACTTTTATAAAAAAATTGAGCTTTTTTTGTATCTTGGTGCCAATAACATACAGGAAAAGAGAGAATAGTGTCTGAGGAGATGACCAAGGCTGTGCTAATCAGAAGTTTTGATGTCACACTCCTTACTATTGTTTATTATGCCTTTGAAAAAGGAAGCATCCAGGGAGACTTTAAAGCCTCTTCCAGTATCTATAAGGGCTCAAACAGAGCTGGAGAGGGATTTTGGACAAGGGGCTGGAGTGAAAGGACAAGGGAGAATGGCCTCACAATGTCAGAGGGCAGGGTTAGATGGGATATTAGGATTCTTCCCTGTGAGACTGGTAAGGCATTGTAACAGTTTGTCCAGAAAAGCTATGGATGCCCCATCCCTGGAAACATCCAAGGTCAGGTTGGACGGAGCTTGGAGCAAACTGCTCTAGTGGACATTGTCTCTGCCCTTGGCAGAGGGGTTGAAACAAGACAATCTTTAATGTCCTTCCAACTCAAAGGATTTTACGATTCTGGGATCTTTGATGAGTGAAGCACTTTCACCACCACTATTGGGGTGCTACAAAATGACAAGAAGAATAATTTTAGAATAAAGTGTCACAACCCTTACAGGAGGAAAAAGAAAAGGTTTTCTCTATTTTTGGAGCTTGAGCTTGCTTGCTGGAAACCTCAGTAACCACCTCTCTGTATGTTGGTGGAATCACAGCCCCTTCTAACTTGATTCACAAATTAATAAATTCTGTCATCTGTTCTTCTGAGTTTCACTCCAATGTAGACATGAGCCTTATTTTGATTAATCCGTGCAGGAAATGCCAGAGTGGTAACTTGTACAGCATCTACAGCAATTGTTTCCTTACAGCAACATTAAAATTACACAAGTAAGAGCTATCATTTCCTGAATTTCGCAGAGTAGAGAGAGACACCATTCTGTCTTTTAACTTGTGAGATATATAAAAAAATACCTTAATTACCATAAGAAAAAAAGAACTCGTTTTACCCTCATATTCCCTGTAATTTCAATGCATTTAATTTTCAGACTAGGTTGATATAAAGAAAAGAGACATTAGTGAACTGCTACTATCCATCTGACTTTCTAAGCAGAGCTACAGCCATGAAGATTACTGGAAATGATGAGGTTAAAGTACTGCAGTACATGTACAAAATGTAGCAAGTAAGGTCAAACTTGCAAGCAAATTCACACGATAAGAAAGAATTGCTTTGATGATTTTTAAAACATCATAGTCATACTATATTAGGTCATCCACACTAGCTTGAATCTTTTTAAAGTTATAATAAATTGAAAAATCCAATTTCTTGGATGAAATATTTTTATTTTTCAGTCAAATTCAAGCTTGATTGAAATGTACTTGCAGGATTTGCAAAGTAAGCCAAGTCTGTAAAGCAATCAAGAAATTTTGATGTAGGTAGCTGGAATAGTGTCATCTGTGATCTCCAAGTTCCCAACACAAAGTTTCCCAGTGATGTACAAGGGAGGGGAGCACAAGGGTTTAATGTATCTGGTAGATATATTCTATTCCAGTGGAACTAATGCATTTAGTGGCTAAAACTCACTTGGAAAGATTTAAAAGTGTATTTGAAAATGTATTAATAAATCCCTTAAAAGCTCTGCTTCCAATCAGAAGAGGTTGAAATAAAATAACATTGCAAATTTTCAAGTATTTTTGAGTGTTTCACCTACTTTTCCTGTCAATTAATAATATTATGTTATGGAAGCTCTCATTTAAACAAAGAAGAGTGATTACACCAGTAATTTGAATGGGTCTGATCAAACAAAATTCTTGCATTTATTTTGCTGAGCCAGACACAGGAGTGGATCTGGATCCATGATCTCACACCCTGTTCTGTCTACAACACAGAGATAATACATACAAAATATTTGCTGCAAAATACACATTTGGAAGCCTGTCAGTACTTTGCACAGTGCATATAATTTCATATCACTATTTGTTTTAAATCAGGAATCTGTAAACTAAATGGGCAATCCAACATTTTGCCCTCTAGTGTCTGTTGGCTGCTCCTTGAGGATTCCTGGATGTCAGCATATAACCAACAGTCAGACATTTTTTTCCCCAAGAAATAAAAGTATTTTTCCTCTATTGCCTTGTGGTTGGGATGTGATTATCAGGCCAGGGATTCAGTGTTATTTTATTGTCTGACAGCTTTAAAATAGAATTGAGATATTACATAGCTGTTTCCTTGAAAGCCTTTGCAAGACTGTCTTTGAGAGTGTATGAAGCTGCATTTCCCTTGGATCTCTTGCCACAAAGTGCTCTGACCTCTCCCTGCAGCAGCCTCTGTCCCCTGTACCTTGAAAGGGGGCCATGGCGCAGCATCCTGCAGCCCAGCCTGCAGGGTACTCCAGGCCAGGCCAGCAGGAAAAAATGGCAGGCAGGTTTAGGAACCTCCCCACAGAATTGGGGTGGGATGTTAAAATAGAGAGCACAGAACTGGGCTAGGAATGAATTTAGACAGCAGGCTATTTCGGGGTGAAGTGAACTGGAAAGAGCTTTTGTTTCCGTAACAGTTGGCGGAGTTGCAGCTCACTGGCAGAGAAACCCCAGAGCAGAGATGAGATTTTGGACAGAGGCAAAGCTCATGCAGAATTCCTCTTTTCCACAACCTTCTTGTAGAGAAATGGGCAAAAGCAATCCTCCAAAGAGATCCCAGCTCACTCACTCTTGCAGGTTTGCTATGTGCTTGTACTCTTTAATAATATTGTACTGTTTTCTGTATTATTTTATTATTATTTCTGTATTATTTTAGGAAGGTGTAAAAAACAGTCAAGAACTTTGAGTACTTAGTCCTGGATTACACTCTGGTTGTTGTGACCTCCTCTGCTTTACATGTAGCTGAAGTCCAGCACATTCATGATGTCACAGCACTACAGCTTCACTCACACACTCTGCAGTGGCAGAAAAAGGCAAAAAACCTTGACTTCAATTGCAATATACAGATACAAGTATTGTTTTCTTTAGAATGGCTACCAAAGGATAAAGCAGTATTAAAAAAGTCTTTCATATCACAAAAGAAATCTTCATCTCATTAGTCATTTGCTGCAACAAAAATATCTACAATTGTTTGAAGGGAGCTTTTCTGCTCTTTCACCGTGTCCGTAATAACTTCCAAAAGTTCCAAGAAATAAAAACTTAGTGGAGCTCATGGCAGGTATGACACACACACCCCTTTTACAAAGAATCAACATAGGCTCTTCACTACATTTTACTCTTTAAATTATTTTAACTTGTCTTGTTGGAACTAAATGGATTTTCCCCAAATTGTGTCCTCAGTTCTGCTGTAGCTTTGCAAGTGAGATAGTTGGCAAACATTAGAAACACCTGCTGTGTCCAAGGCTTTCCAGAAGGCTGGGAGCTGACTCCACTGCTAGAAACCCAGGTCACAAAGGCTTCCTTAGGGACTGTGTTTGGATTAGTGCAGAATCCCTCCTGCACTGTGCACATGCTCAGCATAGGCAATCGCTGGTGCATTGAGGGGCACAGTGGGACAGAAAGGTCATTACACCTCCTTCTGTAATTACTGCCAAGAGGGAGAGTCCTCCAGGGAAGAGGCTGTAATGTTTTTCACATCTCCATCACCCTCCAAGGTACCCAGTGCAGGGAAATCCACATGCAAAGCCCTGCAATATGTGGGCTTAGTCTTAAATTGCCTGTCTCTCCATGCAGGTAATGTTACAATTACTGGCATCTCTTGACACTACACTCTGTTGCATGCTGATGCACACTGCTGCAGAAGGAATTCCTCGAGTTTTCCTTAAGGAAGAACATTTCACTTTCCCTTTAAATACCCTGACTCTAGATGCAGCTCCTGCAAGCATTTTTTTTTTAAATCCATCTTCAGTTTCTCTTCTCAGTCATACAACCATTCCCAACCCTGTCATCTTTTGCACTCAGACACTTGCACCAATAACAAGTGTAGAATGAGCTCTGTACTGGTCCAAAACTGCTATGAATCCACAAAGGCAGATTTTCTTACTGACGAGCAGCTTATTCCTGGATCTGGAGGGTATAGCAGAACACGACTAATTTCCTAACAGCCACACCTTCTAGCACACAGGGAAAAGGCAATGGCTTTCCTCCCAGAAAATTCACTGAGAATTGGGAAAGTACAAGGAAGTGCAAAGAACTGTCAGAAACAACTACATCTGCAATGTCACCAACAACTTTAAAAATGAGCAAACTTGAACCAACCAGCATCAAAAGAAATAACAGGAGAATAATAATGCTACACCTGGGGGAAGCTGGTAACTAACAGCATCATAGAAATGTTGGCAGAAAATGCATAGGTTTAGATTGGATATGAGGAAGAAATTCTTCAGTGTGAGGGCAGCGAGGTACTGGAGCTGGTTGTCCAGAGAAGCTGTGGATGCCCTATCCCTGGAAATGTTCAAGACCAGATTGGATGGGTCTTGGAGCAACCTAGTCTAGTGGAAGGTGTCCCTGCTCAGAGCAGAGGGGTGGAACAAAATGGTCTTTAAGGTCCCTTCCAACCCAAACCATTCTATCATAGCTAAGGAGCTACAGAATCAAGAAGTATGAGATTGCTTAGTGTGGAAAAAGTAGGTAGCATAACTTTTTTGTTGCTGTAAAATGACAAAATAGAGTTAGGTATTAAACAGCCTACTAAAAAATCCAAGTGAATAACTAAATCTGAGATTCCAGTGAATATTTGTTCTGACCTTAGATATTGCATTTAAGAAAGAGAAGGCCACCAAAAGAGGTGACTGATGTGTGTAACCCTGGAAAAGCCTGGAAAGCCAACTTAGTAACAAGTAGAAGGGATAGGTAATACTTAAAAAAGAAATCAGATCCTTGATCAGTATTCTAAGTTTTGTCTTAGGGTGCAAAAACTTAACACTCATATATATAATTACACAGAAAGGTGAAATTCTTTTAATTACAAGGTCTTGAAGATATGACTTCAAAACAGTGTTATTATATTGCCAATAATGAATTACAAAGTATAAAAGTCTCTAAACATAACACCCTATTACCAATATGGGGAACACTTAAGGAGAATTTCTGATACAGGTGTTCTGTTTGCTTTTATTTTCAAGTAAGTCCTTCGTAACATGTCAGAAGTGGACCCTTGTTGGAAACACAGGGAACCTGGACAAATTCTCCCAGTTTAGGGCTGGCTCCTGAAAAAAAAAAACAAAACTTACTTTTTATATTTTTGGAATATTTCGATCTACTACAATAATCCCACCTGGCACTGAAACATCTTAAAATGAGGGACTAGAAAACTTGTACACAAAACAAGAAGTAACATATTTAGATACTTAAAGAAAAAAAAAAAAAAAAGGGGACATGAAAGATCCATCATCACCTGTACTGAAAAACTTATTCCTAAGACAAGTTGTTCTCTGTCTAGATAAAGAATAAGTGAGCTATGATTCACCAGAGCAGTAAAAAGTAAAATTTCAGCTCTTGATTCCTCAAGCAAACTCTGTATGCGATATTTCAAGCAGAGGGAATTCATCTGAGAAAGCAGCTCTTGTGTTTTGCTGGAACCAAATGTGTCTGACTTTGGGATGCAGGGTGGGTACATTTGTTCTGGCAGCCTTTTAATTGAATCTCTTCTCTGGCAGAGAGGCAGTTCTTGTGTGTGACATTAATGTAGATTTATGGAAAATAATAAGGTGATCAGCTGCCCTGCAGAGTTATTATTTTGTTTCATTCAAAAAAAATAAGACACTAAGACTAAACTGATGGGTTGATTTTTGCAGTGACATGCGGTGCCTGTTTCATAGTTCAGTGGAGTTAATGGAAAAACTCCCATTGCCTTCACTTAGGAATCAACCAGCAAGTGTATAAACAAGACATAACAAAAACCAAGAAACTAAAAAACCTGATGTTAAGTAAGTGCCAGAACAGAAACTGTCTTATAAATATCTAGATAGATAAAAAAATTCTTTTTAATTCATTCTTGTCCCTTTGTGTTCCCCGGGTTTCATATTCCGGCAGATTTGTATAAGGCAAGATTAATCACCAAAGCAGTGAACTTAATATCTCAGAATATGAAGAGAATATCTTTAGGATGTGAATTTTAATTTAGAACCATGTTTATGCATAAATAATTATTAATATTTTCACTCATCTACCTCCCGATAATAATCTCGTCGTAATAATAAACTCTGTCAGATCAATGGAAGTTCTTTCTGTGACTTTGCTGGGCATGGCAGCAGACACATAACCAGAGATAAAACATCCTACAGGATCCATTGCATTCAAGTAAAGCTGACTGTGTTTCAAACATTAATCTACAAAACTCCTCTGCAAAAAAAATCCCTGGGAAAAGACTATAAAGGAATGAATATTAATGAAGACAGAAATTAGAGACAATGCAGTTACCTATACATATATTCACATCTTTTCTGTTAAAATCACAACCAGATACAGCACTTTGTGTCCTTCCTATTTTTTTTTTTGTTTTGTTTTGTTGTTATGAGGTCAGAGAAATTTTCTGGAAACCCAATATTTTCAATTTTTTAACTTACATTTCCAAAGCTTCCTTTCCCGGACACAACATTATGCTGAAACAGCTGGAAGTGCCAGAAGAATCCATCTGGCTTCACAAATATAAAACTGTGGTTTTTACCACATAGAGTATCAGCTAAAAACTACCCTTTGTTTAACCACAAGCAAAATATCACAGTCACAGGCAGGTCAAGTTGAAAAGAGTATACTTTTCCACTAGCCAGAAAACAAGACGTATCCTGGTATGTAGCTATCACTAGCAAGCAGGCCCCCTCTGCTGAGCCCTTCTTCACTCTGAAGAAGCCCTTCCATCTCTCCTTTTCAAATGCAATGTCTGAACCCTGCATTTATAACAACTGCAAAAAATTATCCAAAGTACTCTCTGATAAAGTAAATGCTACAGTAGCTCCTTCTTCTACTGACCTTCCCCTCCCATCCCGTACTAAATGGTGATGTCAAGCGCTTTTAAACCAAAAAAATGAAATTGTGTACTGTCCTTTGACCCTTTTCATGGGTAGGAAAGTTTCTAACTCAAGAAAAAACAATCTTAGTGGTTCTCCATCTGTTACTTCAGCTTGCTTGCAGATGATTTTCTTCTCTTCCCTTCAGAAAACACACAGAGCACACTTACTGTGAGTTACAATTTTACCAAGACATGGGTTACTCTCCATATACTCAGTTGGGGTAGATAGGACAAAGTAAAGGTAGCAAAGTAAACTAAACAGAAGGTGTTCATTATACCATTGGTACAGTTGTATCAATTTCTCTCTTGAGATTTTGTCTCTCATCCAACAACCCTAATTGTTGAGCATGGAGGGGGGCTGTAAGACAGTAATAAGATCGAAGGGACATCCTTTATTTATTCACGCTTCTCAACATCCGTGCATACCTTCTTCACGGAAAAATCCACTCCAAAACATGTAAAATTGCTCCCTGCTCCTTTTAACTGATCATGCAGCCAACATTACTTATGGGGCTGTGGGCCCTATTGAGGGAGAAAGTCAGGGATGAGCAGTTCCTCGGAGACCACTGCGATGCGAAATGTTTCCCCCCTTTTCCTTGCTATGTAAATGGCATCAAGTATTTGTGATTGACATATGCCACGTAGCTTATTCCCTGAAACTTTCACAGAGTCTTCAGCAACAGCAAAGCTTGGAGGATGACACTTAAATACCTTGCTTTGGACAGCAAGTCATACAACACAAGCATAAAGTTTCTCATATTCCTCATGGCAATGTTGCCTGTAGCAGAGGAATAATTTTTCTCCCTCTTCATTAGGCTTTTGAGTCCAACCCTGCCATTGATCAGCTCACCAAACTCCAAGTGACTTCAACAAGAGTTCATATATAGCTCACCGGAAAAGTGGGATTTATTAACACTCTGCTGGAGCTCACAGACTGCTGCTGCTGCCTTATTGATCGGATCCTGTGAAATGGCATGTCTACCCAGGGAGATTATGGATATAATCAAGTAAGGGGCAACAGCCTGACTGATATTTTTACAAATTTCATATTGCTTGTTATTTTCCTGGTGCTGCGTGTGGGAAAACAGAGGTACTAACAAAGCAGGAGGGAAATAATCTCTAAAAAGGGAATATCAAATGAACTTAGAAAACCAAGTGGCATTTTCTCTAGGCAAGAAAAGATTTTATCGGGGTCTTATCAACTTTTCAAGGTACGAAGTCCTCACGATATGTCTTCTGGGATTTGTTGTTGGTTTTTTCCCCCTCTCACTTAGCTATAACCTTTCCAGCCAATCTAGTCCTAAATTATTATTTGTTCTGATAAAAAATCCCAGCTGACACATGCCCAGGGTCTACCTAACCATTCTGAGATTTAGAAACCAAGTTTGCTTTCCCATTCAATACTCCCGGGCTCAAGACTTTGGGTGGACTTTAATCAAATGCACGTTGCCCTTTACTTGATCCGAACAATCAGCCTAGAAAATTTCTCATTACAGCTTTTGAAAGAAGAAATAATAGCCTGTCTTCTCACGAGCAAACACAATTTGAATGAATGAAATTAATGGCTGTTTCTCTTAATTTTTTCATCCTACTGATGTGATAGGTTATATATGAGGTGTAATTATAATAATGCCAAAGTCACTGTTGAAAGAGTTAATCCACAAGGAAAAGTTCCCACCAGGAAAAATAAAATAATCTCTGGTATGCAGAGGAACTGTTTACTAGGTAGCTCCTCTCTGATCAAAATCAAACTAAGCTGAACTGCTGAAACAATAAAAGTAAATTGTTACTTGAGGTTTGCAAACCTCAATTAAATAAATATTATGCAGTAAACAACATTCTGGATTTTAATTAGGATAAAACACCTGAAAAAGGAGTTACCAACCAGTTGTGTTTATCTCACAGTAACCTTCAAACATTTCTCACAGGAGAGTATATAATAAAGGGGTTTAGCTTAAAAAAACCCAAACAATCCACCACACACACAAAAAAACCACTCCAATTTTACTTTTATCAACATCAAAAAGCTATCTTAATAGATATTTCCCATCCTAAAAAAGTTTCTATGAAACTTTAAATTACATAACTAAGAGTATTGATAGTGGTTTTCTGGCCTCAACATTTCAATTACTTTTAAGAAAGCAAAGCATTTTGAAAATAATGTGATCAATTTGTTGTACTTACTCTAACAAGACGAAATCAACATCTAATTATCCAGTCAAACAAAAAACGAGTGCTAACTGGGGGGTAACTAATTTTAAATGGCAGGTACCAGAAAGGAAAATCATGCCTCATTTTGCATTTTTTCTGGTAGGTAAAATGCAACGCAATGCAGTATTTTTATTATTCACTTGGGGTTTTTCTGTAATGCCGTGCACTCTGTAACAGCCGAATTCCCCTCTGAGTTATCAAGTCCCAGGAGAATTTTGGCAACAGAAGTAAAGCAAATTTCTACAGGAATGGAAGCCACAAGCCATATTCTTGCTCCTCACCAGTCTGTCCCAGCTCTGCAACTGGGACCACAGCAAACCATGAGTTTTATATCCCAGAGCGCAGGACAGAGCACAGAAGCCCGAACCGTTAACATACATGGTTTCAAGGGGAATAAAATATTTTATTACTTCTTCCAGTGGTGCAGTTAGCACAGCCCTGGACGTGCCCTTTGGGTGATCTAATTGCTTCCACAGAGCAGCAGAACGGTGGCACATCCATCACCCACACCCACAGGGCCCTGCGAGCGCCGCTGGATGGGCAGTGCAGGGCACTGGCAGCGCCAAGTGCTGCATCACTCATGGATGCCTCAACATCTGTGCTCCTGTAGTCCCACTGACAACATTAAAGGGGCTGTTGGGGAAGAGTTGAAGGGAAAATCATATTGCCAGTGTGTAAAAAATGGGTGCACCCTTGTCACCCCAGGGAACACGCTGTGTTTGAGAGCGCTGAATAAAGGCCACAGCTGCATGCTGCTGCTCTTGATGCAGGCCCAGGCACGGCTGATGGCCTCAATGTCTCTCCACAAGGTGCCAATCTCAAGAAGGGCTGAAGCATCAAAGCCTCCAGGACCTTGTGTTTCATCTGCAGCTGTGGCAGTAGATGGAATACAAACCACTCCCCTGCCTCCAGCAAGCTGAAGAACATCCCCTTTGCAAAAAAAGCATTTACATACAAGGACGGTTCAAGTGTCAATTAATGTCAATTAAGCTGTCTTCAAAATACTGGGATTTCAGCCTTCTTATAAATACTGTTCTATTACTTAGCAGCAAAACAGCACTTTCTCTGTGGAGACAAAATTATTGGTCTAAAATCGAAACGTTAAGTTTGTAAAGGAATAGCAGTGACATTTGTCGGGGCTGACATTTCTGAGCTATTAATTTGCTGATTATCCATGTAACACTATTTCAGTGTATACTTTAAGCAATAATCTCAATTGAACCTGAAGATTAAAAAAATTTGCCCTAAAGGTTTGGATTTCTCTCTTTGTTTTACACTACAATCTCTGAAGCAAATTAACAGGCGCCATTTTTGTGTGACTTCGGAGGGAAAGTAAGAGCCACAAGGTTCAGACCCTGTGCACAGCCCTGGGGCAACACTCACCACTACCACGTAGTCTCCTCTATACCAGCAGAATTTGTATATCTGGTTAACCTTTAGGTTCTCGAGAATGCCAGCAATGTCCAGAAACACAGCTGGATTTTGTGATTTCTCTCTCTTTCCTTTTTACCACACTGTTGGAACATCTGCATTCACACCCAGAGCAAGACAATTGCTCCGGTGCTCTCAGATATCCTCTGTAGCAGGATCTTGGGAGGGATCACAGGTGTAGGTGTCAATACCCTCTGCTGCTGCTTCTTTATGTGATGATTCCCTTTATCAGCTCTTCATTCTGCTTTATTAAAGAGCCAATGTTTTGCAAAATGTCATTACCCCAGACCTTTGCTGTCAGGTAATTTTCACCCTCCCAACAGCCTGATAAGGGAGGAGAGTGGGTTGGTAGAAAAAAAACTTTATTTTTTCAGTAGCAATCTGGAAGTGAAGCAATTTTTCTCCCAAGAAAATGACAGAATGACCAGTACACAGAAAGCCAAAGCATTAGGTCAGATTTCCAACGTCTTCTCTAGCTGTTTCTTTGGCCAAAACTCACAGATCCTCTTCACAGGTCCTCTCCACAATCTGAGTCAAGCCTCACCTGACTACAATCCTCTTGACTGTCCTTTCATTGTCCACCTCTTATCTGCTCCCTTTAACCTCCAAGTTTCCTTGCTTACTTTTTTTCCCTGCTTGAACACAGGTCCCTAAAACAAGGTTCTTATCCCTATTTTAGAGATCCCAGTGGAGATCTTGGTCACCCACGAGACCTCAGCAGTTCTTTTCCATGTTACTCAAAGGACAAGTGCTGAAGGTCAAAAGGGAAAATTTTCACTGCTCTTACATATGGCCTTCATTTCCATATGACCAACAGCTTCCAAGTTCACAGAAGAAAGACTGACAGTTCTGTGATGTGGAACATGAAGTGAAATCCAGCCTAATTCATTTAAAAGAAAATCCATCTTTTAATGCTTCAATTGGTTGACTTTTTTTATCAGCATAACGCAAAGCCCAGACCACAGCTAAATTCACAAGTGACATTGGGCCTGCTTCTTTCCTCACTGCCAATTTCTTAATATTTGTTTGGATAATGTGTGTAAAAAAGAAATGAAGAAACGGCAAGGTGAAATTAGTTACCTGGAAATATGCTACTTCCCCAGTGATAGCATTCAAAGAAGAAAATCCATGTTTGGATGACTTAAGAGTGCTTCAATTACTACTTTTTCTATTTCCGTCTACCTCTTGAGGGATGTTGTTTTCTGTGTAAATTGTTTTCTCCACCAGCAGACACCTCCCAGGCCTCAGGGAGCCCCAGCCCAGCATTCAGGCAGCCACAGCCTCCTTCAACCCTCCCGTGAAAGGGCACACAGGTGCCCCTGTGCTGACACACAGACTGAAAGCAATCACTCATCTTCAAATGGAGGGTTTAAAGGGCCATATTTGACCAATCTCCCCAGCTACATTTCTTGATGGAAAGGTTATCCAGGGGTATATCAATGCAGAGATGTGTGATATTTGTGACATTGCTTGATAATGTCCACATGCAGAAGTTTTATAAGGTTTCCTGTACTCATCCACAGCATTACTGCCTGTATTTTCTCTCAGTAGATACATGTTTGGATTCCATTAGAAAATGGGATGTGTATGACCAAAATCTCCTCTATCCAAGCTAGGTCTAGGACACCTCTACTTCTAGTCTGAAGAGAATTCTTTCATAAGTTACCAGACAGCAGGGACATAACAAGCTGCAACTTGCTGGCTGATGCCTTTTCCTCAGACTTCCTTGTTGCAGCCAAGCAAAAGCTCACAGAAAGACTTATCAGCCAAAAACTTTGTTGAGAATCCTGGAAGGCTGCAAATAACAACCTCTGCAGAGTAGGATGCACAAACCTTGTTTATGGAGATGAAGAGGCAAGTAGGTGTGTTTTACATCTGATGTGTATAAACCACCTGGTAGACAAAACAAAGTATGTAAAGAGTCTAACTAAAGAAAAATTAATGTTTAAGGCAAATACTGTGACTTCTTTGCATGTGAAGGGGAAAGGTTGGGTGCCTGTGGTTATGGAGAACCAGGAGAGATAAGAGTGTGAATTTGGGAGAGTACCACTACACATTCATAAGAAATCATGGCACCTCAGAAGGCTGCCTCAGTGGATCTTGCAGTGACATCTTACTGCTGCTAAGCTAGCAAAGACTCCCTAATATATGGTTAAATCACACGCAACAGCAAACATTCATTAAATGATATTTGAATAGTGTACAGAGAGTTGTACAATTGGGATATGGGGAGCATTCACTCAAATTTGACATGTCTGGTATTCTCAGTTCTCTTTGCAGCTCCCTGGTGTGGCAAGAGCTGTGATTTCAGCAGTACACAATGCCTGATAAACTTGTTCCCGTGGCTGGGAGGTTACAGTGAGGATCATAGCAGCTTTGTTTTCCATGTCACTGCTAAAGGTAGTCATGCTCTCTGTGCACAATGTGAAGATGCCGGTGATCATTTAATTTTGAAAGTCTCAAGGCATGTATATTTTTATTCAATTTTTCTGAAAGGTCAGTATCCTACAGATCACTTATCAATGATCTGTCCTTGCCTAGGTATCATTTGTACACTATGGCATCAGTTTTCCTGGTTCAACAGTCAGCTCCTAATAAAAGAGGATGACATGTATTAGAAGTAAAGAAAAATAGCTGTAATAATAGCACTCCAGTCCTACTTACTTGTCTCTTAACCTCTTTCTTTCAAAGACTCCCACGCTGCAGGGCTCAGAAGAAAGTTTCCATTGAATTATCCAACGGAAATCTATTGGCATCTATTGCTGCTCTGGTGCAGCAGCATACAGGGCAACAATAACTGATAACTCTTCTCACATCCCTGCCCCTCCTCCATCTCGAAGTATGGCCCTAGAAATAAAACCTGATGCAGACACTGAAGATGTTTTAAATTAAGCTCAGTGCAGCAGACAGATATCAGCTCCAACTGACAGCTCAGCCCCTCAGGACCATGGCGCTCGCCCACTGCCCCCTGTTCCCTCCAGGCATTGTTCCGGGGAAGCAGTTCTACAAAACTCTCACTGATCATGAAAGGCAAACAAACTAAATCCCAAAAGCAAAGGCAAAAAGCATCAATGCAGTTTTCTCTAGCAGCCTACTGCTATTTATACAGGTGACTGTGAACATTCGCACATCAAAAAGAGTGGTATTTTGGCATATCTTCCAGGAGCAATCATCTCCCTAATGGATAGCATGGTAAATATGCTGTCCCTGATGAGGAAAAGATGCCTGAATCATTACAGCAGCAGTCTGTAATGAAAAGGATGCAGATTTAGTTTCCTGTCAGATTTTCCAATATGAGATTTTTTAGAAATCTCACAAGTGCCTTTAGATTTCAGTACAAGGATCTAGGTGGCTTTTAATGCCACAATTAAAATTTCTGTGCTTTCCCTAACTTCACAGAGGAATTATCAAGATTGATACATTAAAGAACAAGGGATTCATTAGGGAGCTGGCAGCATACAGCTTTGGTATCTAAAGTGGATGGAAATTGGGACTGGGTGAATGAAGTCTCCAACCTAAAACTACTGGTTTCACAAATGATTGGTTCAAAGGGGCAGCTGTGCTCTGCTCCCTTTGTAGAATACAGTAGCCATATAACTGCTGAGTTATACCTCTGCCCCCCCAATCGTCACTGAGAGGGGCTCAGAAAATTTCCCAGCACAGCATGGTTGAGTCTCTCCATGGCATAACAACAGAATGGTTTGGATTGGAAGGGATCTTAAAGATAATCTCGTTCCAAGTCCTTTGCCACAAGGTTTGCCACACCTACCTCTAGACCAGGTTGCTCCAAGCCCCGTTCATCCTGGCCTTGAACACTTTCAGGGTTGGGACATCGTTGCTGCCTTCACAGAAGTGGGACAATTACATTAATCCAGTGTTTTTCATGGACAGACAAGACAATTTCACATATGTATTTTTTAAAAGCACCTCTTGTGCTGATCTTGCACTCTGGGCACTCACACTGGAATCTGTGATACCTCATTTCTAAGATTAAGCAGTTAAATAGTCTTGGCCTGGATCTTCTTAATCACACTAACACCACTTTTACAAAGATCTGGGCTGAAAGGTTTAGTATGAAGGACAATCATCCTCTTCCTTTATTACCAGCCAATGCTGAGCCAGTGCATCTAATAGGAAAGTCGCCATGGGCTTCAGAAAGAATAAGATCAGGGTTAGACTCCTGTTGACATGGAAATACTCTCAAAAGTCTGTTAAGAAGTGTCCCAAGCACTGAAGCTCTTTGTATTCCTCATTCATGTCTTAATGAAGTTGCTGCCACAAGTCTGAATTTGGAGCTTTTCTTCCTGTTGAATGTTAGTGCAAAGAATAAATAAGATCGATTAGAGTCATTTTGGCACTAAAAAAAGCCAGTGTACTCCATGTCCTTGCCAGTGTTCCCCTGTGTATCTGACAGGAATAGCTGCAAGGACTGGAGAGGCAGTAACTTTTGGACAGGACTATATCTGCTACAGAAGCACCACATTAAGAAGACCATATCCAATGAATCCCAAATGCTCACGTTCATTAGCTTTTTGTGAAGGCAGAATACCATATAAAGTGTATGTTGCACAGCATGACTTGTGCTTTACTAGTGCCCTAAATGGTGAAAGGAGTCAAATCACATTCTCTGATTAAACATTCACAGGGAAAAAAGTTATCTGAGCAGAAGAAACATTGCTCTGTAGAACAGAGCAATCAAACAGGACTAAGATGACTACAATTTTCTTATACCAGAGCATGAAGTACACATATTTTAAAATCAGCTACTATCTGCTTTCTAGACCTTTAAACCAGAAACAAATG
This sequence comes from Serilophus lunatus, assembly GCA_013399895.1. Classification (NCBI taxonomy): domain Eukaryota; kingdom Metazoa; phylum Chordata; class Aves; order Passeriformes; family Eurylaimidae; genus Serilophus; species Serilophus lunatus. The sequence continues at coordinate 2,497,482 of VXBA01002417.1, read as the reverse complement.
TTATTTTGCTGTTTAAATAAACAGCACAATATGAATTTGGGGACTTTGTTCAGCATGAAACGAGATATTAAACAGCAATTGAGTCAGTTACATTATTAAATCAAAATCACATTTAAATATTAGCTTCTTATTTTTTAACCTGCAAGTCAGTGCCTCATATAAACAATGTTCTCCATAAATAAGGGACTATGGGAGCTGATGCAGATGGAAGCAGTATAATCTCTAAGGCTTTGTTTAGATGGGGGTATTTGGTAACAGTTCTCAGTTCCTGAAATGGATGCGGCAGTGTCAAGCCGCCCCTATTCCCCTCCATGTATTCTCTGGGTTGCAACTAAAGAAACTCTCATCACATGGCCCAGAAGGACCTGTGGCTTGGACACCTGCTGAGAAACTTTTGTTCTGTAGCAAGTGTTAGGTATTTCTGCTCTTTACACAGACAAATCAATGTGTCAGACATCAAGGATTTCACAAACAGCACTTTCAATAAGTGAAGAGATTGAGTTCACTAAATGAAAAGTGACAAATGTCATCATTGACTGGAACAATTACTGGTTTTCCTCATATCTTTATAAAAGATGACATCTATCTCATAGCTAGCAGAAATATTGTTTGCCATGTAGGTGAGCTGGATCAAAGTAAAGAGTGGATTTAAACTGGAATATTCCCTTGTTTTTACTACTGCAATCACTGTATAAATTTTGCACATGATGAGCATCAGGATGCTCTTGCCTACTGTGTACTTATTGCCAGTTCTTTTTGTTTATTTATATAAAAGTAAAAAATGAACAAAAATATTATCTAACTCACTGGGGAGTTATGAACTGTCACTGTTATTGATAACAACAGGAAATGAGATCCGGTCCCATTCCCCTTGCTCAGCAATGATATGGTAAAATCATAGAGCAACTGGAAAATGCAGTGCCTGTGTTTCCAAGCACAAGGCAAGGGACCAGTTTCAGCACCTTGTCACCCCAGAGTGACATCTCTGTGGCTCCAGTCATTTCAGCTGATTCAATTCACAGTGGAACACCAAATCAGAACCCTGCAGCAACTCTTGCTTCTTATTCATTTTACAGCTCACCAAAGAAGTTTGTCTAGGGCCGTTCAGCAATACATTTTCACATGTGTCTGACTCCAATGAAATGCTTCAGCATCTGCTGAGTTGGTGTCCAGATGTATCACTATAAAGTAAAGAAGATGTAAGTAATCTACTTAAACAAATCCAATGCCAGGACGTTTCATTGGATGGACCATGTCCAAGGACAAATGCTTCGTTAGAAGGCAGACTTTGCAAAAGTACATTTAGATGTGATTTTAGATAAGAAGTCATGCTTTTAGTGTGGAAATCTGTGGCAGATTTACCTACAAAAACATTTTTCATTAGTACTTTTAAAGGAGTTATGAATCTGTCCTAGCAGAAGTCCAGCAGTGGAGGGGAGACAGTGCTGACATCAGCATAGCCCATTGGCTTCTCCTATCTGGACACCAGAAAGTGATAGGATATCCCCTGTCCTCCCAACAACCACCAGCATGACAGATCTGGAGCACATCCTGCACATTCCTGCCAGAATCCTCCAGGCATCTGCTGGCAACGTCTCCTCGGCCACTGGAGAATATTGCAGATCTGTCCTGAACTCCAGAGGGTACACACCAGGGACAGGGGAAGAGGAGCAACACGGGAAAAGGACGGTGGGCAAGAGAGGTATGATTTTGAGAACACAAAGAAGCTAGCACAGAAGAAACGAGAAAATCCCTGCTGAGTCATCATATGACACAATTTGCCAACTTGAAGAGCAACCCAGGACTGAACAGTTCACTCACACAGCGTACTGGCCAAAGAAAAGTCCTCAAAATGGTCTTAAATAGCAATTCCAGGGCTTTGATGCCCTTTTGATCTCCAGAAGTTACAGAAAGGAAAGAGCTGAAGTAGCTCTACTAAGTTGCCCTGGACTACTGAAAATATGTGACAACAATAGATATATAAGCTTAAGATGGAAATTAATGTTTGGTTCCTTAAAGTCCTCCATGCTTCTCCAGCAAATCCTCCCGCACCTTAATGTGTCAGAGAAGACCACCTTCCCATAGTTTTTCAGGTCTAATCACCTAAACAAAATCCAAGTCACACCATAGAATCAGAGTGACAGAATTGTCCTGTTCTGAAAGAAAAATGCTGTGGCAACCCAGGGCAAAAGTCTAAAGATAAAGAGGTGCATAAAACCAGACCTAAAATGTTAGTTCTTTTTCTCATTATTTCTTTGACTCATTTGCCTTATGACTTCACATCAAGCTGAAATCCCACCATGGGAAGAGGACACTTTGCTTCCAGGCAGATATACAAGTGTTCCTTTCAAGCTTACAATCTGATCACAGAGAAAAATCACATTTATCCCAAATCCTGACAGAGGACTCCAGCCTTCAGCTTCCATTTGAGAAGGTTTCTTGTGGATCTCCCAGGCTGTTCTGACACCCACTGCCTGGGTACCTCTACAAGGATGATACAGCAATGGCACGAGCCCAGGTGTTTGTGGATGCTGCCATTCTGCTTCAGAGGCATCCATTCAGCACAGCAGAAAAGAAAGTAGTTTAGTCCAAGTAACATTAAACAAAAAAAACCCAAGCTTGGAAAGCTGTGCTGCCAGACAGCTCTATGAACACAACTTTTACCCTTGTGTGAGTACAGCTGAAGAAATGAATACAGAAACATGGATAAAACGGAACAATCACTAGAGCCTGAAGATGTTCTCAAGTGCCGTCTGGTTCTTAAGCATGGCCACTTCAGCAGGTGCACAGGTACTGAGCTGGGCTGGTTTCAATTAGCAGGGCCCTCACACCACAGCAGTTTCATATTGAACTAGCTGCTAAAAAGCGTGTAATGTGGATTGGGTGCACTGATCCCACCCTCCTGCAAACCATCCGGCGCCTGCAAATTACTTTGGAAAGCCACAGGTGCACCACATACCGGTGCTGCCCCAATGCTGGAGTTATAGCACATCCTCTGCCACGACCCTCACATGAGAGGGATTTCAGGCTCTGCTGCTCTGTCCTCTGACAATTTCAGCAGCACAGGGCTCTTGGAGGATGATGTGCTGCTGCTTAACAGCTTGCTGTTCTACAAACTGTTCAATTTCGTTGTTGGCATGGAAGAAAAGCATTGGTGTCGCTTCTATCTGTACACTTCAGCTTTTGAAATCAACTATCGCCTTCTTTCAAATCCAAGTTCCCTCAATGAGCCCTCAGTTTTTCATTTCCCATCAAAACCACAACGTGCCCAGCAATTCATGCATAAAAGATTGGTAGCAAACTCATGCAGTGTTTGTGTAGGTACACTTGATGAATGAGGCTAGAGATATCCAATTTGTAAAGTTATTATTCCATAAGTACAGTTTGCCAAGTAGCAAATGTGAAATTCAGAAATTTTTATTCAGATAAGATCTGATACTGATCTTCATCACATTTCCATTCCAGCAGAGATTTTTAAGGACTCTACCAGTTATCTTCTCTCAGTGACAGCACTTCTCTCAGTGACAGCACCAGGGCTCCACCTATAAGGAAGCAAATCCCTACCATCTTTGTAAAAGCACGTGAATCTGACTTCCACTATAATCAATGAAAAATGGATATAGTCTATGCAGTGTTAATAAGGCAATTATCACGCAAGCAGCACATTTTTTCTGTGATTTTCTAATTAACGTGACTATCAACTGCTCATTAATAAAGCAATTTCCTATGCTTTGACTTGCAGCATATTGTAAACAAATTTAAGATGCCATTTCCTGCTCTGTCATTTACATCACACTGTTAATTCACATTTGTATTTGTTTTTCCTACTTGTGAGTGCATTTCAGAGAAAACTGTACATTGTGGTGGGGAAGAAAAGCAGTATTAGAAACAAAACTACAAAAAGCAAATTGGTGCATTATTTCCTAATAAATGATGTACCCAGGGAATTCTTTCACAGTACGTGAAACTACATATCAGTAATCTGGACAAACTACCTCCTTCTGCATCAGTATTTTATTTGCCTTTCTCTAACAGATGCTACTGACAGTTTACTAAATGGTGCACTGCTTAATAAATTTAGAGGAGGAAATAGAACACCTATTTTCATACAAACTAAATCCTGAAGGAATGTAAGTTAACTGCAGCATTTGGAGAAAAAAGGTTTTGGTCCAGTAAATGAGTGGGAAAACAGAATTCCTGCTCTTCCTGATATTAACACCAAGCAATTTCCAACACATTCATCTGGTTTGCTGTTTCCTGTAAATGCCATCCCATGGCTAAATTTTCCAGAACCAATAATTTAAATATCCAGCTCTTTGAAATTACATCTCTGTGGTGGTGCAGCTGTCTGTGGCCGAGCACAGTATGACTTTGATATACGCAGTGTTCTACTAAGTGGTGTCTTTTAAAGGAAAACAACACACCTTTGCACATTCCTTTCTGACTGACTGTTTAATGTGAGAAACCATTTCTGACTGAACTTGTGTTGAAGGTTGTGAGCATTTAAAGGCTGGGGAAATCGTTTCCTGTAGTATAGAACCTGCACCACCACAGGCTGACTAATGAGTCAGAGAGTGCTGAAACCCTCAGGTCCCATAAACATCCACTAATGAGATGAAACAAGATCTAAAGTGCTCAAATGTTGATAAGTACAGAATGTAGCTCACGATGTACTCTTCACAAATTAGTGAGGGGTTGCTATGACTCCTTAATGAAATGTTATTATGTTTTAAAACTGAAACCAGACATCTGGGGAGGGGGGAGGAAACGGGAGCGAGTGTTTGAACACCGTTGTCTAGGCTTCCTTTCATCAGCCAGCTGAATTTGCTTACTTGTCCTGAATGAGTGGATCCATTTCTTCAGCTGGTGCGGTGCCTTGCAATAAAGCCGAGCAGTGTGTGCCGTCTTCCGCTCCCTGGGAAGTAGAAATCACTGGTATGGGAGAGGAGGCTCCTGTAGGAAAGGCTGTATGAGCTGCTCTTTCCCGGCTGTAAAAGTCTCTTGTCATCCTGCAGCATCCAAAGGGTTTGACAAACGCAAACACACCAATATATTCAGCACGTTCCCAAGACGAACACTAAAAAAATTCAAGTACTTAAAGTGGTAAGAATCGCTTGTTTCATGGCCAACTCAGATGGGAGAATACGTAAAGTTCTTTGTATGAGACTATATCAATTTCTTTCTCTGCTAGCCTTGATATACACGTAGAGATAGATAGATAGATAGATAGATAGATAGATAGATAGATAGATAGATAGATAGATAGATAGATAGATAGATAGATAGATAGATAGATAGATGATAGATAGATAGATAGATAGATAGATAGATAGATAGATAGATAGATAGATAGATAGATAGATAGATAGATAGACCGGAATACACATACCTGAGCACAAACATATATACACATAATCTGAGTGCCAGACAAAGATGGATCTGGCTCCAGTTACAGCAAGCCCTATAGGATTTCTTACCTCCTAGTAAACACTGACTTTTTAAACAGTGCCCAGCACACACACAGCTATTTCCCTTCTGAGTTACAGAGCAATCACTGTATTACCAGCTTCAATAAGAACTAAATGTTCCATCTCTGGGGCTGGAGGTGACTGAAATCATTTGCCTGGAGAGTCATGGGTTAAACTAAAACCAGGAGATACCCAGGAGCACAGTTCCTCCACTGAATCTTGAAAACATTTCTTTAAATGCATCATTTTAAACTTTCTTTTCAGAGGATGAAGTGAGGGAGGACCATGCTGACAAAGATTAAATGAGCTGACATTCACTCTCCAGCACTCTGGGATGCAGGAGCCTGCTGCTGGCACTGCATATCAACACCGCGTGTGGGCGGCCAGCGCAGCCCCCACGGGTGGCTTTGGGAGCTGATTCCATTTTTCTGAACAAACAAGCACACAAATATATATCCATTTTAAACTGGATCAGTTTAACTCTCCTGTTCGTCTCATCTACTTTACTTATGGCAACACCTCCAGCCTGGGCCCCACCCCACCCCTCCAAACGGATGTGACTTGAAATCCTGCTTCGCTATTGCCTCTCCAGGGTCCCTATTTTCCAAACTAAGGGGTAGTTTTACTATTTCACACTACCTTCTGCTGGAAATTCTGGTAATAGCTCTCAAGGGGAAAATTTTAAAATTTGAGAATATGGCTGTGCAGTTCAGACACCCAACAGCTACTCCCAGCCTTGGCAAGACTATAAATGGTGTTGGGGCGGGCGCTGTAGCTAACAGTGCCAGCCCAACCTGCAAGGATAGGCTGAAAAACCTCCATATCAATCACTCTGGCTGCTGAATCAATTTTACTGATACACCAGAGCTGACACCCAACCCACTTCTTAATTAGAGTCAGTGAGATACTTCTTACATAATTACTGAACACAGAATCATAGAATCATTTGGGTTGGAAGAGCCGTCTAAGCCCATCAAGTCCAACTGTTCCCACAGAGAAGTCGAGTCCATCACTAAACCATGTCCCCAGGTGCTACATCTACATGTCTTCTAAATCCCTCCAGGGATGTTGAATCTACCACTTCCTGGGAAGCCCATTCCAGTGCTTGAAAGCCTTTCAGTGGAGAAATTTTCCCTAGAATCCAAAATGAACCTTCCCCTGGCACAACTTGAGACCATTTTCTCTCATCCTATCATTTGTTACGTGGGAGAAGAGACTTACCCCACCTGGCCACAACCTCCTTTCACTGAGTTGTACAGAGTAATAAGCCTCCTCCTGAGTCTCCTTTTCTCCAAGCTAAGCCCCCAGCTGCTCCTTCAGCCTCTCCTCATAGGACTTGTGCTCCAGACACTGCCCTTCTCTGGATGTGCTCCAACACCTCAATGTCATTTTTGTAGTGAGGGACACAGGAGTGATAAAAGGATTCAAGGCGTGACCTCACTAGTGCCCAGCACAAGGGGACAGTCCCTGCCCTGGTCCTTCTAGCCACACCATTGCTGATACAGGCCAGGATGCCACTGTTCCTCTTGACCACCTGGGCACACTGCTGGCCTATGTCCAGGGGCTGTCAACCACAATTTCCCCTACAAATACTTGAGCTGGATGTAATACAAGCAGATGACTTTTAGTAGACCTTAAAAAGTTGAGTATGACATCATGATTTAAATATAAATGTAAAATTGTAAAACACCATTCAGCCTACTCAACAGGTCCCAGCTCTGAATTTCTGGGCAGAAGCCCATCACCCTCAACATCTGTGACAACACAACATTTGCAGGATGAGCAATACGTCAATGTTGCAATGGCAGTACCTCTGATGAGACTTGAATGTAGAGCTTCCTGGGGGAAAAATCTCTACATGAAGAGAAGCACTTCAGTATGCATAGGGAAGAATAAATCTTGACAATTGAAACTCATGGTCAAAATAATAGATTAGATTAAAATCAGCTTTACTTTCTATTAATTATACTATTTTCTTCCTCTAATTGCAGTGTTCATATCTTATACTGTCATGAATGCATCTTCAGCATTTTAAAGGAAAGGTTAAAAAAATGCAGGAAAATTTATGCGTGTACACTCACATATATATGGTCTAATTGTCTTTACATCGTTCAAATACTGATCTCAACAACCTAGTACTAGAAAACCCAAGGTGATACTACAGTTCTGTAATCAATAGTCCCAGAGTAAATACTTTATGCTTCTACAGTAAAAAAATAAAAAATTAAAAGACTCTAAGTGATTTAAAGAAAGTGATTCAGATGATATATTATGTGATTTCTGTTTATTACTACCTACTCTTTATGATATTTAATACCAACATAGAGGTCTGGGGACAAGATTTCCAACCTATTTTGTCTTCTTCCATTTGGCAAACACTGTATCTAATGGAGCTTGAAATGAAACCAGCTTTTTTTGGTACTTCCTGCTTTGCAAAATCCCAGCAGTGATGAAGGACTCTCCTGTTCACAGGCTGCAGCAGAGGATGCCCAAAGGAAAAGACATATTATGGTCACTCTCACACAAACAGCTGAATACTCTGTGATGTTCCCATCCATGAATGAGGTTGGAAGGAAATATCACCTTAAAAATGGGTAAAATATTATAGTCCACAGTATTGTGATTTTTGCTGTAAGCAGAAATGACTGATTTGTGTCTTTGACCACCCATACTGGGACAAATGCAAGTGATAAATAGCTACTATAAATGACAAAGAAGGACATGTTATTACCACCTCACTTGGAATCTGACAATATTGTCTTGGAAATCCCTGTCTCACTGTATTAGAAGTGCACGTAACTTAATTAAAAAGACTTCTTCAACCGTTATTGAACTTTTCTGTAAGTCAAATAAATGCACTCACTGGTTTATTTAAGTCTGTATTTTTCTTCTTAAGGGTACTTGATCTTTTCCTGCATCTCAGAATCTGTTTGGACAATCTAATCTGCTCAAGCAGTTATGAAAGCCAAGTTTCGAAATGTCTAAGAAACACGTTACAGCCACAACCTGGGCTTCTCCTTGCCCATTGGGGAAATTAAATGTATTTAAGTTGTAAGTTACTCATGCTAAGCCTTTAACAGATTAGTCTTCATCCAGACTTTTAGTTCCCACCTCGAAAGTAATAGCAATACCTCCCTATCTGTACCAGCTACAGCGACGCAGGATATTTCAATTTGACTTAGAGTCTGGCACTAGGAAAAGTATTTTGCTAATTTTTCCATTTGTTTACTCTGTGCCATCTGTTAATTCTGCATGAATACTTCATTCCACTGCTTCCTGCATTGCAAATGTCTCCCCCTTTTTCAGAATACCCTGTGTTTCAGTGTTGCAGAAGGGCTGAGTTTTGCCGGAGCCATTCCTCATGGAAAACAATCAGTGTCACTGAACTGACCAGCTGTGCTCTTTCAAACCATACAAATCTGCTGCAGGGCAGTGACAGATTGACAGTGTCCAAGATTTATCCTCTATTTTCGAAACTTTTCCTGGGAGATCATGACCTTGTTGTGGATTTTCTTTAGAATTAATACCTTCACATGATATGTAAATATATGGATCAATGCTCCTCTCAGCAGACGATTGCCACAGTATTCAATGACTGCATTTTTTGGTACAAAAGACACCATCAACTCTCTCCTTCCCTGAAAATCTCCTCATAAATGTCTCTGATGGCAGATCGTTAAATGCTGAGCAGTGGCATTTCCCTGAAGATATAATTATAAAGCTGTGGGAGGAAAAGAGACAACTCTTCAGACCACACTCTTCTTTCTTTTATGGCTGTGTAGTTTAGTGGCTAATGTGTATATTGAATTTAATTTAATCACTTCTGTTATTTTTACTAGTTAGATAGCAGCCATTTCATTCAGACATATTATTAAATTATTTATATGGGACTTCTACCAGCTCAGCTTCATTAAGATGGAGTTAAAAGTTCATAAGCTCCAAAATAGATGGCTGGCTGAGGTCACAGCAAGGAAAGCCGCTGTACAAGATTCCATTTCCATGTCAGTATGCATATGCCTGTATATGAGCCAGATGACTAAAATCCATTGCCACTGGAGATCCATCACATGGAAGTAAAGGAATTTAAGTAACACGATGGGGAGCCAGAGCCCAACCACTCCCCAGGGTTCACTGGCTTCATCAATCAAGTCTCCACTGGCACAGCAGATGAGACACGTCAGCTGCAAGTAGATACTGATATTTAGGTTAGTTTCATATTGAATCCCACTGCAACAGCCTCAACTTGAAGCACTGCTTAAGAAGTCTTGAAAAGTTTCCTGTTTGGTTTTTTTCCTGGAAAAGGGTCACGTCTTTATTGAATTTTTCTGAAATTCTTTTTTCCTCAGTATTTATTTGAATATTGTCTGAATCCAGAATAGATTCTGGGTACTCCCACTGTATTCATTTTTTCTAGGGGCATTACAGCCCCTAGAAGCTTGAAAAGAAGGCAGGGATGTTAATCCATCCCGTGATTACTGGTACCACACAATTAATGTAATGCAGGGTTCCCAATCTTACACATTCAGCCTTCCATGACAAGTTTCTCTCACTTTCCCTACATAATCCATGCTACTGCTGACTTTCACTTCCCCATATCCACAACCCCTAGAGTACCTCAAACCCAAGAAGCACCTCTCAGGTATCCCCTGCAAAGAGAAACCAGTTGGAGGGATAAAGGAGGCAGAGCGTGTCCTCGGCAATTCTGGCTGATCTAAATGAAAGCCTCTTTTCTCAGCAATTTGGAATCCAAAGACTCCCTTTACATACTCTGTGAGGCCACTCTTGGCCTTCTGCTCCACCTTGTCCTCCAGAGGTGGGAAAGCAGCTTGACCAAAGGCCAGGCCAGGCCAAAGAAGCAGAGTTTTCACAGAACGGGATGGAAGCTGGTGCAATCAGCTCTCTTCAGCACTGGTATCACTACACGTAACTATTTCTTCCAAAATTACCTCTTTTTAATATCCTTAGCTAGAAATTGACTAGGTTCAATTAACGATGATTTCATATCCCCCTGTTTATTTTCACTGTAGGAGGAATTCAATATTTATCGGTCCTGCAGCCACATTCTTCCCATCACACATACACCAACTAGATAAACTATATGTGCAAATATCCTCAAAAGTGTGAACTTTGTATATCAAGTTTCCATGCACAGATCATGAGACTTGTGCAGCAGTATCATTACGGAGCCGACGTATTTTCCTTCCCAAATATTGTATTACTGAAGTCAGACATGTTTCAGCCAGCTAACTAAACATGAACAAAAATTAAATCACTGTGTTTTGGATTTCACAGACTGAGACATTTCCTAGTCATTTAGCTGACTGGGTATATGGTTAGTTTCCATGAGCTTTAGGTACTATAAGTACTATTTTTACAACAGTGAGCTGTAACTATCTCCATTCAGAAACCTGGCCATCTCCTGCAGCTGCTGGGGAAATAGCTCAAAAGTTGTTGTCATTAAATTACACCAAAATATGTCACGCAATATACATAGTCATAAGAGATTATAAGAACAAGGGGCATGTGAAAGAAAAAGATAGGGAAAGAATAAAGCCTTATCTACCCAAAGTTGTTTGACTTAGCATGATTTTAAATTAATCTAGCTAAACTTGTGGAAAGACTTTGTAAACTCATAAATCATTTTTACTCTGGTTTAAATCCACTTTTTAAAAAACAGATTAAATTCATGGACACAGGAACTTGTAACCATGAGTAACAGATTTGTGCACCACAGGCAATCTGCATAAAGAGGAATATGCCACATAAACTGAAATAACACTGTCTGTAGAGATGCTTGTTTTAATTTATCTGAATCATCTAATCCTATATGAAATGGAGACCACCTGTAAAAAAAAAGAGACAAAACAACAAATGCAAAAGGAAAGATCATGGACTGTATTTCAGATTATACACTACACGCATAGAGGTCTGGAGATAAACATTCATGTAACACAAATTTATAGCTCTGCTGAGGGCTCTTCATAACATCATAACACCAAAGAACAAAGCTAGAGTGTTTTCCTGCCAAAATGGGATTTTCTCGCACTTTACTGATTGCTTGTTTTTATAGAACAATCGGTTTATTTGACTTGTTTCAGTCTTTCTGCATTGCAGCTTCTGAACCTAACCTGCAGGAACAGCAGCATTGGAAAACGTAGTTAAACATTGCCAAGCACATCAAAGATCACTGCACTCAGCTGAAAAATCACTATTAACCTCACTGATCTCTGGTGTATGTACTTACTGTGCTCTGGTGTCTGATATGGAAAGATGATGCTTTACAAAACACTTTGGAAGCTTAGAAAAAAGAGGCATGAAAATTGAGCTGTTCTCCATCCCAAAGAGAGCATCATCACATTAAAGATAATCTTATTTACCATTAGAAATGTACAAAAGTAATCAAAGTCAGTTGCTTATTTAAGGATTAAAAGTCTTCTGTAACTCTGTGTCACTAAGATTGTATTCAAATCACAGTACTAATAGTCTCAAGAACTGAGCAACTCAGCGCAGAACAAAACTCAACAGCATGCACAAATATCTTAGACTGCTGGATGTTTGCCATTCATTTCCTCTGCAATTTATACTCTAAATTTGTAAATAATATTGATTGACAAATTTTTTTAGCCCAGGTGGCTGGTGTTCTTCCTGCCTTCTAAATGCACTAGAAGTTGGAAGAATTAGAAACAATTTCCACGACAATGCAGGGTAGTGCCAAGATGTGCCACTGCAAGTTTTCCTAAGGAACTTCTTTGTCCCTTTTGCCATAAAACTGCATTTAAAAAAAAAAAAAAAATCACTAGGAATCCCACCACAGCAGGCTATGCCATAAAAAAAAAGTTTGAAAATATTTTTTCTCATATCCCCCAAGCTATACCTCCAGCCTGACCCCAACTCTCCAGGGAGTTCAACTGGAGTCCTCTGAAAAAAGCATTGACTATAATTTTTCTAAAAGAAAGTGAAATGTTAAGGTCTGGCTCCCTGCCACAAAAGCAGGGACATTGAAAATTAAAAATGACATTCCTGGCTTTTATTCACACTACTAGTTTCTTTCTCGATCTTATGCAGCAGACTTGTTTTGTCAGTGACCTTTGTGGTGCTGCAAGAAGAAAGAAAAGGTTTGACACAATAAATCATAATGTCACTTTTGCTGTAATTGTATAATACCTGACTTTTTTTCTTTAATCAAGGTGAAATATAGGGCTACCCTCTCCTTAGCGGGTTCAAATCAACTCTAAATCCCGGTAACAATTAATTTTCTTGTCCTAATCAAATCCCCAGTTGATCCGGGCTTGTTCATGGCCAAATTTAGTTTGGCATGACAATACTTGGAAAGCTGGGTGCAGGGTACATTAGAAAACAACCGAAAACCTTGCATTGCTCAAGCTAAACCTGTCATGTTTACCTGCAGTTATTTTTAAGTAAACATCTTATTTAGGGATTTAGACCTTAGGGAACAAATTTGAAGCTCATTATTTTATTTCTGACTCACAACTCTAAGGCTACTCCCAGCAGAATTCCATCCTTATGGGGTTAAATGAAGTTGGAAAGGTTGGGACCAGGACTAAATGCTCTATGTCCTTTAACATCTTTGTAAGTGTTTGATTTTATGAATATTTCACATTGAAGAAAACCCCTGTTTGTGCATGTCAGAAAAGGAAGGTTTCAAGGACCTGCCATCTAGCAAAGAAAATATAAAAATCCATCAGAAATCATCACCAGGGAGAAAAGAGGAAAATTCAGTTCCAGGAATAAGAGTCAGACACTTGAAAATGCTTCATCCTCCCAAATTTACATCCTTACCTGACAGAATAATGTGCTGCTGCTGCTGCACCATCACTGAAGCCTGAGATCAATATTAAGAGGGTAATTAAAAACCTACTTGTGTTTAAGGGACTTTTGCCATTTGTTTATATACAAGTTCGATATCGAATCTCTATGTTTAAACCTTGTCCATCTATTTAACTATGAAAAGATGAGCAGTAAGAGGCAAACTTCCCCTATTTAACTATGAAAAGATGAGCAGTAAGAGGCAAACTTCCCCTTTCAGCTGCCCAGGGAATTCCTACAGATACTGGGATCAAAGTCTTGGGAAAAGAAAAGGGCAAGAAAATGATCCTAAAAACACCCCAAAGAAACCAGGAGCAGCTCTAGAACAGGATCAGGGCTAGAACCACAGGCATAGGAGGGTTTTCACAAAATCATCCAAGGAGCCAAATTATAACCCATTTTGCACAGATTATTTTTGCCTTTACTTTCTTAAATTTAATGCAGTGGGTTGGTTTATTTTCCAACTTGCAAAGAGATTCAAGATTGTGTGAAATCCACACTGGCTTGTGTAGTGAAATAATTATTAGTGAAAAGACAGAGAAGCAGGAGTGTCTTGATCCTAGGTTAGAAATTATATTTTAAGGCAAATTTCTTTACACACCAGACTGAAATCAGCTGTGTGTATGGGAAAGGCTGTTTAGTACTGAACAGAGATTCCAGGTCTCATTAATTTGATCCTGCTGCAATACTTAAATACTACTGCAGAATTCTTACATCCCCTTCCTAATAAACATAAAATAAATATATTTGTACTTATTAGAAAAGGGAGGTGAACATTTATGACACATTTCTGAAAAGCTATTTATATATTTGTAAAATCAACAACTGCCACCATTTTTTTTAATTAATAATGTGTGTCACAGCCTTGATATTTATAGGTACAGGTTTTTTGCAAGAAAATGTTAATTATATTCCCCAGCCATGAGCAGAATACTTAAGAAGCAATTTATAAATTAAACACACTAGTTTGTGGTTTGAGGAAATCACAGCTAAACTGAAATTATGTTTAGATTCAGGGATCAGGAATAGGTACTGATTCACTACAGCATAGCAAAACATAATCAACAGATGGCAGAACAGTACTGGGGCTTGGGGTTTTTTTGTGGTTCATTTTTTCTTAGCATATATTTATCTACATTAGGCTTATAAGACAACAGTGTCAGTGCTTAATAGGATTTAAGAATAAATCTGTGGTTTTGAAATGTGACAATCAGAACACCTAAGAAAGAAGAAAGTGGTTAACCCACACAACTGGTAATCAGAAAAAGTTCTTAGATATCAGGATAACTGATTCTTAAAAAGCAGAGAGATTCACAAGAGAGCAAGTTGCAATATGAGACTAACATTTAAATTAAAACCATTGGCTCATGATCACCTTTCACTAGGGCAGGTTTCTCAAAGTCTCATCCAACCTGCCCCTGAACACTTCCAGGGAAAAGGCATCCCACCACCCCTCTGGGCAACCTGTGCCAGTGGTTCACATCTGTGCTTTCAACTGCTCATATGAAACATATCACCTTTGAAATGCCTTAAGGCATGAACTAAAGCAAGTTCTTGGATTTGATGGCTAAGCTGTTCCACAATTAGGAATAAACACCTGTGAAGTTCCTAGCAAATGCAGTAAAACAAAACAGCCACACTTAGCAAGACAAAAGCTGAAGTCAGGTGCTGTTTGCTCCAGCAGTCCACACCAGGTCACTATACAACTTCTGGGGTGGGTGAGGGTGATCCTGGTGTACTCCAAAATATTCTAGAGGCCATGTGCTGGGCTCAGGGGCTGAAGGGATCCCCAGTCTTGAGCAGAGGCCATAGTTCCTGGGTTTGCAAAGTAAATGTCTCAGTGTTTAGCAAGATGGCAACTGCCATACTGGAAGTTCAGCAAGCAACTGCAAGAAGTGAAAAAGAATTGAAACAAACATGAAGCGGTGAAACCAAAAAAGATGTTAAACAGCATCATGTACCCAAGGAAAACAAGCAGTGGTGCCTGAGAAAGCATCAGCAGAGCTAAATCCCTCATCTGATAGTATTCACTGGGAAAATAAATGAATAAACAAAAAAAAACAA
The DNA here is from genome assembly GCA_013399895.1 of Serilophus lunatus. Lineage (NCBI taxonomy): Eukaryota > Metazoa > Chordata > Aves > Passeriformes > Eurylaimidae > Serilophus > Serilophus lunatus. Next base: position 2,482,123 of record VXBA01002417.1, on the reverse strand, counting down.
AAACCAACAAAACCCCACAACAGCAAAAAAAGAAACAAACCCACTTGAACAAACTCACTACTAGAGAAAGAACTGGAGTTAAACTGACCTTCTCAGTAGGTATAAACCAGGTTAATGAAGAAAAATATTTTTGTCTCCATTTATAGGTGAAAAGTCAATTTGGCTGCTGTTTGGGTATGTATTTTGCAATATTATTCCAGAAAGGACATCTGTGTAGCCAATACCCCAATATCCCCATCTTTTCTATCTTGTGATGAGCCTTTTTTGATGCCCTGGAGTATATTTTCCATCTGCCTGATAAAAGCCTTTTTGTACGGAATGCAGGTGTCCAACTTCATTATCTGCTTGTAAGGCTGCAATAATGCAGCAGCCTACGACAAACTACTTTCCTCTCAGAAAAATAGAGTATGTGCCTTTACAAAAGGAGAATATTACAGACAGGATCATAAACTGAAGAGGTAATTCGGGTTTCTAACTAAGCACAGGAGTTAGGATAGCATATTGACAGTATCATCTTGATTTCTGGTGACCTGGAAACCAGAATGCAGTTTTTTAGTATAATAAACATAAATGTAAAATCTGAACCCAAAAGAATGAGTGTTTTAGGAATTCTTCAGTCAGGAAAGTGCATTAGCACTTCAGGAGAGAAGGCAAAAAGGGAATAAGTAGCTATTTAAACATGAGCAGCATCCCTTTCTTTTTTGCCTTATTTTTTAACATTACCATCCACAACAAAATAACCTGTATGTAAGTTAATATTGGCATACTGTCCCTGCTCAGAAGGCATTCCTGCTGCATTACAGAAGGCAGCTGGGTGGCACAGTAAATGTGTCATTTGCTATTTAACATCTCTGTGACCTGGATTTAAATTCAGAGTCGCACAAAATGAGACTTCAGTTCCCTTGGAAGGCTATTAAGGCACACACAGAAAGACTTGTGAGGCATCCAAAGCCAGCGGGAACGCGCTCCCCGCGCTCGCCCCTGCGGACACACACCCTCAGAGCCCACGGGGGAAGGAGGAACTGGACAATTTTTATTAAAAGGATGCCTTCAGTTTGGAAGAAAGGCACCCAACTACTGTGAATAAATCTTCTGTTTATTTAAAAGTTTACCCACAAGGCTTTAACCTCCCCACGAGAAAAGGCATCTGATATGTCGCTTCATTCCAGAGTCTTGTCACAGGGTTTTGCAGGTCTAATTGTTTTCCTGTCCACAAAGAACAAAAAGGAGAGCTGTGAAAAATTCAGAAATGTTATATTCACTCCTTTAAAGCATCATTACCCACCATCTACTGCATAATACTCCCAGCCTTGCTGATACATCTGCATATGAGCTGCCTGCCTTACCTTTAGGAGGCAGGATAAGTTCCTATGATGAGGCTTGCCTTTAAATGAGGCTCAAAACTCATCTTTTTTATTAACTTTATATCTGCCACCTCAAAAAGATTAAAAACTAGGTTTTGACATGAGTCATTTTTATTTTTCTCTTTTCTAGGCCCAGTTATTGTCTTTTTGAGAACTGGCCCAGCACAACCTGGGCACCACCACACAGTTGAGTTGGCATCTCTGTACCATCACATAACACAGGTGATATGAACCCAGAACCTCTCACCCCACTCCTGTGTGCTTCATTGCATTTCCAACTCTGGACACAGTTGAAATGTGACCCCACACCATTCCAGATCCCTGCAGCAATCCTGCTCTGCCCCTGCCTCCATCTCCAGACTCCTATCCTCTGCAACTAGCTGCATCCAGTAGCTCTCACAGCTGAAATGTGTATTTCTTTTAATATTATTTTTCCTATTTTTGGATAAACAGATCAATTCCTTGCTTCCCTGACTACCATACAGGAGCCCATGGTAGTGCTGACACAAAGAAGGTACAAACACATCATCTATGTGCAGACATAGATTAAACCTGACCACATCCTAGACATGAATCCCAAAATATCAGCTGAAAGCAGAGCTACTTGTAAAGTTTCCAGGTAAAAAAAGTTTCCATAGAGTTTGATTTTTGCCATTGTTTCGTTAAAAAGCTGGAAACAAATAATTTTGTTTCAGACAGCTGAAGTTTAACTGAAGCATCTCAAATTGTCAGTCTAAATCAAATCACTCGGTACTAATGTATACCTGTCTGAACTGCAATGAGGTCTTTTCACTTTCCTTAAAAAACCCAAAATATTGTGAAGCATTTCTGAATAAAATGAAGAGGATGAACTGAGTCGTAAGTAATGCTGAGAGGCTCTAGAGAAGGGAGCAATCAAAAAAACAGCTACATCTTTCAACATACTTTTATTGGTCCTTTTATATGTCGAAGATAGGATTAAAAAGAGAAATTTAAGCAGGATTTGGATACCTGTTTGACGTGTGCAAGCCAAAATCAAGTCTTTAAAATCCTCTTGGACCCCCTGATGTCTGTATCTCACAGAAGGCTCCCTGCCTCATTGCTGCCCTGCCCTGCTGCAGGGCCAGGACATTGTCCATTTTCAGCATGAAATTCTTTCCCCAAAGCATCTTCTTCTTATTATTTTCCTTACTATATGAAATGTCTCCTACAGCTCAGGCAGGTCTCAGAGCAATCTGAGGCCTGAGAGCATCAGAACAGCCTGTGCCTCAGCTGTTCTTTGTTCCCCACTTCCAGCTATGAAGGTGCTACCTGCACCATCCATCTCACTCCTGCTCTACCATATTCCTATCCTATTTTATTTTATTTTATTTTATTTTATTATTTTATTTTATTTTATTCTAATTTTCCATTGCAGTAGGACATCCTGTCTTCAACCTTTGGTCACACCAGGCATTTTCTGTGAGCAGGATAAGGAGATCCCACACCCATGGACTTCACTTAGAACCAACAGAGTCTCCTGCATCTCTCCATAGTTTAAGTTCTTACACATATGGAATCAAACCCACATATTTTTCTATTTACATCCTCAGTTTTATGTGTATTTTGTCACTTTTGCCAAGAGTTACATGTGCTAAAACACCTACAAGCCCCAGGTTTCATTAAGGATATATTTTTGGCAAATTTTCCTTTATTTATTTTAGTTCCCCGCAGAAAACTCTAACTGGGATGTTATCCCCTGCTTTATTCAATTCCAACAGGACTCTTCAGGGCTAGGAAGCACTATAAATCAAATGCTTCAGAATAAATCAAAGCATAAAATTACATTGTCTCTGGCAAGAAAAAGATTTGATTATCTGCATTTCTGTACAAAGAAATTACAGGAGAACTTGCATTGGAGTTTAAAGGCCTGGCTTGTTCTCAGTGGAAATGTAGCAAGCAGACAGGTTTGTCCCTTCAGGCTTATCCTGGCTGGAATCAGTTTGAGCTGATTTGTCCCCTCCCTGGTGACAGGGAGAGAATGCAGCGTGTTTGGTATTGCAGATTTAGGCTATTTCAGTCTGTGTGGAAAATCGGAGGGGATTTTAGGTACAGCAGGAATTGAACTGTGCATCTCTCCCAAATGATGGGAGAGTCACTTCCCATGAAGGTGAGGCTGTGGAAGGAATCAAAGAACAGAACAAAGCGCACTATAAATAAAGGTCAGCCACTCGCTGTATTTTCTCCAGAGAAAGGCTAAGCTTGGAGACATGTTGAGAACAGGTAATTGCATTGTCTGATGCATATTTGTGGTCTATAAAATCTTGTATTTCAAAAATATCTTCAAAGCTAAAAATGGGCTATATAAGGATTAGCTATAAAAGTCAGTAGTTAATGATTCACCATAATACATGATTTAGCTGTAAGCTAGGAAAAAAAACCCCATAAAAATAGCTCAAGAAACTAATTTCTTATGCTGTTTAAGGCATACGGATGATTTAAACTCAGGCATTTCCATATTTTTCAGATCCCTGAGCAATGGCATTTGATGAGAAACCGATCTGTTTAGACATTCTCTTTCTAGGGTAAATAACGACACTTTATGGCATCCTAGAAAAGATTGTGTGGTTCCATAATTGGTAATTTTGTACAGCTTGCATGAGGTCTGTCTCATCTCACAAATTTCCCAAAGCAACTGCTCTGACTGGGGTGCTATAATTGATTACATGGAATTGCCTGGAGAGAGAAACGAGCACACAATCAATTACATCGATAGAAAATTGGTGGGACCAAAGAATGATTTATAGTAACTACAACTGAACTCCTAATGGCAGGGACAGGGGCAGTGCTCACGTCCTGGGCTCGCTGTTAAATTACAGACTACATAAGAAGTGATTCTGGATAGACTGTGCCTGTGGATCATTTCCAGAGGGATGGTAAAGCTTTCCAGTGCGTATTGCAGGGAAAAGCTACAGCTCAGAATTTCATTCCATGAAGCTGAATCCCAACTTGTTTCCCTAATTCCAGCCTGATTTCAGCTTTGCTACTGGTATCTTTATTTTCCTGTTCCCATTGTCCAGGGATGCAGCCCCCAGTCATTTGAAAAACTTCTGCAAACACGAGATCTGCTTTTACATTCCCTTGCATTTTTCTTTGTGAGTGAAGCAGATTCCTTTGAGTTCTGCTCATGATAGATTTATCTCTAGGTGAGGAGAGTGCTTGTGATTTCATGGGTTCAGGTGATGAGGCTCAAATGAACTCAAATGATTTTCCACATTCTACAGTGCAGGTTCTATCCTGGCCTTGCTTAACCTCAAATCCTGAAAGGAGTCGTTCTGCTTCTGAGCGATAGCAAAAGGAAGACTGAATAGATGATACAACCACAAACTCTCAGTCCTTTTCATGTATTTTGGAAGAAGTCTACTTCTAAATCAAGTATTTTTCTGGGGTTTTTTTTCATGGTTTCTGAAATTTCACCACTGATTACCACTAGCAGTACAAGAACAAAAGATTTCCTATACAAATGATAATGTGCAGCCGAATTCATGTCTCACCCTTCGGGCAGAAACACTACATGTGTCAGAGCATGGCCCCAGACTCCTTCCCTCGCCATTGCTGAGAGGCCCATGTGTTAATTGAAGCCCTGCTACTGCCGTAAGACAATTAATGAGGACAACTACTGAAGAAAAATCCTAATGAAGAAGATTCCTACACTTCTTTTTTATTATAGAAAGTGCAAATATAATTTTATTTATGTATGCACTTCACATATGCATCTGCATACTTTATACTGGTGCTTCTCAGACTGATGTCAGCAGTAGATGTGCCAGTTCTTGAACTCAGACCACAGTGTTTTTTGTAAACACCACCAAAAAAAATCTGAAAGTGCTTGTAATATCAAATTCCTACATCAAAACCTTTTATGTCAATTCAGAGTTTCCTATAAAGACATTAAGCGCAGTTATTAAAAACAACAGTCTTCCAGGAACTACACTACAATGACTCTTCCGACATCAGTCATCAGAAAATCTCTTTAAGATGTTCGATGTGGTAAAATATGTAAATTACATACAGTTGCTAGGAGATAAAAAACTATGTGAACTTGTGAAAACATTGCAATCTGCTGCCTTTGAAACTGCAAGGTCAGCTGTATTTTTCATGATGATAACTTATTTATATTGTCCTCCTGCTAAAAATGAATTTCTATGCAGATTACCTTTTTACTTAATACTAGCTGACCTACTGTCCCTATAAATTGATATTTATTACAAGGCTGGTTAACTTCCTCATAGAGTTTACAGCCCTTTAATTACATTTTGCCAGACTAATTAATAAATACACCACACACTTTGCCTTTCCGCTGAAACTAGCAAAGGGTCCATATTCAACACTTCTGTATCCATTTATTTATTTAAGCATTTCATTAAATGTTAGATATGTCTCTTCTTAATGAAAAATGCTGGAACAGGAGAATGAAAGTGTGGTTTATTGTCCAATTAACAAATCTAGTAGCTAACTTTGTCACTCAATGAACGATAATGCCTCACTCATAAATCAAGAAGAGAACTACTTAGGCATAGACCTCGTAATCAATGCTACAAGTATTGGCTGCTCTCCACATAATCCAGACCTAAATGTGCAGCATGATTTTATTCCAGCAACACATTAACAGAATGTACAACCATTTTGACTTTTGAAAATGGGCAAACAGTGTCAAAGCAAAAAGCATTTGTCCATTTTTTAAAATAAATGTCTCCCAATGATGAATGTGTTTAGTAATTTCAGTGATGAACCAGCAACATGAACTAACTATGGCCTCATGGTGCTTTTTCATCCCTAAATTTCAGATAGGATCTCCACCAACCAAGATGCACTGTCTGGGATTCAATTTTGGACCTTAACTATTCTATGTTTACATCGATATTCTTGAGATTTCTTTACCTCTGTGTCTGCAGAGGAAGACACTTACTCTGCTTTTATGGGCAGCACCAGTTGCTCTGTTTGATCATAAGAGTGCCAGGACACTGTAGGTTGTTGGGGCAGTGGCCAGAGACTTTCTAATATCACAGTGCCAGAAAGCTTGGAATAAAACCAGCAGTTTTCCCACTTCCATTCCCACTACTGTCTTCCAGGCATTGTCTTGGTCCAAGGATTTGCTACTCTGCTAAGGAAAGATGGCAACATTTCACTACTCGTACTTAGTTACAAACTTTTTCTGACGTAAAGCTGCTATCTTTTGAATGCTCAGAGGGTATTAAACAGGGTTAGTGCTAAAAACATCTCACGGGGAAGAAAACAGAAACACGCTAAAAGACTTTGCAAATACATCGAAACAAAGCAAAGGGCAAGATCCATGGCTTGTGTCACTTTTTGGTTGACAACCCATTTTTGCTGATGCAGACACTACGAGGAAGTGAAGGAACTGGAGACCCCAGTAAAACAACATGTGGTACTGCTATGTCAGACATAAAAGCCTGGTGAATCCAGCAATTCTTTTTTCCTAAAGTGAGCTCACTTATTTGCTAAGCAGCTTTGCCTGAGCTTTCACAGCTAGAGCTGCAGAGGAAAAGTAACTGAATTATGAAAGATCCCCCTGGGATATTTGAAAAGGTGAGAAGGTTCCAGAGTATTTGGAGAATAAATCCTAATTCTCATCCAAAAGAGAGAGAATTGGATAATCATGAAAATATTAGCAGAATAAGCACGTTAAATAACAGCCAGAGGATCTTTTACCAAAGTCATCCTAAGCAGGATTGAGAAAACACTTAAATTAATAATATGTGGATTAGTACAGTTCCAGGATGAAATGGTGTTTATGTACCACATTTTTCTGATCAAACAAAATGGAGAAAGAGAGGGATTCTGTATGCGATTTCTTGCAGAAGTTTCTTCACTTAAAGAAATGATGAAGATGCCCAATAATGGAAAATCTCTGAAACAAGAAAACAGGTTTGATTCTGTTCTGCTGTGCTGTCTACACTTGTACTGAAGCAGATAATTTAGATTGTTTTAGAAATATAATGGAAATATACTTTTTTTTCCTTCCAATTTTCTTGTTTTCCTGGAAGAAGAAATTCATTTCCTAAGGGAAACAGTTGATGCACTGCCAGGGTGATCTTGGCACTACCAGAACAGAACAATCAAGGCATGTTATTGTGAGAACTAATGGGAAATAAGAGGGCAAAGGAAAAGCGACAGATCTGAAATATGTCTGCAAAAAATACTGGCAAAGTAAATAGATATTCTGTTAAAAAAAAAAATCATTACTTTTGAGATGATGTGAAATGTAATCAGAAAAAATTCTCAACAGACAAAATCTCTACCACTAATGAAGGACTGAACCTTCTTTCTGCAGCAGAGGAGTGGTCACATAGACTGAAAAGCTTATGCATAATTCAGTGAAGTAGGAGAACTATCACTTATAATCAGTGGCCAAAATGCACCAAAATGCATGTGTCTGACCTCACCAATCTCAGGCCCCATTACAAGCTCAAGGTCAGAGGGCATCATCATGCATTGCAAGGAAACAGCCCAACCAGTACACCATTTCAGGAAACTAAAGAGTTCTTGGGAATGAGAGGGGCCTCTTTTTTATTTCTCCGCATTGTCTTTGCCAGCTTCCCTTCTCTCAACCCTGTGAAGGTATCATCTTGCTGCCTTTTAAACTATCTCTGCTGTCCAGTTGCCATATTTCATGGATATGTCTATAGCATTGCCTTTCTTCTTCAGAGTGTTTCTTTATCAATCAAGGTAAGAAAACAATATAACCTAAGGGTAGGTGGTTTATTCAGGCACTGGTGTTAATCACCTGCAGTTTTCAGTCTTGTGACTGTATCCCTGTGAGAGGATTATGCTGGAACTGAACATGTTTTGAGCTAGTCTGCTTGTTTTAATGGGATATCCAAGATAAAACAGAACTCGGCAGAACAGTAAAACCGGGACAAACAAAATCTGCCAAATCTATTTTAATGCTTCCCATTGAGAATATCATGAACATCAAAACCAGTGGTCCTGCACGGGTAACATCTGTGGCAATGGCTTTCAGCAAGTTCTAATTGGAAGCGTCTTCTCCAGTGCAAGATCACAGGAATCCAATTCAAAAACTCCAGAGTACACAACACTCTCAACCGACAATGCTTAGGGCATGGACAAAAAGTCAAACCATAAATAAGAAAAGACTCCTTGGGCTTTCTGATATTGTCTACCGTTGAGGTAAATTGACTAAATCACTAAATTGGCTGGAATATTCATGACCTCACTCAGTCTCACAAAACCATCATTGTCTTAGTCCACAGAATATAAAGATATCATTTTTGTTTGCCCCTCTTTTTCCACTTAATAATTTAACTTTTGAGATTGAAATAGTTTGTTTAGAACTATAAAGCCTTGAGAAGTTTTATGTAATTACAGTACTTTTCTAACCAGGTCATTGACACTAGTGAAGCTTTTTCTTTAATGCATCTACCTTCCAGAATAGGTCTGTTTTTATTTTTCCCTGTTTTTAAACAAAAGGCAGATTTAATAATTTACCTAAACAGAATAATTAGTTGGTTAGATTTTGTAGGCTGACTGCTGAAGGAATAAGTAGATTACATTTCATTAATCAAAATCAGCTTTAAAACCCTATTACTCATAAAACATTTACATTTTACAAATCAGCTGATATATTCACAGACTACCCATTAGAGATTTGCTTCTGCTTATCTAGGATTCAAATTCTTACAGAAGTTGCTGTGTATCTAATGAGTACAACATGTTCCAGTGACCTCCACAATGCAAAAATGCTGCCCTTGTTTAGACACAAATTGTTTTTCTCTATTTTACTTGGTGAACATGAAAGTGGTTAACACAGTATTGTGTCATGTATAATTTAAAATTATATTTATTATTCTCCTGTTTTGCTTATATGGATTTGGGGTTGAAAAATTCAATATTTATGTACTGAATGCAAAGATAACACTAGAATAAAAACTGTAATACAGGCATTTTAAGTAAGAGAAAATTGCTTTGAACAGTGGTTATGGGCTAATATATATGGAACTTTGCAAACATGAGAAAAAAGTCGTCAAATGACTTAAACAGAAGGTTTCCATTAATTGAAATGTAACACCAAATATTTCCAAAAAGGAAAGGTAGAAAAGACATGACTTAAAATGGCAGAATACTTCAAACGCAGTAAACAAAGTATAGGTAGTATTTCCTCTTTGCTTACTAACAGAATTGCAGTGCTTTGCCTTTGACTTCCCAGAAGCTATTTCCCAAACTGTTTGATCTCTCTAATATCTAAAATGAGAATAATAATGATTCTTATCTTCTTCTCTAAAATGCTCTGAAGGTCTCTTGTCAGGTGTTTGTGCAAAGACTTCCACCGTGTCTCTGAGCTCAATTGAAATCTCTGGACACTGTTGAAATTTAAATAAAATTATTACTAGCGACTATTACCAGCGATCACCATCTCGCAAAACTTAACCATCAGCTGCCATTTGAATGCTTGGTTTGAACGTGGCAATTGTAATTCACTCTATTCCAGAAGTGATTTCTATCTATAATTTATATGCCTATAAAATTTAAATGGCTGAGCCTCTCCTCCTCTGAGTTTGCAATTCACCTGATCGAAAAAAATGGTTTGCCCGACAGGGAACGGATGCTGTTTCACCTGACTTCTTTCTGTCTTGCCTTCCTTCCAGGGCACAGTTGCACAAGGATTTGATCCTACTCCTGAGGAGTTGTGCCACCACTTTCAAAGGGTGAAGGAGGAAGCAGCATAGGCTTTATCCACAACAGCAGAGGCCAGAGTAAGCAGTTGAACATTATATCCTACTGCTATCTGATATATGCACAATTTCTTCCTCAAAGCCAAGCAAACCCTGAATTCATTACAATATCATGAACCTTAAATAAATTAACACCCAGTTTGTGTCAGGACTCTGTGTGTGCTGAGCAATTTGCATTCTATACCTCCACAGATGTTTCTTCTCCTTTGAAATTCTCCTGTTGGCAGAAATCAAATCAGGACACAAAAGATTGCACCTAATTCTAATTCTTTACATCTTTTTCTACATCTTTGCCTAAAACTGGTATGAAAATCATGCACTGAAGTTTTAATAACAGTTTACATTAAGGTAGAAATTAAATTCAGCAAGTGTGACAGAACACCCATCAGACTGGACTGAACTTGGCCATCCTAATGGCCTGGGTTAATGATCAGTCCCCCTTCCCCAGACAGGTGGGATCATGCTCTGAGAATCACAAAGAGTTTGTGACTCACCAACAGCATGGAAATCACAAAAATTCAATGTAGTGCTGAACACTGGAGTACTAACTCCACTGCAGCCTCTCGGGCTGTTTCTGCAGCACACTTTGGTGCAGCCTCAATGCATGAAGCACTCTTTCAACCAGCAGTATTTTTCACAAAGCAACCCAGGAATACTCCAGATCGGATTTAGAAATTAACATGTCCCAGTGCAGAAGTTTTTTATTTATTACACTCAGATTTCCTTCACTTCAAATACTTATTTGCTGCACTAACTCAATGCAGTTTTGCAGAAAGGAAGGAAAAATGTATGTATCCCATACATCGCACACATGCACAAGCATGCTGATCCTGTCTGACCTCTGCTTCTTAAACAGAGGAGTTGACAACTCCTACAAATTTCTTCAATTATGATATTAAAGAAAATAATTTTCTAATTATGAAGAAAGAAAAATTACAACAAAATAAAGCAATGGTTATTCTTTCTGTTAATTTAGGGCCGAGCCTACATTTTTGTGATAAAATATCAATATAAGTAATTCTAATTTTAAAAATGCATACAACTCTCTTAGCAGACCACCAAATGACTAAGATACAAAATCATGCAGGTCAATGTTCTTTCAGTAACTCATCAAGGACACTGTGTGCTGCACTTTACAGATGAAAGAATCATATCTTTCCAAAAAGAAAGACACGTTCTCAATCATTACTAATTTTAGGGATAAAAACTATAGAAACCTTCCTTGCACATTAGAATAACAGGCATGTAGTGTGGAGATTTGTTTCACAGCCAGCCCTAAGTTTCCTATTGCATCCCTATCTCTGTGTGCTGCACTCTCCTCCTGCCTCTCCACCTTCCACCTGTCAGTGGTAAATTTAGAAATTAAGGTTATTTTTATGCCCCTTTACCCCCCCCCTCTAAAAACCCAGTAGTCATAGAACCATAGAATATCCTATATTGGAAGGGACCCACAGGGATCATTGAGTCCGACTCATGAATAGTCATTGAGTTGCAGAACTGTCAAGTTTCGGAAAAATGCTGCTTCTATCAACAAGGTTTTCCCATGGCACCACAGTATCTCCTTGACCATTAAGACTTGAGGTTTTGAAGAAATATTTTCTGATTTATCTTAGTTAGAATTTAATTGAATTCTGTTATTTATAGACTCTCTTACTCTCCACCCTACTCACACTACTGCACCTTGGGTCTGTTGATTAAAGATCCATCTATTGCATATCAAGGTCATCTCACCCATGAAAGCTCTTTATGTATGGGAGGCAAGCTCAGGGCATATTGATCCATAGGATGAAAAGAGATCATAGGGCAAAATGCCCCGACTATTTTTAGTTGGGTTATTTTTTATTTCCCCCATCAGATAAAAGGAAATGGCTGCTTTAATGTGTTGTGCTGGCTCCTTTACTTTTCAAAGGAAAAGCCATATATGTCGGTTTGTGCTGCAGATTCACTGTCAGCTTTATTCTACTACAGGCTTTACATAAGAGACATCAAGAGAGGATCTGAATGCCAGCCATCAGGTCATATTGATGGTCCATGCTCTGGAGATCTGAAATCACCAGGGTGCCAACAACTTCTCAGGACACTTAACACCATCACGCAAAATACTTGACCCATTTGGAAGCAATCTTCTTCACAGAATCATAGAATGGTTTGGCTTGGAAAGGACCTGAAAGATCTAATCCCCTTATCATGGGCAGGGACACCTTTCACTTTCCTATGTTGCTCCAAGACCCATCCAACCTGGCCTTGGACACTTCCAGGGATGGGGCAGCCACAGCTTCCCAGGACAGCCTGTGCCAGGGCGTCACCACCCTCACAGTAAAGGTGGGGTTTTTTCCCTAAGTCCTAATCTAAACCTACTCTCTTTCTGTTTTCAGCCATATATGCTCTTGTAAATAAATAGTCTCTCTTCATCTTTCTTCTCCCTTCCTGTGAATCCTTAGTATGGAATTTTGTGGCTACCAAGTCCGGCACTGCAGTAAAACAACAGAGAGCATTTCTAGCCCCCAGCACTGTCAGTCCTGGACATTCAGGGATGGCTTGGCTCATGATGTTTAAATGGTATCTAAAAACTATTTGCAAAAGCTACTCAACCATAGGGTGAAGTTGTCTAATAAAATAAATACATTTAGAGAAAAAAAGCTTCAGTTCTCCCATTTACCTTCTGTTTGCAAATAGAAACCACTTCAATTTATTTGCTGAAGCATTTCCATAAAATATTAAAAGAACCACTGGCATCAATTTTTCTCCTATTGCATAAAAAAATTTGCAACTCTATACAACTCCAGTTAGAAAGCTTTTATTGCATTTATTTCCATAAGATAAAATCAGAATCTGCTCTCTTTTACAAATCTGATTGCTTTTGCCTTCTGGTCTGCTTTATCTCTTTAATGTTTATTCTTCCAGTCAGCACTTTGAAGCACTGATTGCTTCAGCTTTTTTTCTTCATTAGACAAAACTTTTTCACAAGTCACAAGTTCTGAGCTGGGCTTGGTACTGCTACCAGCTCTTAGCCTACATCTTCAAGGCTGCACTGCATTCCATTCACAAGTAATCTATTTCTTAAGTATCTCATCCTATATGGCATCCATATAACAGAATTCCCACTTTTCTTCCTCATGTGCCTTAATATCACTCAGTTTTGATGGAAAACAGAAATCAATTCCACATCCAGCTGCATCAGGGGCAGGAGTAGAAGGCTCTATGGGTCCCATGTGCCAGGACTCAAAGTGTAGGGTTTGGAATGGGTTTGTTTAAGAAAAGGACTGTCAGACATAGCATGACTGAACACTTTGGGTGAGGAACGCCTCACCCAAATTTCTCCTGTATTTCTAACTCTGGTTACCTGTCTGTTTAGGATTAAGTCTTTGCTCCCTCAGCGCCTGTCCTGCTTCTTATGAAGCCACCAGCTGACATGAGCCAAAAAAACAGCCTGAAAAAATAATCTTTGGGAGCAATTCTGCCACAGATTAGTCAGAAGGAAGAGATACAGAGAAACTTCCAGGCAGGAGAAACGTGGGGAGATCGCCTTGTTAGCCTTGGGGCCAACTTGTTTCCAGGCTTTCAGGCAGGTAATGCTGAAGAAGGTTGTTGCAGATATTGTTTTATGCTTGGTAGAAAACACAGCAGNAAAAAAAAAAAAAGGTAAAAGAGAAATGACATCAACAATGCTGCACCTCAATGTTTCAGTCTGGGAATGGGTGATAGAGAGCTGAAGATGATATCACTTTCCTACTTGAAGCTGCTTGAAGGTGCCCTGTGCCTTGCAAAAAGGAACCCCCCACTACTTTCCTAGGACCTACATCCACCTGAGCACATGTAAAAAAACACTGCAGAAACATGTACAATTTTTGGCCTGAAGGATGTGAAGCAGAATTCCTCTTCCTGTTTGTTCTCAACTTTATCTGTAGTGCAGCTATTGAGGGAAACCTTTTGCATGATAAAATGCTGTCTTTTTTGTTTTTACCCCAAATGAAATGATAAAATAAAACTTCTTGAGATGTTAAGAACTAAACCATCTGTGCTCTTCATGGCAACCCACTGTTCTCTCTGCTCAGGGGGAGGATATGGGAGCTGCTGCCTGATTTCCATAGAGCCTGTAGGAAAAAGGATGTTGATGAATTGAGTGGCTGGTGCCCATTTAGCAGACACAGAGGGGACTGGTGGTACTTGAAGGAAATCGGGGAGGTCCCCAGCTTGTGATAATTGCTCTAGGAAGGGACTAAGACAAAAATAAGACAAAAGAAACCTTCTGTCATGTTGAAGTCTCTGAAATGTAAAGGTAAGAGGCATTACAGAAGAGTTTGTTTTGTGAATAGAAAAATACCTGACTTTAGGCAGCTGAGCATCCACAAAGGGAAAGCCAAAGAGCATTTCAAATGCTTTAAGTTATGTATAGCAAAACCTTTTACATTCATTACAGGAGACTTTTTCCCACGCATCCATTTTACTTAGTAATAATCCTTAATTTATTAAAAAAAAACACCCCAGAATAATCCAAGTACATGGCGTCCTTTGCACGTGCAGTGTTAAAGTCACGTAGCCTGTGTACATTTGGTATCAGAGTTCTCACTGTTCTCTGTGAATATACCTCAGAAATCATCCCTTACATCACACAGCCACTGATCCTGACGCAAAAGAAACATCATTTCTGAAGGATGTTTCCATTTGTTTCCATTTTCTCCTTTTTGTATGTAAGGGCTGATGCTTCCAGATGGAACAAACCGAGTCATGTTTGACTTTCTGTACACTTGGCTTTGAAGCTCCATTCATACAGCAGCCTTACACAGGGAAAAAATCACTTTGACAAGATTATTCATAAGCAAATTGAAACAAATACAGGAATGTGGCAAATTGCACACAACTCTTTGTCAGAATCAAACTTACATATGTCCTTGTTGTTCAGAAAACTCCATTACCATTATTTTCTGTATTTATGCCTTCCAGCCCAATTCTGATCCACAAGGGACAAAATGGTTGCATGTCTTGCTGCAGCAAATGTTTCAGTCTGCAGCTGGATGCGGCCGCTGCTCATGTAGGACACAGGTAAATTCAATAGCAGAGGCAGAGGGGGGTCCAGAACTTGTGAAAAAACTCAGTGTGACCCATGGAAATGTTTTGAGCTACACATTGCTGGCCCTCTTTGTTGGGGAAGGTCCTCTTGTCACTGTGAATCTGGGAGAGGCTGCTCATGGAGCAAAGGGCTGTCAGGACCAGGTGTGCGTACCCACATGCAATTTGTAAAACACTCTGAGCAACTTAGGCAAATTCCCCCAGCAAAATCTACAAAAATAGGAGCCTCTGATTATTCTGATAATTGTAAAATGAAAAATAGATATATTTTTTGCTATAGATTGTGCCAGAATTTGCAATCTGTTTATAGGCAGCATAAAGTCATAGGATGGAAAGTTCTGTTATTGTCTCTGCATTGCCCTCTTTCTGTCATAACTTTTCCAAACCACTATGAATTTACTAAACTCTAAATTCTTACTCCTCCATTACCAGACATAAAGAGTGTAACTTCATTATGCAACCATAATTTTGCTTAATTTTTCGAGACTTCAACATCATTTTCTTCATGAAGAATAAGAAAAGTTATTGAAAATGACAACATTTTTGTTGGGTAGAATGAGCTTATCTCCATTGCTCTGCTAGAATAATAATTTTTTCTGCCTAGTCTGGAAATCTACCTGGTTTCTGTCTAAGTAGAAAAAGAAGGAACATTTAGCCTTGGTTTCACGCACGTACTTTAGGTAAAATAACATGAAACATACTAGACATTCTCAGATCTTTTCATAGTTAATTTGTGTGTGAGCTTATCTACTGAATAGTATAAGTAAAAATAACTCTACATATGTCTTCTAGCAACTTCTAAGAAAACATAATTGATTTTGGCAAAAACCCTAATCTCCATTGTTTCAAAAAACAATTATTGTAATAATCTTCTGTTATTTATGAGGACACTTACATGCCAGGTAAGCCTGGGGATGACCCAGCTTGTTGGGTCAGCGATATACCCAGAGATGATCTGGGTACATAGGCCATGGTGACAATCACAAGACTCTCTTGATCCATCTTTTGGCCAGTTCTGTGGGAACCACAATTCAGTCTGCCTTGGTCTGCAGGATATTTTAAGGTCTTTTTATGAATGCTCCATGCCACAGGTAGAGACAGCTCCTCTGTCACAGCACAGGGTGCAGACTGGCCACAAAAATGACTGTAGTCTATATTTTGATTGAAACCTCGCCTTGAATCTTGAGCCTGCTGCTATGTCAGGCTTTGTTTATAAAGATGAGCACGAACCGATTAACACGGACACCTCTCAATGCCAATGGAGTGATGTTTATGGGAGAGCAATACTGCACGAGTACCCTGAAAGCCTGTACATCTTCCCAAAATCTTGGCGCAGTGTTATTAAACACTCACATTCCCCAGAGCAATCTGGCAGCAGAGCGCATTTGTCAAAGGGGGATCAGCCTCAGCTGAACAAGTCACCTCTCAAATTGGAAAACTTTCCCTGAGCTGTGCTGGGGACACTGCAGTTGATCACTGCAGTGACCACCTCATATCTCACTGCTGGCACCCCAAAAACATTGTGAGTCATTTTATAACTAACCCACCCAGTGACAGGGAGCTGGCAACTAAGGGAGAAGGACGGTTTTAATGTAATGTAATATAATATAATGATGAATTTCTCCTTTATTATCCATTACGAAAAACAGGTGAGGGAAAATGGAACTTTGTTTGTTAAACCCTCACTGTTCCTGGTACTTTTCGTCAAATCTTAATTAACAGATCGTGCATTATCATCCTCATGGCACAGGGTTACAACTGTCAGCTTTTTGGAACACATGTACAATGTCCTAACGATTCCCAGCGAATAAAGGGAAATGCTGAAAACATGTTTCGTAAACAGAATGCTCCCCAAAGTCTTAATGGTTGCAGTTTTAGCTTTAACTTGCCTGTTAGCAACTCTTAAAACTCCTGAGACTGCATATGCAAAATGCCTGCAAACATGTCTTTACAGAAAAAATGCTAAAACATTTTGAGACAGGAAAAAGTCAGGAAGGCAGAAGAGTCACATTATAAAGTATCAGCCTTTCCACTTACCCGTATTTACTTTGCTAATTGGAGAACATGCATTACAGGATAAAAGGAAAGAGTAAGAAAGACTAACACTAGGCCGTGATGTACAAAGCAAGATAAACCACCTCAGTCTAATGAAGCCTGTTGAAAACTTGGAAACTGTCTTACAAAAGGGAGGCAAATGAAGCCAAACTATTGCTGTCAGAGCCCCTGTTCTTGGCATGCCTTTCCCTGCCTCGTCTCTTAGTGGTTTTTAATCTATCAGACTAGATAAGTACTGCTTCCCTGTCTTTAATATATCTTTATTTTTCTCCTGAAAAAGACAGACAATATATTTTGAGTAAGTAAAGTCTAGAATTTTAACTCCATTCATCTGCTCTGGTTTTTGAAGTAATGTATTTTGTGTGAGTATCATCTATGACTACGCTGGTAAATTGAGACAAATGATCCTAAGAGCCAACAGAAGGGCTGGAACATTGGATCTTCTTTTTCTGTATCTTGCATCTCTGTAGAGTTCACCTGAAAATGTGCTAAGAGCTACTTTAAGTGTACATGATACACTAGGTTATGTAAAATTTATACAATTATACCTAACATTATTATTACTATTAAATCAAAAGCATTTGTTTGCTTTTTGGATTTAGATTTGATAACGTATCATTTCTGTGATCTTGTGTTTGCATAAATTTTACGTGGAATTTAATTTTTGATAGAATAAAAATTTTCATAATATGAACCCACTCTTACTCTCCCAAGAAATGAAAAACATGAACTGAATTTGTTTTACCTACTATAATTTTTTTCAGCTGCCATATGAAAATAAGCTTGAACCCTCGGTTTTAACTCTCAATACTGTAGCAGCTGGACCTTCTTTAGCCCATCAGTCTGGCAAAAGGCATCTTTTTTTCCTTCATCTGAACTTTGGTAGCTTGAAATTTCAAATACTAAAACCTTCCCAAGAATTATTTAACACTCTTTCACCCTCCCCTGTGCCAACATGGGAATTCATACTTTCCAAACCTGCATGTGAAGGTGTGAATGGCACCAGGAAGCAAGCCCATGCTGTGGTGGTGGTGATGTCCTTACACAAGGATGAAAAACACCCTCTGCAAGGTCAGGACTAAAGGCAGACAAAGCCTTGGACCTTGTGCACAACCAGTCCTTTTTCCAGTAGCCCTGCTCATTTTCAAGACCACCAAGACACCTGCAGAGTAACTGGAACTCCCCTCCAGCTCTTCCTCTCTCACGCTGGGATGAAGGCTGCTCTCCTGCCGACCTCCCAAACCACGCTGGGTGGGCAGAGACACTTTGATGCTCTCTGCAATTATTTTGACTGCAGTATGCAAAATAGCTACATTGCAGGAATGCACGTTTGGCCTCTCAAGTCCATTATGCTTTGACTGTGGGAGAGTTGCCAGCAGTCAGCATTTGTGAGCAATTGATACAAAGCAGTGCAAGGTTCGAGATACCATTACTCTTCCTTCATTAGCCTTTATACTTGCCTTTGACAGGCCTGTGGTTGTCAAAATCTGACTTTTAAGAGCTTCTATAGTCTGCAATTTTACCTTCTAGTATGTTGAAATCTCCAAAGTGCATATTGAAAGGACAATACATCAATAACAAAGAGCATCCTTGGTTCCTGAAAGGATTACTGAGTGAGCATGGAGGGTCTCACAGGCTGCATGGCAAAACCTGACACAGGCAATTAGTATAGTCTTGGAATATGAGCTGGTAGGATATGCGAAATGCCATCTCTCAGAGAGATGGATAGTTCTCAAGAGAATAGATGGAAACTTAAAAGGTAAAAACTCAAATAAAGAATAGTATTCTCCATGTAAATAAATAAATATATATATATATTCCTATATACAGAGTAGAAATTCACCTACACAATTCCATCATTAGTGACATAGAAAAATGCCTTTGTTAAGAAAAGCAGGAAAATTAGAAAAGCACAGAGAATAAACACTTATCTGTTATTCATTCCTATCCCAAGTAGTGACTACAGCAGATAAAAGCAGCAAAAGATGCTGACATTATATGCCATGTTCATCCAAAGCTTGTAATTCTGGGAGTATTATACTTTCTATGTTCTTGTTAACCTTCTAGAACCAGTATGTCATGACTAATTATTAAGAAAATTGGTTGAAATACGTCCTTTGGGGAGTACATACACTCTAAAAACTACATTCCAATCATCACATTCCTTCTTTGAAGTAGATGATTATTTAAGGCAAGAATTTATGGTACAATTTATAAGTTACCTTGCAAATGGCTACAATAGATTTCATTGGTTTATTTTTATTAAATAATGAAGGCATAGGTTCCAACAGCTAACACAAGTGGCACTGTAGCAACGGTCAGCCATTATTTCGGTGTCAATATTCCCCAAGTCTCATATGTCATAGAAAGATGCTGCAGAGCCACAAGGAAAACAAATAAAAAAACAGCTAGTTTAGGATTCTGCATTTATTCCCTGGTCTTTAACTTAAAGGAAACTCTTTCTCAAAAGGAAAGCATAATACTCAAAGGTTTGCAAATCAGAAGAATTCAAAGTCTTAGTTATTTTTTGAACCACCAAGTGAAAGGCACCAAGGCTGCCAAAGCTGACTCCGTGCCCAGGGATGCAGAATGGAGTATCAGGCACAAAGAGTAAGGAGGAGTGAGCGAGACGCTGCTTATTTGACTGACAGCAGGGGTGACGGTGATGTGTGACCTTGAAATAATGTCCAGAAAGCTCAAATTGCTGAAAGAGCAAAGCACAGCCTCTGCATGTTACAGCGAGTCTCTGTGCTGCTTCAAAAAATAGTTATTGACAGACGAGCATTTTTACATGCAGAATTACTCCCTTGGCTATTATTCTTCAAAGACTTGATGAGAATCTGCTACTTTCTGACTCCACATCTGACTTTGTCCCGTGTTTTCTTCTGCAATAAGCTTTTGCTTGTAAACATGGCTTTATTTACTTTTTTTAAATTAAGCCAGAGATGGCCTAGCAGCATTTATCATTATCAAGTGACAGTTTACCATAATTCTTCATTACCTTTTCGAAAGGTTCTTAAGTGCTTTACAAATTTTGCAAACAGGGATCACATCTCTGGAATACGGTGCCCATCTTGAGCTCCTTGGCAGCCTCTTAACTGGCACAGAAACACCATGCAAAGCTGACAACAACAACTGCCTGAGCACGTTCCTGATGGCTTTATACAGGCAGAGCAACAGTAGGAGTTATTTTTGGATTACCTCTGCAAATATGTTTGTATTATCGTGTTTTCCTTTGAGGCACAGATAGCTTATGATCAAAGACAGCGTCGGGCGATTTCTTCCTTTATCCAGGTTTCCATTTCATCACTTATAATAGACATGTCCATTTGTCCACAGTTGAACAGGGTTTTGTTGAATTACACTAAGGCTGATCAAACCTAGCCTGAAGAGAAGTATTATGGATAATAGATCACTGCCTCCTTCCCCATCCATGAAGAGCTTGATGTTTGAGATAAGAGATTCTCCTCATCTCATCTTAATAATACTTAGCACTTTACAAGCCCTGCTTCAAAGTGTTATACGGACATCAATTGTCAGAAAGCCCCAATGAGATAGCAAGGCATTATCTTCATGTAAAAGATTAAAACCAAACCAAAACAAAACAAAAACCCAGAGCCAGTGAGCTTTAGTGACATATCATGATGGACAGAAACTCTGGATCAGAGCTAGAATTAGATCGCAGTGGTTCTTTGCTTTATCTTTAATCTCTAAATATAATTTTACCCCATCTGCCTCCTCTGGATATTAAGTATTTATAGAAGTATTGTCTCCTCCTCCCTCTACTCAGATTCTTCATTTTCAACATTACTAGCACAATAATTACACAAAATTGAACTATTAGCACCAATTTCTATACAAATCAATAAGCTGTGAAGCATAGCCTCAGTGTCACATTGTCTAGAAGAGAAAAAGAGTATGCTTTAATTTAATATGACTTTTCTTCTTTATCTAATTCATTTTGTAACAACATCATGGCACTGATAATATTTCTTCTCTCTAATAGGTGGATAAAGCGCTGATTCCTCTGATCCTATCCCTTTTTTGCTCTCCTCTTACAGCAGCAAATTCTAATATGATTGAGACTACCCAGTCAAACCAGAAAGGCAGTTCCCAGGGACCAGCATCATCCCAGAGGAGCTCCAGGTTCTCACTCCCACAGCTGGCCCAGTTGGCAACATCTTGCATCTGGTCCCCTGCTTTGGCCACCAAATTTATTGGCAGTAGGGAAGAGAGCAACAGGATGATAGAATTCCCCAGCCATCTGGCTATGGTGATGATTTTCTTAACCTTGTATATTCTAAATAGTATAATAAATTTTGAAATAAGACTTTGAGAAGGCTCATGGGATCCTTTATGATGACAGGGTGAGTCTGTTACGAGCAAACATGACCAGTAATGTCTCACAGATCTCTATGTATCTGCACGCTCTTATTTTAGCTTTAGCTTCACTATGTAAGAATATCTTTTTGTCAACTTTTGTTGTTGTTGTTGTGTAACCCTGCTTTGTGCACCCAGAGCTGCATCTGTAAAATAAACACATCAGTTTGGGAGCTGTAACCACATCATATATAGAAAGCAGCCTTCTTAGGGAGTCTGGAAACTTGAAAGTAATTTTTGCTTTCCCCACTGATCTGACCTTATTACTTCAACAGATGAGAAAGCAAGTGAAATGAATTCTCCTGCACGGTGAGATTCTTGTTTCGGGCCAAAGTAAGGGGGGAGGCTGTGCCCTGAATTCCTCCAACTCATCAGTGCCAGAGCCTGCTCATCACAGGCTCTGCAGCATCCCCAGAGGTGTCTCAGAGCTGCAGTGCTCCTGGCCACACACTCCCAAGTTACCAGGTGCACGCTTTCAGCTGAATCACCAACTTAGACATTAAGACTGTGGTAGGCAAGACAGAGATGAGAGAGAGGGAACAGCACACCAGTACAAAGGGAGAGTGTTCTGGATTTGTTTTTAACTCTTCCACTGATTTTGGCATTGAAGAAATCACTTATTCTTCTCCTGTATCTCATGGGCTGGTGAGTGGCCTGGGCTAGAAACTGGCTTGTAACACTTTGTCCACAATAGTTTTGGTTGGAACCTCTTGGCACTGCCTTAATGCTAAAAAATACCCAATCTCTTCAGTGCATTAAAAGAGAAGATGGAAGAAGTGTTCCCAGTCTCTCCCAGTGACTTTCCCAGTCCTGTTTCTGGACTCCTCAACACACACCCCTCCAAGAAACCACCCAAACCAGACACTTCATTTTCTGAGGAGGGTCTTCTTGAGCAACTGAAAGCAAGAAAAAAAGAGGCTTCCATTCTTTTTAATACTAATTCAATATCTTTTTTAATCTGTACAGAAAAATCCCAAGTCAGGGGCCAATCTCATTTAAAATCATCCTCTTTTTGTGGAGCACATGGCTACAGTCTTGCTCTGAGTCCTTTACAGAATTGTTGGTCTCAACTCTCCTAATGAAAACATTTTGTTCTTTCCACCACACCGCACAGCCTTTAAATTAATTCTCAGCTGTAATTATATTAGTAAATTGTCTGAGTTAAGTTTGCAAACTGAACCCATTGAGAAGGGAGTTAAAAAACACATCTGCAAGCCCATGATTGTTCCTTGGTTTTTCCTTGGTTTATTTTGTTGTTGTGGTTGGTTGGTTGGTTTCCTTTTTTTTCCTTTTTGATTTCCATTATCAAATTTAAAGCTACTGTCCAATGCTACAGTGCTTCATAGTTAATTGCAATTAATTAACCTTTGAGAAAACCTGTAAGTTGCTGCTACACCTTCCTTTTTTCCTGGTCTGCTTTTTGCATAAGGCTGTTTTGGGGAGATGTTAGGCTAAGGAAGGATTAAAAAATCATGGATACTAAGGCTGAATACTAATTCCTTTGACGTTTCATATGAATTTCACAGCTCTTCCTGAAAGCATTTTACCTCCAGAAAGCACAATCATGAGGAAAAATAAAGGACATAATTTCTTTTTGTTGCTTTCTTTATCTTTCCATAACTCACATACCACAGGGTACTTCTGTAACTGCTCTTTCAGAGTGAAAGAGCCTAATCAACAAATACAGACTTGATGAAAACCTGACCAGGAGCAGAGATTTGAGGGAATTGTTTCCATTTACAGGTAATAGAGCCCATGGGGAGAAATCCTGCTCCATGTAGAGCCCATGAGCCCATCTGAAAGTGGGACATTACCACCTTTCCCCCCATCCACACTGGTGTGTCCTAGGCTACTCTTCAGCAGAACTGCCTGCAGATCCTCTTTTGTAAAAAGATTTTTACACTTTTGTAAAAATCTACTGTTTTGATGAGCTCCCCCAGAGCTCACATTGTGTGCAAAGCTCCAGTGCAGGGCTCCCACCCCAGGCACATGCTGAATGAAAACACATCATATGTGAGGCAGGCAGAGTCTTCCACAGCACAGAGGAGAAGTGTGATTATTCCCATAACGGGTGTTCTCCTACAAACCCTAATCATGATTGGCATTAGCTGGCATCATTACTTACTTCTGCTGTCCATGATATTCCTCCAGGGAAAACAGTTTCTCATTCTTTTCTCTAAAGGCTCAAACCTGTATGTGTGATCTCTACCAGTGACCATGTATGTCAAAAGGTGCACAGGATTTTCTAGGGTACTGTTGGGAAGTATAAAGTATTCCAAGACTCCAGCATTCCCAAGCATCCATTGCATTGATCTGTCAACTGACTAAGCTTAGGAAAACAATTTCATCAGAACAGGGGACATAGGAAAATGATCAGTTTCCTACACTCAGATTGCAAGCACGGACACTTCTTGGTTTTTCTGAAAGAGACCCTGGCTCGCTGCGGAACAACAGGAGCTTAAGTGCTCCCAGACATGTTTTTATGTAAATCAGACTTCATGCATTATGTGAAGATACATTTTGGAATGTAATTTATTAGTGGGTCATCTTTTCCTTAAAGCTGAGATTCTATTTCATGGAAGACTGGCTTTTGTCAAATCCTTTCTTGTATCTCAACTTCAACTAATGTTTTACCTCTGTAATATGAACAGAAGCAGATGAAGGCTCATTAACAAACACAAAGAAATTACAAGAGACAATGCTATCAGTTTTAAATTCACCAGCCATTTCATCTAACCTTTTCAATTATAGTAACCTGCAAAGGATGCTTCAAAACCCAGGGGAAAATAGTTTCTAGGCATTCACCGATACATGAAGGGAAAGGAATCCATCATCACAGTTCTCCCTGTTCATGGCTTGCCAAAGATGTGGAAGAAATCAGACAAGAATCCCAAAGTGGTACCCAAAGAATCTCCTGAGCCATGTGGGAAACATCCCACATCTCAGCCAAGCTCCTCAGCTTGGAGATATTGTACAATGTGTGTACCAGAATAAACTACAGGAATAACCTAAATAGGAGAGAAGTTTCTAAAAGCCCACAAAGCTGAAGCACTGGAGATGGAAAGAATCAGAATGGTTTGGGTTGGAAGGGACCTTAGAGATCATTTCATTCCAACCCCTTGGTATGGGCAGGGACACCTTCCACTAGACCAGGTTGCTCCAGGCAACCTGGCCTTGAACATTTCCAAAGATATGGCATCTCCACCTTCTCTGGGCAACCTGTGCCAGGGCCTCAAAACCCTCGCAGATTTTATTCCAGTTGTGGGCACATAAATAGCATTTCTCTCTGTAAATGAAGGGCACTGGCAACAGCAAAGAGAGACAAAAGGTGGCTTTAATTTTTATAACAGCTGGCCTGACCTTGTTAATGTATTTGTATTGCAGCAGCAATTAACAGCTCTGGTTTGGGATTAGGACTGGAGTAGGCTAAGTGCTGTACTAACAGATCCCAGACATACGATCCCCACAACAACAATTTCACAACCAAAGCATAAGCTGAGGCAGAGACAACAGATGGGGAAAACAAAAGGTTAAAGCTGCACACCATGACAGTGAAATGATGATGATCAGTGCCACAGTCAGCACCTCCAGCATGTAAAAGAATGGCTGTTATTCAGAATGCTGTAAATACCCCACCGGAGGCAAGTGGGAGGAAAGGATCCGAGTGTGAATCTCTAAGTGCAGCAGGAGCTGAACAGAACAGCCAAGAAAAAAGTGGAGGATTGCTTTAAGAAAAATTGAATAAACCTTGAGGGCAATGATATATAACTAAAGGCATAGGAGGAGACAAAATGGGAACAGTGACAGCACATGGGTAGCAGTAGAACCCCTTAAAGATGAATAGTTGGTATTTTGTGACCCTATTTTCCTCTGCTGTCAGTGTGTCTTATTCAAGGCACATCAGCCCCTGCTATCTGATGTCTTTTATCCAGGAGGTTTTCAGTGGAAAATGCCCCCTTCTCTCAATATTCAGGAGAAAGTTACCACTAATAACAGAAAAGAAATCCTAACTGCACTAGTATATTGGTTGTCGTTCTTTGAGACTCACGTAACACCTGACTAAAAATCCATCTAATAGCAGTGTATTTTAGTCCAAAGGAGACTATAGTGCCATATAATCAGTGTAACTGTGCTTAGAACTCAGGCTGTCAATATGGGCTTTCAAAAAAGTATTTCCAAAGGCTGCTTTCAGCCTGAAGGCTTTAGCACTTAACACATAGATGCTTTTCTGTAGATTTTTTCCAATTGTAGCTCCACAAAGCAGCCTTCAGATGTACAAAGCACACGATCATCCACATGCATCTGTGGGAAGCTGATTCCAGCTTACCTTTTGCAAGGGGCTGCAGTTTTGACCTGGGGGAGAAATCCACGTTTTTGTGTTCTAAAATAAATTACATCATCTTTACCTGTAACAGTCATTCTTTTATCCTGCACACATCAAAATGTCACGTATACAGCAGAAAACAGAACCACTCACAAGTGAAACATGCTGGGTAGCCTTTGGGGCCAATTTGGAAGAAGGTGGTTTCCATCCCTTAAATATTTCTCCTTCAGCTATGTGTTCTTACAGGGAACTTTGTAACTGCTCAACCAACACCTAATCCCATGCATGTTTCTCTAACACCCTTCTAACCTGCATGTATAGCAAATGGAATGACACCTACTATCTTCAAATATCATGTTTTCTACGTATTATGGAAAAGCAGGTACCCCTGTACTGGTAACTTCTCACAAACCCCGAAGAAGTCCAACATGCAATTTAATGAGAGGAAGGAAAACAATATTGCCGTCCACAGACATTCACAATCTCTCTAGCAGCATGTTATTAAGAGCACAAGGCACATCCCAGGAGCAGAACTGTTCCATCAATACCTGGGTGATGGCAGAGGAAATACTATTTCCTGTCTTAAAAATCCAGCAGGTCTTTTCAGGTGTGCACACCCTAAGGTGTGCATTCTCAAGCCAGTTTGATTATCCCATATCAAATTCACACTTCTTAAATGTGTGGTTTGGGGATTTTTGAGGCACGTATTACATGATTAACTTTATTAAAACAGAAATCCACTGTTATAGAAAGCCCCTTCACTTGTATCTTCTATTCAGGTAATTAATTGTAAATAGGGGGGAATTTCATAATCAAAAGCGGTTTCAATTTCTTCATAGATCCAGTATAAACTAACTATAGTCAAGTGGCTGCATTCAGATCATTTAAGACAAGAGCCGAAACCTACTGAAATTAGTGAACATCCTTCTGCTGACTCCAGGCACACCAGAGAGGATGGGGGAAGGCACAGAAGTGGCCACTCGTTGCAGTGATGGTGTCCAAGCCAGGCAGAGGGAATCCTGGTTTGATGTTGAAAATGTCTCTGCTCCCAGTAGCTGACAGTTTAGGAGCACAATCTCCTGTGGCCTCTCACTGGTACAGTACTGTATTGATAGTAATTGGTCCAATGTGAAATGCTCAGGGCTTAAGAGTTTATTTCTGGCAAAGCAGCATTTAGCTTTTGAAAAGAGATACAATTTAATGTATCTTTTCTATCTGCAAGAGAGTGGATACAAAGAAGATTTCGCTCAGTGCTCAGCTCGAACAGAGGAAAAATAGTCATTCAGCAGGAAAATGCCATATTTCTGTACCACCTACTCAGCCTGTATCTGTGCCTTTCTGTACCTGTACTCAGTCCCTCACTATCATCAGCCCATGAGTGATCTTGTGGCTGTCCAGAGCCAGGTTCCCTCCCACTCCACGCTCTGGAGGACAGAGGCAGGCAGTCTATCACACCTGCCATCCCAGAGGAGGATCCATCACCCTCTGTCCATCCCAGAGGTCACTCCTTCAAATTCTCTTCTCAGACAGAACTGAGCCCTGAGAAGATGCATAGCCAGAGCTTACAGCACAGGGCCAGGAGTCTGAAGACACTTATATAGAGACCTGCCACACGTCTTGGGGGAGTGTCATGAATTTTGCACCTCTACAATGTCCTTCTGCAGAAACTGATAAAATGCTCCATATCTGCTCTGAGAGCCACTCTTCACAATATGCTTGACTTAGCACAAAGAGCGCCGAGGTTCTGGTGAAAAGACCATGAGTTATATCTCAGGTTTCCCACTGACTGCCTGTAACATTTCTCTGCTCTTTCTAATTCTTAATAACCAAGGTCCCCAGCCCCTGCCAGGGCACAGATAACTGTAATTTACCAAATGTGCAGCTGCAGTGACGGGGAGGTTGGACAGGTCATGGCAGGCAGACCTGGGAACAGAGTCCACACTGCTGCCAGACAGACTTGCCTCATATCTGCTTGGTCTTTCAGGAGCAGACAGAAAATGATAAGATCACTGAATGGCCGTGGAGATGGCTGGCAGGTCACCTAATCACAACCAAATGAGGTCATGGAAGGGAATTAATGAGTGTGTTTTTCTGCATTTCTGATATTATGCACAGTACTTGACATCTGAGATTTTAATGCTCACGCACAAACAGTTATGGAATCTGGAACGACAAAAATGATGCTTCTTGCACTGGGTGAAAACTCCAAAGGATAAAACAAGCACTACAGTAAATGCTGTCTAATCACCTAATTATTGAAAAATTGTATTTAAATTAATTTGATGAACCAGGCAAGGTGTCAAAAGGAGCATAAGCTGCAAAATGAGCAACATGTAGGTGAAACTGGAAGTTTATGGATCTTAGCACATACTGAAGAACTTGTCCTATGTCACAGTTGATGAAATTAAGGAGGACAGCATAGGAGTTGTTATTCTGTTTATAGCAAGTCTAAACCAGCTTAGGATAGCTTTAGAGCAGCCACAATTCAACCTAAAAATTGTATCTCTATGATGAAGATTCTTCTTTTTTTCAATGGAAGTGAATAAAACTAGTTAGAAAAATCAAGTTCTCAGAGGTTTTTGCATGCTTGAATGCAAAGGCTCAAGTCCAACTCCAGCAATTAGGCAGTAACAGGCATTGTCACAAAAAGGACAATTCCTGACTCCAATAAGAAGCAAATTTGTTGACATTAACTTGTGTACATTCTCCTATTTGCAGAATTTGGTAACATAACTCACGAAGGAAGTTCCAAGCAAAGACCAGACCTCCACACAAAGCATCATCAAGTTGCAGTGCAGAATACTGTGAAATATTCTACATACCTTGATTTTCGAAAGCACAGTCAAGTCCTGGTAGGATGATTAAGGAAAAGGAAATTAAAAAGAGCTTGTCCTGTTTAGCCTAGCAAAATGACATCTGAGAGAGGATACAATTATCTTTTATGGGTACATTTGGAAGTAAGCAGCAGAGAGGAGAAGAATTATTTAACTTTGAAGACTGATACACATACAAGACTGAGGGGCTATAAATTGTTCATGAATAAATTTAAACTGGAATTTAGGAGATTTCTGACAATTTGCAGACCGCCCAAAGAAGTTGGTATTGGCAAATTGATTTGAAAGGAAGCTTGATACATTCCTGGAAAAAACAAGATAGAGCAGAGATGAGCTTGGAGGCAAAATTAAACTTTTTCATAGAGGATTCAGCAGTCTGATTTGCTGTGATTGTTCAGATTTGGCTAACACAAACTTGAAAGCCTTGTGTGACCCTTTACATGGAACTCCCTGAGAGTTTGATCTTCCTGACCACACAAGACAGCTGGACCAAGCATCGAATGCTCAAGATCGCAAAACAGTTTTCAAGGTGAAATGCTGTTTCTGGGATGAAAGTGGCAAGTTAATTTTAGAAGTCATGTTTGCTGAGATTTAGTAACTGTACTTTCTATCTTTGCAAAGACATGTTTTCCTCTACTGTGTAAGAAATTTTCCTGGGCTTATTGATAAATGAAAGCAAACTGGACAGTTGTGTAGTAGTCATTTGTGGAGCAAGTGTTGTGGGGGGGGTCGTTGGTTTTGGGGTTTTGTTTGTTTTTTATGGTTACATGCACATTTTCCACAAATATGTTAATTAATATATGGAGCCAAATATTAGAGGTGTATGCTACGTTTGCATCCAACATACTGTATGATCTAAAGACCCATTTACTTTGATTCTGTACCTTGTTCCTCTCATTTTTGGACATAAATTATATATGAAACATAATTTTTCTTCTAGAAAAACATCTACATGTAGGATGTTCACTGTAAGTACTTCTAGGAAACCCCATGTTTCAAATTTATTGACCAACCCTTTAGCTGCCTCCTGTAGAGGTTTTTTTTGTGTCTGACAACCACTAAGGTTTTTCCAAAGATTGTCCACAACACATTAGATTTTTTTATTAGAAAATGCAAAAATTAAATTATAAAAGGATACATTTGCAAAAATACAATTTTTTGCTAACTCAGTACATCTTTTGATGACATGATTTCTGCATTTATTCAAACATATCCTCTTTTCCAATATTCCCTTATCCCTTCTAAATCCAGTGTGTTTCACGAAAACATCTTTAAATATTCTTGCAAACCCCTGCACTAAACCTGTTTCCTTTTCCAACGCGTTTCAAAACTGGCCACTGCCACAGCAAGGATTTTAGCGCAATCCATCAATCTAACTACATTATGACCATCAGTAATGACAGAAAAACCTTCCTGGAATTTTTCTTGCTTATTTGGAGAAGGGAATTGATGAATATCATGATATGTTTGAGCACAGTGTTCAGGAATTGATTAAGGCAACTAGACAGAGAAGGCTGACTCAGGTACACGATACCCCCTGTTAACCTCTGCAAAGGCTCAAGGATTGATTCTCAGATGGTGGAAATTCTGGTACTGATACCGAAATTGACGGGTTATTCTAATTTATAGGACAGGAGATCTTCAGTGATTAACCCTGAACGGAGAGAAACAAAAAAACTCAGAAAGAGCGGGAGTGACATTGACTTTGTGATGTTCTCTCCTTCAGCAAGAATGTGGGTCACACTGGGCTGAAGGAGCCTCCTACGCGAGCACATGTACTGGATGTAACACCCATCCGTCTTCCCAGGTTTACACAGCCATCCTCTAGACATCTTGTTCTTGCACTTCTCCCCTCTTTTATTCCTTCAGCTTGTTTAGAAAGCACGGAGGCACATAATGATAGAGATAACTCTCCTGTACCCTGCGCAGCACGTTCGGCAGCTATCAATGTCAGCCTGTGTGTGCTCAAGGACTGCGGCGCAGCGATTGAATAATGTGTCTGGTGGCAGGATCTAAATATAAAATTATCTCTCTACCTAGAAAGTGTTAACACGTCGAGAGCAGGATCCGACTTTTGCACCTATTAGTATATGATATGTTTATATGCTGTGACTTCAAGATGTAGGCATGGCTGCAAGTTTTATTTACAGACAACTGGTAAATACACAGATTTCCACTATTTTTAGCACTGTAGCCTAGAAATTTAGAGAAATTTAGAAATAAGGTAGAAGAAAACCAAAAGTCATGGGTCTAACTTTTGTTTCAAATTAGGTATAAAATGATGTCAGTCACTCATTTGGGATACAGAAGAAAATATTACTACCCACTGTAGAAGGAGAAGAAAACCAAATGCAGCAGTAACAGCATTAAAACTGCAACATTTTCCAAGCCCTTAACATTACAGACAGTGCATCCCTTTCAAGCGTCAACCCTCCAGAGCTTATATCATGTTGTTATTACTAACCTCTGATCCTCCTGGATTCAGCAGCACAATAAAGACAATTAAGTAACAATGGATCCATATTTTTTTTCTTGACATCATGTTAAAGATGCGATATCCTCCAATCCTGCCTAAATATGTACCATGAAGAGCCTAATCTCCTCGGGTCTCTGAACTTTCTAAGGAGGGTGACAGGGAGGTGGAAAACACAAGCACTGTTCTGTCTGCCTTAGTAGGAACAGACACACCGGGTTTGTTTGTTTGTTTGTTACCCAACCCCACTGCATTTTTTTCTTTCACCAACATTAAATACCTAATAAGCCAAAAGGTAAGAATTGAGATTCATTTACTTTAAAATAGCCAATTAAATAGTTTTTCTCCTTCTACATAGTTATAAATTGATCTTGTAGATCTGTATTTGAAATTGTTGTGATTATCAAGCTTACGGAAAGCTCTAAGCATAGAATCATTGACTGGTTTGAGTCGGGAAAGATTTTAAAGATCACATTCCAAGTCCCCTGCCATGACCAGGAACACCTTCTATTAGACCAGGCTGCTCCAAGCCTTGTCCCAATCCGGCCTTGAACACTTCCAGGAATGGAAAGGGGCATCCACAACTTCTCTGGGCAACTTGTGTCAGTGTCTCATCACCCTCACAGGCGAGAATTCTTCCCAATATCTTATCTAACTCTGATCTCTGTCAGTTGAAATCCATTTCTCTTTGTCCTGTCACTCTACACCCTTGTCCACAGTCCCTCTCCAGCTCTCTTGGAGCCCCTTTAGGCAGTGGAAGAAGCTCTAAGGTCTCCCCAGAGCCCTCTTTTCTCCATGCTGATCAACTCCAACTCTCCTAGCCTGTCTCCACAGCAGAGAGGCTCCAGTCTTTGGAGCATCTTCATGGTCTTCTCTGGACTCAGTCTGGTAGCTCCACATCCTTCTTACATTGATGGCTCCAGAGCTGGACACAGCACTGCAGGGTACCATGAAAGCAGAACAGAGTTATCATCCAAACATAACTACTCAGCAGTGGGTAATCCATGCTCAGTATTCAAATCTTCCCACAGTACACTAGCTCTTGGGAGACAGACTCTTGAAAAAAATGATGGCTATCCAAATCCCAACAATTAATCAGTTATTTCAAGACGACAAATTCTTTTCCATCGCTAAAATGTTGCCGTGACACAATGCTAGAAACTGCTATTGCTTTTCAGCCGACTATTAATATCATATCACAGCCAAAAAAGCATTAATCTAGAAACGGTTTCAAATGTGTAGGACTATAGGATCTGAACTAATGATTCATAAAATCATTTGCAGCTATTAGTCTACAAGAATAAGTGCTGCTAGTGCTTTTATTTCAGTGCTTGGTGTGGTACCATCAATTTAAAATCTATCTCATATGCTGTGATGGATTTATGTATGCAGTGGAACCCAGAGCAGCCTTGTCAGGATTTTAAAATCTAGATTGGTGTATACAATTACAGGTGTCACAATATGAAATAACAATGGAAGACATTTAAAAGAAAATTCAAAAAATTCCTGTGCATACCATGAAGGAAGGCAGTTGTTTAATATTCTTGTATCATAGTGAGATTATTTCACTTGATGGAAGTGATGTATTTTCACATAACTTGATCTAAGGTTATATCTCTCATGAAAATGATTTGCAGCCTTGAAATCCCCAAGGATGAGTAAAAATAAAAGGGATATTTTTAATGGGCAGATGTCATTCCTGTGGACATTTTACCAGCTGTCAATACAAACTCTGTTGGCTGGACTCTATCTTACAAAAACAGTTGAAAAGACCTTAGTTGGCAGGTATTTTCATTCTTAACCTTTTTCTTGAGTAGCAGAAAGGCAGAAATATGCAGTGCTAGGCATAACTAGCAGCGATTGTATTATGTAGGTGAAAACAGTCACTGAGCTGAAAGGAATGAGCTGGTTTAAGGACAAACTTCTCAGAGGACACGCCACAGTCCCTCTGGACACAGATTTGGTCTCCAAGACGTCACAGCACACAGGAACTCGTTTTCCCCTCTCCCCAGTGCAACCTGAAAGCAGCACACCATTTCTATCTGCATAATAAATTAGATTAAATGGTTGAGGTGTTGGGAGACCCGTAAACCCAAGGGATTACCTACTTGATGAAGACTTTACTTTTAAGTCACTAAATGACATCTAATCATAGGAAGAGTAATGAAATCACAGTTGTATGGAGACCTCATCAGGCTGACAGACACGTTCAATCTATTTTCTGTAGGACAGATGTGGGAAACTCAAGGCAACAATACAATGTACACGGTTATTCAGGTCAAGGGCAACCTGTCCAGGAGAGGATTGAAGGGGCAGAGAGAGACACGAATCATTTCAGCCTTTTAAAAGTGATGGCCATTCAGCAGCTCAGGGAGTCACTTGTCTTACAGTAAAAGCACTCAATCCCCTTCTTACAAGTGGAAGGGGCCTCAAAAGGGCTTGGGGTTTTTTGGGCTGTTCCTATTCTCCGGCACTTCTTTGCTCTGAGTGTGCTGAAAAAAAATAATCTCCAGTGAAGACAGAGAGCGTATGTCTGGCAGTATGAAAACGGTAAATGTGCTTTCTGAGGACTTTAATTCAGCAATGTTTAAACTTAATTAAATTATTTGTATTGTACAATTAATTATGCTAAACTGCCTAAGCCTTGAATTAATGTACTTTGCCTTTTAATCTAAATAGAACACATGCATAGAAAACCAGCAACAGCAGAGTAAGTCCACTGCTGCTGCCAAGATCAGCAGAATTTGAGGCTCATGTGACCTTTCAGAAGCCACGCTGAAAAAGCAAACAAACTAGGGGTAAACAAAACCAAAGAAAATAAAAAAGTGGCAAGAAAGAGGAAAGTACATACGACATTTTCTCAGGACATTAACACCTTGTTATTCAGTCGCGAGGAGAAGCAAATGGTCTTTACCCCGCGACCCAGAAAGTTAAAGAAATAATAAATAGGAAGCCCAAAACGCCAGAGCCACTGAGCTGCCTGCTCTAAGTATCTGGTTTTCTGGGAAGAAGCCATCAGTGATTCAGAGTTTATCCGTAGTATTAGAAAAAAATAGACTCAGTGCTTGCTTTGAGGCACAGGAAAGATTTGGGAAGTCTCCCCTTTTTTCGAGTGGGAGGAATGAATCAGTCTGATTTGAAATTACAGAAGAGCTATATACACATAAAACCTCATCACCCTTTTACAAGAGTAGCTGTCATTTTTGTTCTAATATTATGACTGTAACTCTGTGGCTGGTTAATGCTTCTGATATTTAATCACAGAGTACAAACCATAATTGTTTTATTTCTAATATGTCTCTGACCTCTGTCCTCCAGATGATAAACTATGTAACTGGTTTTCAAACCATATAAATGCATGTAGACTTTCACATACATTTGCTTACCAGAAATTTCTGAAAATATTTTAAGAATTTATATTAAGCATTTCTATCAAGACAAAAATATTGCAATATTTTGAGCTATATATGAAGATGTTCTTTCAAAATTTCTAAGACTATGGGTAAAAAAATAGAAATGTCATTTACATATTGAACTGCCCATTTCTATAAAAGCAGTGAGAGGATGATATTAAAATGCCCTCTGCTTGCTCTAAAAGACACACCAGTAGGTTTACTCTACAGTGCTAAGATCTTGTAAAGTCTTTCGTTTTCTTAGGCACACTTGGATCTTGCAATCACTACTGAATCAATGTTTGTGTAAAACGCCTCTCTAACATCTCATTCACTTGATAGGTCCTTAGGGGCACAATATTGTTCCTTCTGCTATTATGGACCATTGCCTTCAAATACTGTAACATCTGTGGTACATGATTACCAACTTCTTGGGCCAAATTAGTCCCTGGTGTAATTTCACTGAATCTGATCAGATTGTGCCAGGACGAGTCTGACTCTTTGCCTTTCCACATTTCTTCTCAAAAGTTATAGTGCAAATGGTGCAATCCTTCACCTATACTTAGAAAAAAAAAAAAGCCAAGAACACTCAAGAGGACTGAAAAGAATCATTCAAGTAAAATCCAAATAATCATTGTTCTTAGCATTACTTTGTATTTAATTCCCAGTTTTCTGTATGGAAGCAGTCGTTACTCATTTTCTCTATCTCAGAATGTAAAGCAGAAAAAAATGAAGAAGTTTCAGAGTAATTGGAACTTAATATTTCTTCAACTCTTTTGGAAGGAAGCCTAATACCCCAGCTGTGCTTTCAACTGTGGATTCTTTGGGAGACAAAATGAAGCACAGGAATCCAGATGGGAAAGAAGAAGAGAAGCTTCACGCATCCTTAGGGAGTCTTATACAACTCTTTAAAGAATGCTTGGGGAAAAAAGCTATATTTGGAACCATACGATAATTTAGGTTGTAAGGACCTCAGGAGGTCTGACCCCCTGCCCCTACAAGGTCTGACTTAACAGTAGATCAGGCTGTAGATCTTTGTCCCCACTGTTCCGCCCCACCCCAGGGTTAGCCCTGCAGAGAGCCAACATGTAGGAGGAACCCTAAACAGGGCTGTAATTGTCATTAATTGCAACAGCTGCCTAGTCAAGAGGGGTATTTTCCGCAGCTGAAAAAGTGGCAGAAAATGGGATTTATTGCAAAGTTGTGCCATGGCTGCAATGGGAACAGACCACAGTGAAGAGCAGGATAAAAGAAATACTGCCCGGGGCTGAGCACAGCCTTGAGCAGTACACAACCAGAGAAAATATGAGAGGCTGAAGAAGGCAGCATTAATCCAGAGGAAGAAGGAAAAATGAGAGAAATAAAGCTCAGCAGAGTGGAGAAGTTTGTCAGAAATGGCAAAGAAAGATCACAGAGGAAGAAGAAAAATCTGGATGTAATGGTGGGAAACAGATTCTCTGCCACATGGCAAGTGTCTCCTCAGCCTGTTTTCTACCTATTTACAACATCAAAGAAGAAACGAGAGAAGGGAAAGCCCAGAACATAATTCATATGATTATTCTAAATATATGCACGTGTAGAGCAGAATATGCCAGACTAAAGTGATAGCACAGGCAATCATAAATCTATCCAACTCAGAGACCCAACTGCATCTTTTGAAGTTCTCATCTGTGTGGACATGTACAACCAAATAGATTTCAAAAGGAATATAAAAACCTTTGGATAGAAAGACTGTAAAGGTGAGTAAATAGGAAGGAGGGAAGTGGGTTGAGATGGTCCAGGACTTTGCACTGAAGGTACCAAGCTGCTGCCACTGGAGCACTGCAGCTCAGAGAGGAGATTTCTGTGTGGAGATAAATTGGATTGCCACAGGCCCTGAAAAACTGTCCCTTCTCCTGCTACCAAGTGATTTTGAATGGAATTACAAATGAGCAGCACTGATCTAAAAATCAGACCTGATGATCGATAAGAGTCTTCTGTAGTGGGCACACGAGAAAGGCTTATAAAATTCACCCATACAGCAGTTTATTGCCCCATAAATTACCATAATGATTTTTTTTACCCAAATAAATACATTCTAAATATTGTAAACCATGTAACAGTTGAAAAATAGGTTTTTCCAGAAAGTATCTCCTGCCTTATTTCCAGTAGGTACAATTTGGAGTTGCTATTATTGCTGTAAGATTCAGGGGTCATTCTTCCAAATACTGTGATATTTTAAGTGTTATGTTATTAACATGAATTATGGTTTCTCACAACCACTGACAGCACCTCCTTGTTGTTTCATAAGAGTGTCATATTATTCTATAAATTATTTAGTGCTGTCAGATACTTTCATAGAGGACTAATAATTATTGCACTGTTGTAAAGATGGATAAAAGTGTGTCATGATTGATTATGAATTACAGAGATATTGATTAAATTGGTCCAGTGAAATCCCATGATTCATTTTTTTTTCATGGTATGCAGAAAATAATTTATCAGTTGTACAATCTTGTCCTTTTAATACCTGTAGCATAATTTAACTCTCATTGTTAGCAGGAATCTTCAAGAACAGTTTATGACCTTGGCTAGCTACAGCTAGAAATAAAACCATTTAATAAATTCTTAGAATTTACATACTTTTTCTAAAAATAGAATATATGTTATATAATATGCTAAAAAAGATAACTAACTTAGGGAGAAAAAAAGGGAATAAATGAGAAGAGACGCTTTTTTAAAAAAAAAAAAAAAGGAAAAATGAGCTTTTTAAAGATATGTGATGTAGAACAGAGATTCATAACTTCTCATGGCTTTTTTTTAAGTGATGCTTCTGTTAATAAGGCATATGGAAAGGCACAAGGAGATGAGACAGAACTGGCCTGCTGAAAATTCAAAGTCCTCCAAACAGCAAGAGCACTACCACTTGTTTCTGTGGATGCTCTTGATTTTTTTTTTTCCTACTCTGAAATGATTGTACCTTTTAATATAGCTTTTAAAATATATTATTTTTGGCAGTAAGTAAGAATTAACAAAATAGTTTTATAAAAACATCATGCATTTGCTTATAATACAAAACTTTTTCATGACAAGCAGTTCTTCATACTTTTGGCAAGGTTATCCGTGATTGCCTTTTTATTTTTGGCTATTACAGAAGCTAATAGCATACTAAAAATCTTCTTTCATGTACAAATTAATTGTGTCCTTTTGCAATTCATATCAGCCTGCCTTACTTTTCATTCCGAGGCTTTTAAAAGGTTTATACGGAACCAATGGATGTTCTCCTTTATTGTGCACACCACTTCAATTACCCACTTTCCACAAGTTGAAAGCAAAAAGACTGTAAATGCTGAATACAGCCTGTTGTCAACATGCAGTAATTTGGCAGAAAAATTAAAAAATTCTCTTCAAAATGAAAAGAAAATAAAAAAACTCTCAGAAAGCTTTGGATATTCCTGGCAAATTATTTTTATGTTTAGCAACTACAAAGAAGCGTGTGCTTCTTAATGATGGAACAGCCTTGTCCCTCCTGCACATCAGTTCTTTGCAAAAGGGAAAATGTTTCCTTTCACACATTAAAAAGCCTTCTCAAGACACTATTGGGTGCAAACATCATGTTGGGTGTACCACGAGGATCCAGGGGACCTGATGGACACGCTGAGCTCCTATCACCCCTGGGATACAGAGACATTTCCTGAGAATTCTGGACAAGCTCTTGGTATTCCAGCAAGCAGGCAGCAAAGAGAGGGGATGTATGAAACAGGACAAGGAATGAGTTTGCCAACACAAACTATTTTGACATCATGAATTTTTGATGATACATCTCAAATTGCCCCATCTTAAACACCTGGAGACACACAGAGTCTTTAACCGGTCCTCAGACTTAGTGTCGTTGCAGGTTCACCTCTGTCACTGGCAGGCACTAACTTATTATCCTTTCGTTTATGGTGGTCACTGAGATACTGAACTTTGTAAACACTGCTAGAAAATCTAATGATGAAAAACCCTGCACTTAAAAGGCATTTATTCTTCTTGGATGCAAACCACAAATCCTTCAAACATATACTAGCTACTTTAAGTCTATGCTTACACTACAGTCTAAGAAAATAAAACACAGTAAAAAGAGAATTCAGCTTTTTTTTTTTTCTTTCCTTTACCCCGAAGTAATACCTCCTATGCTCTAAATGATACTAATAATTTTTCAGCAATTGGTTAAAATTTTTTCACATGTTCCATAACACCAGGCAGATTAACTTAGAGATGGAGAAGGTTGTCTTCCATGTAGCCACTATTGCTGCAGATGCATCAGTAGGAAATTTGGGAAATTAGATTCATATGGGTAGAAGGAGGCATTGCCTATCAACCCTGGCAATTATGTGTCAGGGTATAAGATCCTGAGTAACAGATTTGTGTGATTCAAGTACTGCTACATTATTATCAGCTAGCTGTGGGTTGTATCATTTTCTATACCCTGGAAATTAAAATTAAAAAAAAAGAGCAATCAAAATGTACATACATATATATAGATTACCTCAGTTTCTCAGCTTTATCTTCACCAAAAAAGTAGTTTTTTTGTACAGGAATGTTGATATTTTTAAAGAAGGAAAAAAAATAATTTTCTGTTTCTTTCCCTGTTAGCATTTCATGCTTTGTGTCATTCGATAATATACATGACTAGGTTTAATACTCAATCGTTTCCCAAATCCAATTTGACTACCTAACAGGGTTTAATTTACATGATGATACAATTTCTCACACCAGAAAGCATAGTAACCCTTCTTCTTTGGAGGTTAATGGTGATCTAGCTTAAAGCCCAAAAGATAATTACAAGGAATGTGCTTCAGGTGACAAAGTACTTTTGACAATCCCAGACTGTTGATAGCTTTTTAATTATACTTCTTGCCACCACAGGAAACAGTATGCTTTCTCCTAAATAGTTTGCAGGCATGTAAGGTTTATTTATTTATTTTTCAATAAATTGCTATGCACTGTAATCAATATTTTAACTGACTGCTACCCCAGGCTCTGCTCTTTCTTTCTTCTGTTCGAAGGAGAGATTAAACTTTGGGTTAATTTTTTTTTCCATACGAAATGAAATACAAAAGAACATCAAGAGAAGAATACAAATATTTATTGACTTGCTTCTTATCTTCTGCACCCATTTGATATTTTGTGACATTTAGAAATTGAAACTTTGCAGGATTTTTAGGTGAGAGCTTTGCTAACAGAGAAGGTCAGGCTCTTAAGCAACAAGGAAGTTTATGATTATTAAATATGTCCAACCAAGAAGGGAAAAAAAGAGGAAAATCTCGTGGCTGTTTTTGCATAGTCCGAATATTTTCCGCCCTTGAAGTACTCTGTGGGTAATAAAAAAGGCTGGTTTGGTCAAGAGCAGAAAGTAATTGTTGTAAATTAATGTGATACATGGCAGAAGCAGTAATGTGCAGGGGCACCCATTTTCCATTCACTTTATATGCAAGTGTTGATTGTTTTCTATGCCACTGAAATTAGTTTCCCACTAGTATTTATGTGTCTTACAACAAATTGTTTGTCACTTTCCCTGATTAAATGTGCTCTTAATAACACCCAACTTTAAAAGTCTTTCCAATTTGGAGCCCACAGTTCAATCACGATGCCTGCCCCTCTCAGCACCTCTCACTTGTCCTTAAATAAACACCTCTATTACTTACAGAGAATGGCAGAAAAGTAAAAAATGAGACGTGGATATAAGTGCTTCTAAAAAAAAAAAATAGGTCTTGGAAGAGAACCAAAAATGCAGAAAAACAATAATTGCTGTAGAAATTAATCAGAAAAGTAACACTACGTGTTCCCCCAAACATTACCTGCATTTTTTTAGTCTCCCTGCAAGTTGTTACAAATATGCACAGAGCAAAGTTCTCTATTGGGGCACATAGGAAATGAATGAATCCAGCACAAATTAAATGTGGATGGCTAAGGATTTTCTTGCTTTTCTAATTCCCATCTCTTATTTAGCTCAGATTCAGATATATTTCCAAGCCTTTGAGGAGGCCAGGTTGGATGGAGCTCTGAGCAACTTGGTCATCAGTGGCAGAGGGTGAAACAAGATAAGCTTTAAGGTCCTTTCCAACCCAAACCATTCTGTGATTCTATGAACTACATGATTTTAAGGTAATGGCAGGAATTCTGAAAACTGGAATATACAGCTCAATCTAGTTTTGCACTACTAATTTTCAGCCCATGTAATTCATCCCTGGGGATGCTGGACTAGCTTTACATTGCCCAGTCTTGTCACCAGAAATTATGGCAGTGCGGGTCTCCTAGCAAAACCTCTAAACATCAGTTTAACTTATCCTAGTTCTTCTGTTCTACTTTTTACCCCAAAACAGAGCTTGTATTAGCTGAGTGAAATAATTGCTCCTGAAGAAAAAAAAGGTAAAAAAACCTTCAACCTCCCCTCAAAAAACCCCAATATTCATCTGAGTCAGCTTCCCCTATGCTAGGGATTGCATAGGATCAGCTTAAGGAAGCCACAGACAGTGTGTGCTCCAGCAGACAAAAAAACAAGGAAGAAAGACTTAAACATAGTATGAAATTTATGAAGAGTAACATTTGCTGATAAACAAGTCGCTTAAGCTACTCTACTCTTATAAAAGCTAGACTGAGATGAACTCCTCCAACTAACTCCAAGGCACATCTTTGCTATGGATTTACCATATATTTATATCCCTGTCATAAATGACCTTTTATTTTATTATGTGATGTTTGCTCTTATTAAGGCCTAGTAACAGTGGAGTGTGGATTTTAAAAGCATGTCACAGAGAATATTCAGCATTTCTATTTCTCAAAAGAAAAAAAAAAGGAGCTTTGCATACAGCATTGATCATACTTCAAAAGATGTGTTATTGCCAACACTGTGGTTACAACAGAGTGCATTCTGATGATATATTTTAATCTGAAAGGAATAAAAAACCCTTTTGTAAATACATTGCAGCTACACTGAGTTACTGCAGTAAGAGCCCTGCTACTTACTCCCTGTGAAACCCAACTGTGTGTGGGGCTGTTGGAAATCAGAGTGGTCTTATTCTGTCTGATTTATTTGAAGTTTCAAGGACAGACTGAAATAGCAAATGGCATCTTAGAGTGGTACTCTTTTCCCCAGAATAGACATTTGTAGGTTAATAGATAGATAGAGCAATTGGGACTGAGACACATTATGTAAGTTAAAAAAGTACTGAGTGTGGGGTTTTTTCAGGGCCACAACAAAAAGCTCTGAAAATAACAGTGGCTGATACTGGAGTTCACGTTTCCCTCCTGACTCTGTAGATCAGAGCAGCACCTTTGCAGTAGGTAAAGTTTAAATTAGTCTCCACTATATTGAATAACTAGAGTAAATGAGATCTAGTTTAGGCCAGGACATTGAATCACCTTTTTTTTTTCACTTCTGCTGTAGTCCTTGGCTCCTCCAGCAAGCATTTTATCCCTAGGGAGTCTCAAACAGACCAAATCTCAAACAGACAAAATGCATTACG
Source organism: Serilophus lunatus (assembly GCA_013399895.1). NCBI lineage: Eukaryota > Metazoa > Chordata > Aves > Passeriformes > Eurylaimidae > Serilophus > Serilophus lunatus. Next base: position 2,440,009 of record VXBA01002417.1, on the reverse strand, counting down.
AGTATTGCAGGAGTCAGGAGTTTGGGCTTGGTTGTGTTTTTTCCATAATCTGTGTAATCAAAAAGCAGAAAGCCAGAATTATAAGTATTTTCTAAAATTCTTCCAGTTCTTCTTCTCCTCTGCCCTTCCTCTATCATTTCCTCTTCATAGATCACATTGTCAAACACTTCCATGTGGTCATCACAAGAATGACAGCTGATTTACTTCCCTTCAACTGTTGATTTTCTACACAGGCAAACATTTTCACATTTATTTTTTCTGTCACATTATCATCATGTTTTCAAATAATTTAATGACAGTATACTCCATATATGATTTTGCTGCAACAAAAACACCTTCTAAAACAGACTTCAAATAGCTTTCAATGTCACTTCTTCTGACACCAGGCAGCTGTGAAATCTGCACGGGATGTTTCTACTCTCTCTAGACAGCTGTACAGTAACAGAGCTACATAAATCAAAGGAGTGCATAGTGAACTGTAAGAACAATACAGGTTTCTAACCACAATGGGGATTTTAATATCAGGTATTTGTGTAGCTGCTTTGTATTATTTACACAAAATTAGAATTTGCATTATCTGCTCTGAGCTTCTTAAATGTTTCTTATGGTTTAGCCATTTACTCAAGGTTCTGCTGCAAGCTCTACGTTCAGCTTGAGCACAGCCTTCCCCTTTGAGACCAGCTCTTCCTCCATCACCAACTGAAAGCTTTTCTTTCCAAAGATATAGACAGGCAACAAGCTACTCAGTGAAGTCCTTCCTAGGTACTCCTCTAATTTGTGGAGGTTAGTCCCAACGAGGAGCTGTATCTGTTATTACAAACACTGCAAGACATAGCTGCATTCTCATTAAAAATAAAGAAGTTTGTTTTATGTGTTACCAAATATTGAATGGCATCAGCAGCACACGTTCTGTGCAGGAAAGCTGCAGAAACAGAACCCCTTGCACCCAACATGAGTCATACAAAGCAGCTGGGCAAACTTCCATAATGTCTGAGTCCTATTTTCATCCCCATTTCAAATATAAGGATCATACCTTTTGAGACACGATCCTTATGTCTGCACAAATCCATTTTTCAATCAAATCACATCTTTTTTTGATTCTGTTTTTTTTTTCTCTCTGCCATATGCATAATGATAGGGTGACAGCTGAGAAGAGAAGGGGCTGACATGTTCATTGCTGTGAAGGATGGCCTCCTGTCACCTCAGCTGTGACAGAATGGTCAAGGCCTGAAAGAGCCTAATGAATAAGGCAGGCTGGATTTTGTCCTTCCTCACTGAAAAGCTGCCACAATGCCTTTTTTCCACTCAATGCAGCAATGCAATATCACAACAAGCAATCCTGCTTAGATCTGTTTCCACAAGAAAGAAATTGAACTCTTCAAAATTGAAGAGTTTAGTTAAACAGAAGCAGCAGATTTCAGGCTGTCCCTTAGCAGAAGACTGAAGCAGAAGGCGTTTTCACCCATGCTACCCAAATAGGCCAGGAGAAAGGTGCAGTGCTCCCCTGTTCAGATGGCCACTGTAAACATCCATTTCCTTTCAAGGATACCCTTCCTGGAGATATTAAAGCCTGGAAAAGGTCATTTGTCAGGGTAACATCCAGTAGTACATCTTGTCCTCTTAATAAGAAGGATTCCCTTTCTCCCGTGACAGAGAAAGAGAAACAGGAGTACTGAGCTAAAATTTCTCAAATTGGCAGTAACTATGACTTTTATGGGTGCTCTAAGAATATGATCTACACACTTGTAGTAGCTAGAAAAGATTTTTTAATTCATTTGGTACTGCAAAAGGTCATCCTTTGGCAGGTGGAGTGGATTCAATATGTCCATAAGTACAGAGGATTGAAACTGTGCATCTGTATGCATATATATGCCCTCTGGTTTGTGTGTTCTGTGTGTATACTGTGTACATATTATCCATAATTGGGTACACTGACACTGCTAATGACTCATCATATGTAGTTCTACATACAAATCATGATTAATTAGTGAAAGTAGGATGACAGGAAGGAAAATCCTACAATGCCTGATAAAGTAGATAACTGATTCTCTCTTCAAATAAAGGAAAGTTTTGAAATATTGTTACAGGCACAGTCTCTTACACTTTTGCTTTTTCAATTAAGCAGCAATTCAGTCTCAATGCTACAATGAGTCAAGATGCAAGTCAGACATGACCAATGAGTTGTCTTCTTCTTGATCAAAAAAATTTAATTTACATATATAGCATATTCAGTAAAGTGTTACAAATATATAAAGCTAAGACAGTTTTGTTAACTTGATTGGTTGGGGGGAGGGGGGACATGAAATCATCTGGACTCAGCATAGTATTATTTATTCAAATCAGATATGAATCACAAAACTAATACCCTATGTAACATAGATACTTGAACGCTCTTTTCCTTCTGAAAAAGCCCTAAATCTTCAAAATGCACATAAATGCATAGTCTAAAAAAAACCACAAACAAACAAAAAAACCAAGTTGTTGCAAATAATTTATTTTAAATCAAGCCTGTGCTTGTTGTATCAACTTGTAAATGCAAAATAAACCACTTAACAAGCATAATTTCAAATTGGAAATGAGAAACAGTTTTTTTAAAAAATTATGAAATGGGATGTTTCAGCATTGCCTCATAGGAAAAACTTTCCAGGCCTCTGAAAGTGTCCCAACATAGGACAAATCCATACAGCCAATATGAGCAAGCAGAGATGAGGGGGACTGGAAGCTGTGAAGGTTGTTCGGAGGTATCACACAATGTGTGGAATGGCACCTGGAGGTGCCCTTGGCATTTCTGTTCTCCCTGGGCAGTGTGACACTCTCAACTGGAGCCCTGCAATCTCTCCTTCCTGGAGCTGTAGCCTCAGATCTCAGCAGAGATGCTGGATTTATTTTTCCTTGGGCATCACAAAAACAGTTCAAGTACAGCTCGTCCCACCTGCTGCCACCCTGTGATCTCCAGGTGTAATTTCTAAGAGAAGGCTGCATTAGCTTTTTAAGTGGAATACATGACAACTCCTCCAGGCTGCAGAAGAGCCTCCTAAGCCTATCTGTGGCCATCAGCCTGTTAACGATGTGCAAGTTTCCTTCCTTAGGCCTTCGGAGGCCACCCAGGATGACTGAACTGAGCCTCACAAGTCTCCACAAATACAGCTCATAACCCCTCGCATGGACAGCTGCCAAAGGCACCACCGAGTAACAGCCTTTTATTCAAAATCAACCAAAGGGAAAACTGCAGTTGTGGAACTGAACTCCCATTCTCTGCTTGTGAAATTGTGAAGATTTGCAGGTGTTCGGGTTTAGGCGTGAGATACTGAACCTGGATTGAGCTCAAATGACAGGTCTCTAAAAATGTGAACCCTCAGCAGCTTCAGTGCAAGGAGTGATATAGAAAAAGATTCAATCATTCCACACTTAGTATCCATAAAACCTACTTATGGAGTAGCTTTCAGCACTGGCTAATAATACAAATAATTTTACACCAATTATTTGGGATACGATGAATTTAATTTCTTTACAGTTCTTACATTTTTTAGGTTTCCCCATTTCACATATTTCCATGGCATCCAGTATGGAGGGTAGTTCTTTATCATTTAAACAGTACTATAAATGTACATTGTGCTTTAAAACAGAAACATTATCTGATGGTCTAAAGATCTGAAAATCCAGCCCTCCTGCCATTCAGCAGGGAATTTCAGTGGGAACACGGGTACAGTGGATCACTATGAAATATTAGTGTACATCACTGCTTTAAGAGTATGAAAAGGCAGCAACCAACTGAAAGGATAAAATAGTCAAATTTTTTTTGCCACAATCTGGAAATTATGAGGATTTTTCCTATAAAGAAGCCACTTGCAGATGTTGTTTTCAAGAAGGGAACTGAAAAAAAGAGAGGATGAAGGCAATATACTGCTCAATTGGTAAATTACTTATGTATGCTTCTTTAGCTTGCTATTACATCAAATGTGTAATTAAAGAGTTAAATTGCTTCCAAACTTATACAAAATAGCCTAAATAGCCCATATATCTACTGTGTTGAAAATGCCAGGTATTATACAATACAGAAATGTGTTAATCTTGATTTATATCTGCACACTAACTCTTTGTAGAAGAGTTGCAATGGAGGAGCCGGATGCTGCTACAGCCTTTGCTTCTTAAAATCGAAAGGGGCTGTTTGGCAAACCTTTAGTGTGGCAATTAGATTGGAGTTTTAGGAAAACTCACAGACAGGTAGACAAGTCATTATTTTTTGCTGGAAGACAAAATTATATCTAGCCACTCTGTTGTCTAAATGTGCAGAATGATTCCTTTCCCAAAGCACCTCCACAAAGAGAAGGCTGCCAGACAAAGGATGGATGATGCTGGGAGACTGCTGAGCTCCTGGTAGCCGGCAGCTCTTCTGCTGGTCTGCAAGGAAATCTGTCCCAATTCTATTTCCATTTTGTTGGAATCAAATTATTGCTGTTAAATGTTTTCATTCTGACAATTCAGTCACCTTCTGCTATTATAAAACACCCAGAGTAACCTTCCCTAATCCATCTTGATGGATAGAATGTTTGGGGTTTTTTTACTGCTATATTTGTTTGACATGGTTCCAGAAACTAAGGAAAGCAATAGATGAGCATAATCTTCAGGGCACTACAAATTTTTAATTTTTTTAAAAAAACTTGTTTTTCATGAGATTATATCCAAAATTTCAATAACATTATATGGCATAAAAGTCTGGTATGTAGCAGACTGAAGTTTTCAGATTTTGCAAGTCACTGGTTGAACAACACCCAGAACTGGTGTTGTTGCACACAGCTCTGTGGGTGTGTGAGGTGGCAAGGCAGGTGAGACAGGGGCTTTTTACAAACTTGATTAAGAGCAAAAACTGTTGAAGCCAACAGCAAATATACTGGAAACAGTGGTACAAAAGCAGCAATAACCATTCCTGTTAAGGGCTTGGTAGGAACAATAAGAAACTGTCCTCTTTTCCCACACTCCAAACAACGGCTTGGAAAGAACCTTTGGCATAGCACTGCAAATTAAGCCTGTTAACAAGTATGTATCTTAGCTTTTCTGTCTAATTAAATGGAAAAAGATTTCCTCAGGAAGCAAAGAGCACAGAAATGCAAATGGAAAGAACAGGCAAATAAAGCTAATATGCTGTTTCCACAAACATCAAAGAGTTTCCTAAGTGACATTTTGTACACTATTGAGATTTTATGCTGGTTATAGCAGAATTTTATTACTGTTTTTTGGTCTGTTTTAGGTACAAATGTGACACTACCTATAATGAAGAGCAGAAAGTCAACAGACCTAATTTGTAACCACCCCAGCTCAGCCATTTATCAGATCTCTGATAAAGCAAGTAGATGTTTTCAAATGGAAGAATAATCTTATATCTGGGCTTTCCTACAGACCAAACTATTCCTTATTTACAGTAATTCTCATTTTTACAGGTTTTTAATTGTTATTTTTGCACCACTGGATCAACAATTATGTCCATTTCAGATTTAAATGCTTGTTTTGGCAACTTCTGGTTTGTACCTCAAAAGAAAAAATTCCTAAAAGTGCAGGTCCCTGTCTCTGGAAGTGTTCAAGGCCAGGTTGGACTGGGCTTGGAGCAACCTGGGATAGTTGAAGATGTCCCTGCCCATGGCAAGGGAGTGGAAGAAGATGAGCTTTAAGGTCCCTTCCAGCCCAAACCATTCTGTGATTCTATGAATATATGAAAAGCTGATGACATCACTGTTCACTGCTTCCTAGTCTTTAAAGTGTACTTTTTTAGGGTTAAACATTAAATCATGAAATTTTAAAACTCCAGCTACAAAGTTCTGTTTAAAAGGCGTTGTGAGCTTTGAGAAATTCTTCATCAACATGTTAACAGCCACTGTCATATTTGATCTCACTCCTGTACACAGCAAATGGACTAAAGCATTTCAGCCTTCAATGAATTCTGCATGCCACAACCCCTGCATACCAATAATCAGCTCTGATTGAGAGTTCTTTAAATTAACACCATTTGCACAACAGTAGTGAAGATGATCAAGTTTCAAAACAACATAAAAACTAACGGCCAGGAAGTTCAGCCTGCTGTAAAAGCCCCTAAGTGCCTCATAATGGCCAATATAAGCATCTTTGTTTCTGCTGCTGTTTGAGTTAACTTGCATGGTATTTTATAGCCCGTTTTGCAGTGGTATTTTGGCCAAGATCCCTCTCTTTATGGCTTTCCCTCCATAGAATCTCTTATTTACCATTTAATAAAGCGTCTCTAACGTGTGACCATAGGAAACCCTAACTTTGCTGCTGCCACCAAAAATTTCCACAGGAGCCTCACCTTTGACACAAAGGTAGACAAGAAAGAGCAGAGTGGGACTTTCTCACCACAGCTGACCACGCCCAGGTGAGACAAGACAACAACCCTATTAGTCCTGACAGTGTAGGATCTGCAACATGCAGGTGTTTAACGTCACCTCAGCTCTGCTGGGGGAGCCCAGCAGAGTGAGACTCAGCATTCAGCATCCCTCGTCTTTTATCTACACTTAGATTCCATAGAGAACACCTCAACGCCAACGAGCCCAATACAGGCACCTCTCCAGCGCTCAATAGGACGGATCCCCCTCCATAACCCATAACCTACGGCTTGCAAAGAATGTCTCTGTTGTCTAAGAGCCTTTTGACATACATTCCTCTCCACTGAGATGTGCTGGTCTATCCCACTGACAGCATCGACTGCAGTCACTGGAGATACTCAGCTCATGACTCCAAGCTGAGCTACGGCACGAGTCATTTGCTAAAGCTGCTGGGGTCTGATCATAAATACGATATGAAGCAAACTGGGAGAAAGTGCAAACACAGACAGTTCAGTGAGGAGCCAGCCTTTTCTTCCAGCCCTTTGGACAGAAGGGGAAGAACAGATTGTACTTATTTTTTTACTTATTTTTCATTTAGTTCGTCACTTTCCCTAATTAATTCAGCCTTCAGAATTTTATAAGCAATTTAAGCTCTGCAAGGTCACTACTTCCTAAAGGGATTTTAATTTTTAAAATTTGCAGATGGTTATTCAGTTCAGACCTGTGAGTTCATAAACAGTTTTTGAACTACGTGGTTTACAGTTGTATTCTAATTGTAGCAAGATAAAAAAGGTCTGACTTCTTTCCTAGCCTCAGGCAGAATATTTTTCCTTTCTGCTACACATTTCATGCTTTCTAAAAGCACTTGGAAGGTAAGAGAAGTAATATAAAGAAGATTTTCCTCCTACAGCTCAAGTAGCAAGTCCTTTTATCTGTCATATTAGAGTTTACAGATATTTTGAAAATATATCTCTCTCTTTTCCTTGACACCAACAGGCACCTGGATTCATAGTTTAATTGCAAGTGCTTTCAGTTAAAGTGCTGGTGTGTTGGTGTGAGTGGGAATCAAGAGCATCAGCACTAGAAAAAGTTCACAACCATCCCTATTCCAGGTACTCTCCCCATCGCTTCCATTTTTACAGTATTTGGAAGAAATGCTGACCAGAAGACAAATGACAAAAGAATGAATCATTAAAATATGCTAATTGTATCTACATTCATTCAATTTTTTTAAAATGTTTTTATTATTTTTGCTGAACTGGTAATATCTTAATTGTTAACATTTACAAAATTCTCCTTGGATTCAATTTGCCCTAACGGGAATGCCATTACTCAGTTACTGCTCATCAAGGATAACACCCAGCCAGCTGAGGCAATATTCCCCTCTAAAGACATCCAACCACAGTGATTTATGGGCTTTAATGATAAATAAGCTTTTACTTCTACTTTTCGTGGCCAGCTGCACCCAAGTTCTTACATGTGACACCATTTAATTTCCATTAAATGGAAATGTACGATCCTTTTGCCACCAGGCCTTGCAGGTCTACCTCCTGTTTGGCATGGAGGCAGATAACAAAATTAGGTATTTTCATTGTGAAACATACTCATTTATGGAGTTACTATCTTAACTCCACAAAGAATGTATCTTCTTACAGAGTACTTAAAAGAAGGCTTCCCCCCAAATGATTTTCCCTTACCCCAACTTCCCTTGATTTTGTACTCAAAATGACCAATCCGTTCTGGTTCTCAGCAGTAATTAAAATCTCTCCCTTTAAAGCATATCCAAAATTTCTCATTTTTTCACCTTTCTGCAGACATTTCCAACCTCATGGTCTTCACAGTTTGAATAAGTATCAGTGACGTAACCTATTTATCTTTTGGAACTTCTAAGAACTTGAATTTCTCCTAAAGAAATTCCATGCTTTGTAAATATGGCACTTTTTTTAATGGTAATTCAATGTTTTTTATTTTTAACTGTGTTTTATACATGCATTATTGTGTATGTTAAAAATACATGCAGAGCAGGATACTGTCAGCACTTTTTGCAGTGAGTAACCAGCTTCACAGCTGCTGTTCTGAAATAATATATTTAATCTCCAGTTTTTCCAGCTGTGTCCAAACAGACCACTGCTCCTGTGCCGAAATCCCTTCACCTTAATGGGTACTATGCACGTATTCCCAACAGGGGTAGACTGAAGAATTAAGTCTCAGTCTGGCTGCCTTTTGTACGTGTCAGGTTTTCATGGAGCTGTAGAAGTGAAAATTGAGATCAGCTGAAAAAATGACATTGTTGACACCCTGGGCACAGTTATAATGCCTGAAAATATGTATGGAGTATTGAAAAAATATAATTAATTATTGGATTTCAGGTTAACGATGTCCCCTAAAACAGTCACAGAATGGTTTTGGTTGGAAGGGACCTCAAAGGTCGTCTAGTTCCAACCCCCCTGCTATGGGCAGGGACATCTTCCACTAGATCAGGTTGCTTCAAGCCCCTATTCAACCAGGCCTTGAACATTTCCAGAGATGGGGCATCCACAACTTTTTTGAGCAACCTGTGATAGTGCCTCACCACCCTCACAGTAAAGAATTTCTTCCTAGTATCATATCTAAACCTACTCTTTGTTGTTTGATCCCCTTCCTCCTTGCCCTATATACTCTTGTAAAAAGTCCCTCTCCTTTTCTCCTTGGCCAAGAGCAAGTAACTTTCCTGATTTCCTCTTCAACAAACTCCGTTCCTTGTAATTAAGAATAAGTTACATACTCCACTGTTTTCTTCCTGCAGAGGATGAAATGCATCACACAATTAAGTCCATGAGCCTGTGCAACACCAGGCCAGTTTTGTCTCAGGGGATTATGACTGACAGAGGCAATTAGAGACATTGATGGTCATATAGTCCACCAGAAATATTTACTCTCCATTTCATATCTGCCACAAAAGTCTTAAAATCTTTTTGCTGCATGTCACTGTTTCAGTTCATCGACACCCAACACAAGGACGAAACTCTCTCCAGCAGGGATCTGGTATTTCCTCTACCTTTCCTCTACTGAGCTGCATGGGTTAATAAATTGTGAAATGACTCATGACATCCTTTCCATGAATAATAATGTCTTTGCATTTTTAAATTTTGAATTTCAAGATTGAGCAAAATTATTTAAATAAATCAATATTCCCATGGAGGTGTATTTCTAACCACATATAAATATTCCTTATTCCCCAGCTTCCTTCTAAGTCATCAAACTTCATAGAAACTATGTAAAAGAATCTGTTTCAATAGTTGCAGACTTAAAAATAGGCACTCTCCATTTCAATGGTAAAAAAATTTAAAGATTAAGACTCCAAATAAGCTAAATAGAACTGTCAAAATATCTCCTGGTCTTTAGGAAGTTCTAAGATACCATTGATTAAAAATAAAAAGAATTTAGAAAATCAGATATTGCTGTTTTCCTTACCGTTTCTCTTCTTATTTGCAGCGATTGCTTAGGGAAATCTGGAATTAAAAATCAAGTATTCTTGAATGTCTACTGAAAATAAGAGTGACAAGGCCAAGAGGGGTTTTATTATCCAACCTCAGTGTCATTCCTTTGTGTGCAGTATCAAAACAATGACATTGATACCACATGTCTCACTTGTGCTGTCAGTGCCATTTGGTTTTAATTTGGGATACAGTAGCTACAATCACATGCTGCTGCCAAAAGCCTCAAGATGCAATGGAATCTTGATGTGTGCTTGTGCTGAGCCTGTATCTGAATTCCAGAAGAAAGGTGTGAGGGTCACTGCCCATAACCAGCTTTGTGCTTTGTGCCTTCCTGGACTGGAAGGGTTCCTGTTAATATGCATATGTGGGCAGATAAATGAGAATACAATTGACTTCCCACGAAAGAAACCCTGATTTATCTTAGTGTGCATATACGACTGCTTTGTGAATCTGGGCCAATCCAGGCACAGTCATCAATGCAAAAAATGCTGGAGGATTCAGGTGATGAATCCCCTGAGGGAATGTGTGGCTGCTTCCAAGCAGAGACGGAAAGGCTCAGCAAACAGCTTGGAGGCACTGGCACTGGATTCTCCTGCTCCAGACCTGGAGCCACCACAGCCCAGAAAAAGCTCAACTGGCAGCAAAGGAGAGAGTTGTGCCCAGCACCTCCCACCTCCATCCCCCACGTATACAGTGCAATTCCAACATGTTCTTCCCCTGTACATACAGAACTTCATGCCCTAAAGAAAATCCACCTCAACTAAAGGAGGAAAAGGGAATAAAAAACCCCATATAAAATCCAGTTGCAAGTGCTCATACACCACAGGCTGGAACTAAGCCTTTTGGAGCCACTAATTATTCACATAAAACAACGATGCTTCCCTTTCCATTAACATTATCTTTCCCATCAATACCCAAGGCTGGTATTTATTAATGCTGGCCTTAAAAGCAAGTTCAAGGGCTCTGAAGTGTCACTTCCCAGCTCCTACCCTGCTCTGATATATTGACTTGGCACATCCCTGCACCACAGGAGTCCCCTGTTGAACCATGGAACTTCGTGGATGCCAAAAGTATGCTATGCCAATACCACTCCTGGGGAGAATCCTTGAAGAGAAAAGGTAAAGAAACTCCAGGAGCCATGCTAATTGATTTTCCATATAAACAAATAAGCCATTAAATAAGAAACTCAATGCCTTCACTTGCATGAAGCTAATAGCTAAATGCTCAAAAGGAATTACACTTAAGTCCTGGTTAACTCTTAAATCTATATATGCTGCTTATGCTGCAAACTTTACATATGTTAATCAGGAATAAGCACAGTAAATAAAAATATTTATCTCTTGTATTTATGTGAAACAAAAGAAAATGGAACTGTGTTTCAAAAAGTGTGTTTCAAAGAAAATAAATACAACTGCTTATACTCTAGATTTATTGGGGGAGGCATTTAAAAAAGAGACATGATGCTTTCATATACACTACATGTGAACCACACAGGTTCACCACAAAAGGAGCTCAGTGCCAGCCTGAGACAGGGTTCTCTAATGCCCATGAGATCTCTGGAGCACAGATATTCTGCCTTTACTCCTCCAACAAACCTCGAGCACTGGGGAGCCTTCACCAATACACTGGCTGGATCAATTCAGTGCAAACACAGTCACAATAAAACACTTTTCCTTACAACCCCTCCTTTCAGTCATTTTCATCCCTATAATTTTCCAGACTCTCAATGTCCATAATTCTAATTTTCTATTCTCTAAGCATCCAGGATTCTCTTGGACAAACCACAAACTTCTAAGCTACCAACCACATTGCTCAGCACTGTGTTTTCCTCCTAAATGCTGTTCTTCTCCAATTATTTGGCTTGATTCCAGTTGCCAATCTACATTTGCAATTCCACCTATTTTTGTTTGCAGTGCCCCTTTCTGTCTCCCAACCAGTCTCTTCCTGCAGCCACAACTCCTGCTTTCATCACTATAGGCATAAGCATCCACAACCATCTTTCCCACATCACTTCCCCAACAGTATTTTCTTTAAGTCCACATCATCCCAATATTTTGGCTCTGCCAAGATTTCAGTAATGACTCTTTGGAATGAGCAATTGTTTTGCTCTTTAGTGTAGATTATGGTAGCCAATGTTCTACATAATTTTGGAAGTAAGTCTTGTAACTCTTACCAACAAGTCACGAGACAAACCACAGAAGCAGAGAAGCTCACAAACATGTATCTATTTAATACACATGTAATGTTAAGGAATAGCTACAACCTCTTGATATCTGTTATAGCTTCAAGCTCAGTTTGTGCTGCCACTAGAAAATAGTGTAATGCCACAGGGCAAGTGCTGCTGACCTGAACTAAAACCTACCACAAACACAGCTCAAGTGAGGGCCAGTCCTGTTCTCAAACACTGGAAAAATCCTACTTTTTCCACTTAAGAAGCAATAAAGGAACAAATAGAAGTCAAATATTTGAATATTAATAATTCACATAGGTAATGCTTGGCTGATATCCCGCAATTTATCACCACTAAACTTCCACAATTATTGTTCCTGCATTGTCGCAATTTGTAAGAACAACGAATTTCAAAATTGCCAGACATGCACAAAAAATGAATAGGAAAAGCAAAATGTTTCTTCATTTCAATACTAATAATGTTTCTAATAACTGTTTTCATTCTAAGCATCTCAAGATAGTAACTTTTATACAAAACTCATTAATTTTATGAATTGTAAATTAATGTAATAACTTCCAAATATCTACCTTTGGTAATTTCTGCTGTATTAACACTTCTACATTACTTGAACGTATTTTTTCATTCACTGCACTGCAACTGGCTAGGATTATAAATTTTTTAAATACCGAAGTATTGGATTTTGAAGAATTAAACCCAAATAAATGTTGATGAGATTGTTCCTTGGGCACTTCCTACAGTTTGCATAGTAGGCAGACGGAGTATTCTTTTCAAGCCATTCAAGTCAGTAAAGTATAAGGTGGAATAAGACTACAACATATCTATTTTCAAAATTCAACATAAATTCCTGCAACTCCAAAGACGAGAGTGAAACACGGAAACTCCAACTCTCGTAGCTTGGGCCGCCTTAGCTGGGTGCTCAAACATAACTCAGGGTCTAATAGATGACTTAAAATATCGACAGTAGTCAAAAGCCATAAGGTAATAAATACAGAAGGTATTAAAAAATAAATTGCATCTAAGCCCTAGAGAACTTCCCTCTGCTGCAAAATTCTTCCAGATCTGGCTTGGCAGCAGGGCACCAACCATTCCCAGCTTGGAAGAGCCCCGGATCCCAACAACCCACGCTCAGTGCTGCTCACAGAGGTAATCTTCAAGGGCACCCGGCTGAGCCCACCTCAGAAGACAGCTGGTTAGTGCAGGACTTCTCAGAGGTTCTCTAGCCTGTGGCAATTTTCATTGGGCTCAATGCATTCACTTAAGAACATTTATTTAAGCAGAATCTGAATTTCTGGTACCTACAGAGTTTTAGTCACCATTGTCCTCAACATTTTTCAAGGATGATGCCTTTAAGCAATCACTCTTTAATTTGACAGGTATGGTCTTTCTTGTATTTTCTAGTAAACACTGTAATTTACAGGTCTTCACATTCTTGGCAAAGAAATGTTGCACAAACCTTGAACAAACCTTTCCCTTTTTCAGTTGTATGAGGTGAATACATATTTTCTATTTGAAAACTTGTATTACAGCACTAGCACTAAAGCAAAAATGGCAATAATACATCAACCTCAGTATGTCAAAATAAAATCCCAGTTCTGTTCTCCTTTGAAATTCTAGAGTGCCTAATTGACTGGAATGGCAGAATAAGATCCATGAAGAGAAGCATAAAAAATAGGAGTTTAAATCACAGTTTAATTTATTACAAATTCTGTTTTATTTAACAGTCTATAAACTCTGGCAAAAATTCTACAACTTTGGTTTTGTACATTTTTTTACATTAGTTTCTAGAAAGATTGCGTTACATAGAAATTCTAATGAATTATTTTTTGGTTGAGCTCCTCCTCTGTTACCTATCTCAGATTTTCTGATCATTAGGTATTTCTCATGCATGTCAGACCTTTCATTTTTAATGCTCAGAATGATCAAGGAGCCTGATGTTTTGTCATTTATTTTAAAATTAAGATGACCCTGAAAACTAGCTCAGTTAGTCATTTCTGTACAGTAGTCCCTTATCATTAAAGCAGCAACATTTTCCCAACCTCCATAATTAACCTTTTTGTACAATCGGAAGCAATAGCAGTCTATCCTTTGAAAGCCCTTCTGGGTCTACTTAGCACACTTCTCTCACAACTGAACAGAAATAAGCCAGCAAAGGCGAAAAAAAATATAAAAAACAAACCCTGAACCACCCTGCTTAGAATATAATTAGATACTTTGTTCTATATCAGTCATAAAAATATCACAAATCAGAATTAAAACCTCATTTAACTTCTTTTTTTCCCCTCGGGTCATAGATGTCCTGCTTTATTTTTCATCTCTATGCACTCATCAGTTACTGGTAAAATGTGTATTCTCCGATTGCTTTCAGCGTAAGATTATTTCCCCTTTTATGCAATTATTTTCTCCTACTCCCTATTTAAAAATCAATTTTTATTGATCCAGTGAGTGACTGGCACATTGTTTCCCACAAAAAGGAAAACAGTGTCATGCAAATTCATACAAAGATACAAGTTCCATGGCCGTATCAGCCCCTCTTTTTCAGAAAGGATATCTTGGATTTTCCTGCTTCAAACAGGCAGAGAAGTTGATGATAAACCCAGCCTTATCTCATAGAACTGGATGCAACACTAAAGGAAAAATTGCAGCAGGAGAATTTGGGCTTATGTTGATGGGCATTAAAGCAGCAGGGCTGACTTACCCCAAGAGCTTGCCCCTCCTGTATAAAGACAGGACAATAATGCTGGCTAAGTTTTATTCATCACTTCAGAGCTACTTGCTTTGTGTCTGGGATTGCAGAGCTGCTCATAAATGACAGAGCTGGGAGGTTGCTACTGGGCAGCCAGAGCACATCGAGAAGGTGCTCCAGCACTGCCACAAATGCTACAGAAAACCTTTTTCCAAAAACTGTAGCCTTGTTCAAATTACCAGGATAATTTTAAATTTTCCTCTTGGAAAACAAGACACAAATACGGGAAATTATACCTGTTACATAAAAAGACCACTATTTTAAAGATGGTATTTGAAGATCCATGCACTTCTCACAGTTTAGCCTCGAGACTTTATTTCTGTTGCTACAGAGAATGGAAATATCCAATGTATAAATTTGCCACGGTGGCAGAGATGAAACCCGTATTTGTTGGAGGAAAAGGAATCAAGGTCTTGACAGAAGGTTATTTGTTTGTTCGTTGTTTGCTGTTTTCATTTTTCTGGCAGCCACCTGAAGCAGTTGAAGAGTTTTGAATGCTGGAATAAATCTCAGTAGAGATACAGTGAGCAAAAGCAGGTGAAGTGAACAAAGCTGAAATTTAATCACACTTGTATTATAATCAAATATGCATTCACAGTTGTGTACAACATATTACAAAAAAACAGAGCTAAACTGTGATTTCAGCAGTGTAAATAGCAGAGAAAATGCATTGATCTCAGGAGAGTACTTCTGGCTTCTCACTGGTATAACCACTAAGAATTCTGAACAAATGATAATTATATACAATATAATCTGGCAATCTGTACAGCCATCACTGAAACTCAACTCTGATCATCCTGCCAGAAGGCTCATTGGTCTGAAACTTTGCTGAAGAAAGAAATATAACCCTCTCATTTTTGTCAGGCAGCAAGTCAAACTTTGAGGCACATTAAAATGCAAAATATCAGTACACGTGCAACAAAATATCTACATTCTAGTTTGCCTTCCTAACTCAGTTTGTGGATAAAGTATGATTTTGTAACATAACGGCTCACCACAAATGCAAAGAAAAATATCATGCAAATTTATTTTTCCATCCTCAATTTTACATAATTTGCTGTTTGATCAGCAGAAGCACGTAATTAAAGACAAAGCCTAGGTAATTAAATTAGGAACTGATTTATTTCTAAATTGTCTTCCTCGTGGTTAGAAAGTCAGCAACAAAACTCAGCTCACATTTAGAGATAATACCCATAAGAAAAAACAAAACAAGGGGAAAAAAACCCACAAAAAACAAAACACAAAAAGCAGGCCAATGAAGCCAGGAAATACACCCAGCTCTTGAGGATTTTTACTTTTCATATATGAGCTATAGAGTTTATCTGAGCTATAACATGCATTTAGTCACAGTTTATCAAGTGCTTTTGTTTAACAGGCACAAATAGCCCAAAAGATTAACACTGTACCAGTCATCGTCCTTATCACCTCAGTCCCCAACTGGCTTTTTATCGCATTGAGCAAAAATGAGTATCTTGGCTCATTTTCTATAATTGGAATCACTGTAGTTCCACTGATACAAGAAGTACTTTGTAATCAAATTCTTCTTACCTCTAATAAGGAGAAGGGATGATCTGGCCTCAATGTGGAGATTCCTGCTCAAGCCTGTGGAAAAACCTCTCTCTGCCCCGTGGGTGTGAGCCCGGCAAACATGTAAAACTGCTTTTTAAGCACACTGGACTGGGGGATTCAGGTTTAATTCAAACCTCAAAATCAACTTGAATTTTCATATTCCCAAATGCTATCCAAGACAAGTATGGAAAACCACCTTCCAGACATTTGGATTCAACACCTGCTGACTCTGATGGACATTAGTATTTCCTTTACAGATGCAAAAAGTACCTCCTTCCCTCTAAGCATTTTAACATTTACCCAATGAACACTTCCTCAAAATCATCTGGTTTGAACCCAAGGTTACAAGTAAACCATAGTACATATGATCATTTGTTGCTGCTGACACCTTCCCTTTTTTCCTCACTTGAAAAATTGATCATCTTAATACCAAAGAAAGTTTGTATTAACATAAATCTATTCCACTTAAGCACTGGCTTGGACAACGAATTATTAAATCTTGACAAAAAGAATATTTATGAGATACAGAAGAGCCTTTTGACATGGAGAAATCAATATTTTTTTCCCTCAGAATTCTCGGAATCATCAAAAAGATAATATTTATAGAGAAAAAACCCTTAAGGCAATGACAGGCACAGTATTGTATATTTCTTAACTTAGTGCAATAAAATAAACAAGAGAAGAAATTAAATCTAATGAAAGAGCCTATAATATGTCACAAGGACATGTTATTTTATATGCTAGGAAAAAAGGGAAGAGTAAACACAGTTCTGGAGCAGATTTGGTGCAGGCTTTTGGAGTTACACCCACACTCAAAATTTCCAAACACACACTGCAATGGAGCACGCAAAGCTTCTTTTGCAGGACTTTTATCACCGTGCTTTCCCACAGGACACCAGCACAAATCCATACTGTTAACATATATACAAAGTGACCTGAAACCTCAAATTACGAGCAGAACCTCCTGTAAAACCACTGGAGCTGCTGTGTTGGGTACAGCTGGGGAACCTGGATGCCCTTGGATATTAGATGGGGTTTTGGAATTACTTTACTCACAAATCTGCACCCCAAGATTTGAGGCCTTTTCTTCCTTCATCTTCAACTAGACCCACACAATTTTTGAAAACCCAGCCAAGCTCATCTTCTCAAATTCCAGTGACCACAAGCTCTGAAACAGGAACAGCATTACTTTCTTCACTCTTACTTTTAAAGGTTAATTAATGTTCATACACTACCTTGCAACATCCTTTAACGACTAAATTCCATTTTTATTGATTTGCTCGTAGATCAGTGCACAAGACAGCAGATTGGCATCTTATGCTTCAAGCTGATGCACTACAGGAATCACAGGGTATTGATGGTCATGGTTGAGATGTTGTAGAAGACCATGTTGAGAACTGCATATATTACCTTCCTAAAGTAAAGCTGACCCTTGCCAGCACTATTGATCTTCCATTAAATTCACCCCTTAAAAATCAGAAGTGAAAAAACCACCTAGTTTCCTCACTTCTAATTCATTTTGCTCTTATTTCCTTTTCCCTATTAGATGGTTTAATGATTTAAAAAGGTACCAGGTACCCAGATTGTGGCCATTTTTCAAACTTATTGATCTACAGATACTCAGGTGAATCTATGTACAGGTTCTCTTTGGGAGACTTTGGCTTCTGTGAAACGCAGACCAGTCCCAGGCAGGAAAGGGCAGAAGAGCAGCCCACTGCAAGCTCTCACCTACCAGGAAGGGAAACAGCCCTTTTGGGAAACGACAAGATAAATCTTAGATCAGACAGCCTGTGACATTTGTAGTGTTTGAACTTGAACGGAAAGAAAATTAATTTCTCCTGTTTTCACACACCTGAGTGACTGATGGCACCATGACTTTATTCCTAGATTTACCAATCACCATATTTCTAACCTGGGAAAAACAAGAAAAAAACAAACCAAAAAACCACAAAATTTGTTTCTAGCACTTATAAAGGGACATAATCAAGTCACCCTTAATGGGATATTAAAATTAGTTGCAGTGCGGAATTATTATTTAAAGAAAAACACTGGGAGATCTTCCAGTGAAAGGCATTAAATATAAAAAGCATTATTATTTTTACAGAATTTGAGTGTATTCATCTGCCATTGCCTTTCCTTTAGCCAAGAAAAGCTCAGAGGAGCTCAGCTGACCTAAGTGTTCTGTATTTTCATCTTATGTTCCATGGTTCTGTTCAGGTCCATTATGTAATTTAAATGCTAGTTTTCTTTGTTCAAAAGAAACTGTACTTCTGAGATGCTTCTGATAGGAGATCATTTTCATTTCATTTTGTGGTAGTTTGAATTCTGGTCAATCTTTTGTGTCCTTTCTGTTCAGTGCCAGCTGCTTTGTACCTTAGCTGGCAGTGAGTTTTACATTCCAGTGTTATGGGAAGGGACTGTAGCAAAAAGATCATCGTCCTTTTGTACTGCAAAGGGAACAGTATTGCATTTGAGACAAAAAGACCACACTTTAAAGCCAAGTATCAGTTGATTGCATAGCAGAAGATCCTATTTTTTTAGACATGTAAAAAAACCAAACCTCTGGGAACATGCAGTACTTTGCATAAGAGGGTAGTAAACAATTTGGCATTGATTTATCCTAGGCCAACTAACTGTCACACTTAATATAAAAGATATTGCTACTGCATTTGCCAAGAGATTGAAGAAGTAACAGAAGTACACATGGTGTAAAAGCCATTATAAAAAAAATAAGAATAAAATATAAGGAAACCATTAAAATAGATTCCTTTTAATTCGATGTGAAGCTGGATGAAGAACAGCACCATGACATTGTACCTGTAAGGGATGTCATAAGAAAGAAGGGGCGAGGGGCGAGTTATCTCTCTCTTTGAAGAAGAAGGTGGAAGGTGGATTTTCCTTTCTATCACATTGGTAAATGTTTAGAGTAATCATATGCTTGTAATTTCAAATAGGCTCAAAGCAGAATTCCACTAATTTCAAAGACATTACTCTGGCTGTGACATTGAAAAACACATTAGGTGACAGCCAGGCACCTGCCCAGGGCAGCAGATTACCTGAGCAGAGTCGTTCCCATTTGTTTAATGAACTTTCCTAAAGTTGCTAAAGGGTACTGCTGCTCTGTGCCTGTTTGGGCCTTTAGAAACCTTCCCCTTGAGATCATTCACAGCTGCTATGCACTAAACTGTTTTCAAACTCCAGACATCGTTCTTTGAATCAAAAAACCCATATACACAGAAGAGGTCCATGGAGAGAATAGTCTGCAAAAGCTTGACCTTCTGACTTTAACTTCAAACAAGGACTTGAATGATAGCAACAACTCCAAAATAAGCATTTGATTGATAATACCATGAAAGCCAAGTTTATGTTCTTTAAACACTTGGAACCACAAAACAATCCCCTCTGCCTCCTCTTAAAGAATTTCACATAATACCTTGTAAAGAAATTCTCATTTATCATAATTGTATGCAAAGGGAAAAAAATCCACATAAACACATTTAGGTCTGTGATTCTGAGTCTATGATTAAACACGAAGATGTATCTACTTAAGTTTGTAAAATGCTGCCTTTCATACATCACTGCCCTTACTCTTTAGATGTCAATACTTTCAAACATCTTTCACACAAAGCTTGAAGCAAACACAGCTCTGAGGAGGAAGAAAAAGGGCCTCTGTGGCAAAGATGTTTCAAGTGCTTTGAACCAGCCATGACCCCTTTCTCTTCCCACTGTCCCATGGGTAAGAGAATCAGTTTCCTTGGAAAGACCATTTTCATTAGTTTACCAAACTCCAAATGCATGAGGGTTTTTTAAAAAATAAAATATTTAGAAATTGCCTTGTCCCATCTAATCTGCTTTGCCTTAAGCCACTGTTGTTTTAGTAATGGCATTTAACCATGTTGGTCTCCAAATTCCACACATGGGAGAACTGCATTAATATGTTGGGATGTTTTCATTGACAAGCATTTTTTGCTTGGGCCATAGATGCTCTAGGTGAAGCAAATACCCAAAGAATAAAATCCCACCATTTACCCACATATGCTAAATCAGAACTGCCTTGTTTGGGCTAAAAGCAAGATGCAAAGACGAAAGGAAAAAGCTGTGCAGCATTTTTTCTGAGTTTGCTTTACTTTGCATTAGAAATCATGGAAATCACGCCTTTCCACACAGGCTGTGGCTGGCAGGGTGGAGACCTGCACCCTGCAGATACAGAAGCCTCCCAGGTGTTCAGAGGATGCAGCTACTCTTGGTATCACCCAGCACCCCTTCTTGGATCCATCTGATTTTGAACAATATCCAAGATTACACAGTACAGGCACTTGAAAGAAGGCAGCTTTCTTGAAAGGCTGTCTAAAACTGTTCTCTCATGAAATGCATCCTTCCCATAGTGATTAACACAACCACCCTGAGCACAGGCAGCAGAGCTGGTCTGAGGGCACCAGCCTGTGATCCTATCTATTTCAGGAATCTGAAGAGGAGCGCATACATGAAAAATTTTAGTAAAGTAGTGAAGATTTCAGGGAAAAAAGTATTCAGTTTGCATCAGTTTGTTTTTTTTTTTTCAGTTTGCGGCTTCCTTGAGCTACCCCTAATTTACACACAGGGAAGTGAAGGAAGAAGCAGGATTCACTCAGAGGAAATTGCCTGAAGTGTTAAGAACACACAAGATTTATGATACCTCAGGACCAACACTCCACCCCCCAAAACAGCACAGGTCAAACCTTGCACCCTCTGCTTTCCAGACAAAGTTAGAGCTTGCATCTTTATTCAGAGTCTGAAAATAACAGTTAAAGGAGAATTTTCGTTTGGATCAACCCCACACAACTGCCCTAAAGCAAATCCTCTTATGCCGGTCACAAAGTATTGATAGATTTTGTACCCTAATGTGACATTTGCTGTTAACTATAATCATAAGATTTCTATATGGCCTTTTTTAAGTCATATGCTAATACACAGATGTAAACATGGTGTGTCTGTTTAGACAATAACAAACATTTCAATAACATCAAATAAACTTCTTATATTTGTACAAAATGGACTGCAGAAAAGCTGTAAGGCTTCCTAACACTGAGCAAGGCTTCTTTAGGGGTGCTTTTAAAGGACTGGCATAATGATAATGAAAAAAGAAATAAAAATATTTCTCATTCATTCTACAAGCAGCCTGAAGATGTGGCAGCTTCTGATATGCTTTCTAGTTACGACACATCACACAAATCTTTCTTTAGTTGTTTTATTACAATTCTGAGTACAGTTGTCACACCACAGGATCCCATTTTCTCCCATTCCCCTCCGAATGCTGATGTCAAGGCTGTATTTTATAAACACTTCCCAATTATTTCCCTTGGGCTGGATGAGACACACACTGGTGAACACTTAAAAGTTCAGCATTTTCTCCGAGATCTGCAGCAAGTGCCGACATGAAAGCTCTCTCTGCGGGGCACAGGGTATTTGAAACACAGATTTCCTTGGCTCCCCGCAGGATGTCACCAATACATCTGGCCAAGGAACTCAGCTCTCCACAAACTGAGGTTTACATGTGCCTACAAGGTCCCTGAAGTGCCCCAGTGCTGGTGATAGGTCACATAGAGAAGAAACCCTCAACTACCTAATTCCAGCACAGAAGTGTTTGTTTACCTAAAGGCTCTATATTCCTTGAATATTTTAATAAAAAAATCATCTGATGCAGTGAATAATAGTATCATGTTATGCTTAAACAGTCCTTTTGCTCCATACCCACTGGAGAAGGAAATGATAAGCCCACCCCACATAGGTATTTTGGCAATGCCTCACCAGCTGAGCTTAGCACATCTAAAAGAAAATTTGGATCCAGAAAAACACACCAGAGCAAAAAAAAAAAAAAAAGAAATGCTGACACCATTTTGCATCAGTAATTTACATTCTGGTTTTGCAATGCAAGGTGTTTTGATGAGCCAAAATAATGGATTTTAATAAGTCATCTTGTAAAAGTTAAAGCTTGTGAAATCCATTTCTTTCTTTCGTAACTCAAGTACTCCAAGAGCAGCCACAGACCCATCTGAGAGCTAAGTGTCCTTGATGCTTTATTCAGACATCTTTGATTAACTGAAGTAAGTGCTAAAACTCATATATCATCAAACTTAACAATAAAATGTCTTGGAATTTAAGGAAATGCTTACAAACACCCAGTCTTGTATTTTCTTTGTTTTGAAAGGTAACATACATCTTGTGAAAAGAAGTGATCTGCAACAAAGCAAAACATTTTTTTCAGGGGAAAAAAAAAAAAAGACAAATTCTTGAAAAATAGCAGCAGATTGTAATTTGTATCTTCAGAAAAATCGTGTCAGATGAAAAAGGGTTTCTAAATGTGGAGATCTCTGTTAGAGCACCTGAGCTTGCTGCAACGAAGAGATAAGCAGTATTACTAAATCCCATTTTGGGATTCATTTTTTGGGCTTGCTAATTATACTGGAGCATTCAGTAGCCAGAGTTCAGACCTTGCCTTTGATTCTTGCGGAAATGAGCAGCAATTGTACATTCAGAACAAGTACAGCATATGCACAAATTTATCTTCATTATCAGTCTCTTTTCAATGACTAGAAGAGTTGAAAAATGCCAGATTTTGGTCTTATTTATGATACTCATGAGAGTGCAGATATGCAACTAAATATTCACATCCACATCACTGACACACTGCTAACTGCATTTCTTCAATTGTAAAATGGGAATAGTAATGCTTAGCAGTCCACATTGCTCATTTAATGAAATAATTAACTAGGGACAATTTATGTTCCAATTTACATACTCCTTATAACTACAGCAGAAATAAGAGATGTAAGTCATGGCACAGTGTCTCCAAGGCGATTAAGTGCCACTGGCACCTGCTGAGGCACAGTGCCACAACAGAGGGGCTACTGCTCAGGTGGTGACTCTGAACCTGAGTAGAAAAAAAAAATCAAAAAAAGCAAGGCCATTTGAGTTAGCACTGAAAGCATTTTCACTAACGTGAACATTTCAATGCGTTAAATCAGCAGAGGCTAAAATTATTGACTGGTCGACCTTTTATGCAGATTAGAAAGTTTCATGCAGACTTGACTCATTAGGCTACAAAGTTCAGCCTGAACAGCCAAGATACTGGATACCGGAATGTCTCACATTAATCAAAAAGTTTTCTGTAATCAATTGTATTCCAAAAGTTCTCATTTAGTTACAAACCTCTACAGAGGTGTGGCTGCCCCATCCCTGGAAGTGTTCAAGGCTACATTGCACAGGGCTTGGACCAACCTCATCTAGTGGAAGGTATCTCTGTCCATGGCAGAGGGTTGGAACAAGATCATCTTTAAGGTCACTGCCGACCCAAACCATTCTATGGTTCGATGAAATGTAGCTTTTGCCTCGTGAGAGTGATGCCTTAAGGGGTATGCTTAATATTTTGGGGAATTCACTTTAGCCAGAAGAGGCTGTGTTCCAATGTGTTTGCATTCCTGTGTATAGATAAGTGGTGTAGTAAGTCAAAACATAGAGTTAGCCTTCCAGGCCTACAAGGGGCTGAACTGGGGTGCAGATAGGTAACAAAGGACCATCCTGTTGCATGTTTTGGGGACATAGTAGTAAGACGGACTTCAGTTGGATAACATGGTGGGAGGGCACTCTGAAAGTTATAAAAATGAAGAGATTGTTATGATTTTCCTCTTTGGATAATCGGACATCACTAGTAAAGCTGCTTCTCCCCTTCATTCTGTGTTTCTCAGTTTTTTATCTGTCACTCTTCAGGCAACAAGACTTTGCTTGTTTGTTTTTAATGTTTAGTTTGGCAAGGAGAGGAGTGTCAGCATCAGAAGAGGTTGCAAAGCCCACCCACAAAGCTGGGCTACAACAAAACTAGATTTAGGGTACATTGACCCTTCATGACAATCTACGAAAACACAGCACTTACTGGATAAATGGTATTGTCGCTTCAGCTTTGGCTTCCAAAATCACCATAACACACATTAAAAGGTGTGTTCATGCACATTTTCTTTGTGCTATCAGCCAGTTAAGCACCTTGCCAAGGGTTACATGAAACTCAGTCTTTTAACACTTTGTTAACAATTTTGTGTTTCAGATTCTCTGTGAGCCATTTGCAGCTGTGAACTTTAACACAGGGGTTTAGGAATCCTCAAATGCTAGAATTTTTACATGGCCTTTTTCAATTGTAAGGTTACAACAAACATGCAATCGAATTGCTAAATCTGTCATGCACAGGGGCCACACATCTGTATTCCTATGGAAACCGCTTTGGTTAGGATGGAGTTGACATTTATTAATTTTTCTATTGTTTTACCAGCTCTCAAAACTTAACTATGCACCCAGAACCTTCAAATTCCAAAGGCTGATCTCAGCACTGGGAACACTTTCTTTGAAGCAGATTTAAGAAAAAAATGCCTTTTAATTCAGGAATATTGAATTCACAGTGGTTTGGTTGGGATTAGTGTATGTCAGAATCTGAGAAGAAACTGAATGCCTAAAGTTTGTGATTTGTAAAATCTCACCTGAGTCACTCTTGTCCTTCACACTTCTCCTCTGCACCTTCAAAAAGGACATGGTGCTACTTCAGCAATTAATTTACACAGCCTTTACTTCTCTTATTCTTATTGCAGGCTGACTACTTAGCCAGGATTTTTCCCCTTGATGGACCCATCTTCTCTGATTTTCCTTGCTACATTTATAGAAATGTCCATAGACATGTTATGCTTCACAAGGCTTTTTCAAAGGAACAGGAATTCATAATAGTGTAGCTTGGGAAGACTGAACCAATTTAGTCAAATCCAGGAATTGACCCAACGGGCTGTCAAAAACTTAAAAACTGAACTTCCTTAATCTTCTAGATGAACATACCAATTTAATGGCAAGCGGCATTCTTCTGAACTTCCATATTGCCCAAAAGAAAATAAAACCTGTTCATAGGAGATTATAGGGCCAAAATGAGGAAAACAGAGGCACAATTGTTTCCATATGGGTGGGATAAGGCTATCACTCATTAAACAGCACAGTTTTATACAATTATTTTTGATTACCAGAGAAGTATTTCTAATATTTGGATTACTAAGAAGTATTCATTAAATATTTTAATATTTTCCCACAACTATTAGAATAGTAAATTATGATAGGGATGTCTAAACAAAGGAAAAAATACTTTAAAACAGATGAATTTTGTAATTATAAATTGTGAGCTGAATTAATTTCCAAATTTTAATATAAGAAGAAAGCAAGAAGTCCAAACAAGGTCGCTGCTATTCCAGACTATATATTCTACATACAGACTATTCCAGAAAAACAGAAAGCTGATATTTCTTAACTTCTATAGGCTTTCAGAGAAATACATTAAAATTTGCCCCTCTTACTAGCTTTCTTGCCCTGGGAGGAATGTTATAATTTACAGACATTTTCAAACATTCCTATACAATGCTAGAGACACATTTCTTTCTCCTAAACCTTACAGTCCCTAAAGTAAGTCCTGCGACTAAACAAAGTTGTCATCCATCAGCTTACAAGTACCTTACAGCCATTTGTTGATGCTGCCAAGCACTGTTTCGGAACTGTTTGGTTTTAATCTTTAATTTCTTTTATTTCTCCCTCCCTGCCCCCATTAAATCTAAAATCAAGTTAATAACTACCACTGGTCTAACTAGAAAATTGGACAAACCCTTTAATTTTTATTGTCCAAGTGCAACAGGAGAAGCATTGCCTTTTATACACCATGTCCTGTGCTTCACATTCAGAGTCTTGACAAGTGAAAGTCAAGGCTTCTTGTACCTGAGGATCAACAGTGCTTCAAACTAACCCAGGCTGAAGTAACATTTCTGAAGCTGAACTTTTCCTGCTAGTTTCTTTTTCCAACTGTTTTTGTATTGCCAAGGCTCAGATGCTTTTGTAAAATTTTCTTAAAGAATCGGTATCACTGTGCAAAGAAAAACCTGGCTTTCTCCACCATACCAAGCCACTCGTCATATCCATCTTAACCAGTTTTCCATCTCAAAATTTGTGTTGCAGTGAAAACCCACTTCTGACGTCGACATTACAGTGCCATCAGCTCCCCTACATTTGTCTTGTGGCAATTACTGCACTGGTTAGAAACACTTTCACAGGCAATACTGCTTTTCTAACGAAAAAATTTCCTTTGCAAATTTACATAGTGGCTCTTGAACTTTTGGTATTTTGTGCTCTGTAATAACAATAATGGCTCGCTTAGATAACATAACTTTCACAAATCCTTTTTAAATAAACCATACTTTAGGCTGACTGCCTGTATGTGTACATCTGGCCTCAACTATGGGACCGCCTCTTCAAGAAGGCCACTATTTTGGTGCAATCATAGGCAAGTTTTAAAGGCTTCTTTCACAGCTCCTGCGTTTATCAGGGTGACAAACAACCCTTTTATTTTTTAAGTACTTCACAGGGAAGGCAGTTAAAAATCTTCTAAGACTGTATTATTTGGACCCTCCTGCTATAATCTGGGATAGAACTCCAAAGATCCTGGTTCAACTTCCTTGATCAAAGAGGAATCAAATTCAGAGTTAAATCTGTTTGTGCTGGAGCTGCTCAAGTAGAATACTGAATATTACTAAGGATGGAGATAACACAGTCCCTCTGGGCACCAGTACCACCACTAAACATTCTTTCATGATGAAATTTTGCTCTTTCTATTTGGAGTTTCCCTTGCTGCAATTCATGACCTTTTACTAATGTTGTTTTGCTTCGTGTACCAAAAGTAGAGAGAGCCTTCCCCCATTTATTTGGTGGAAACACTGCTCCTTTTGATCCAGCCTCTCTGCCCAGGAGTAATGTTCAAACCACCGAACTTCATTTTTCATTTAAACATGCACATTAAATATTGGGGGATTAACACAGCTTTACTGCCTTTTGTTGGGTATTTGTTTGATTTTTTTAATGAGACCAGGAACAGGTTACCAACCACCCTGTGGTGATACCAGCTTTGGGATGAACCATTTCCACTCTGCTATCTTTGATGCAGACTGTGAAAGCCCCGGGTTTAGTTAATTTATTTTTTTAAAATGAGCTTTTTAGTAATTATTACACTGATGATTCAGAACTTCTAAGATAATTTGAGGAGTGTTGACAGTCAGTGGTAGAATGACTGTTAATACAGCCAACATAAAGTAAGAACAGACTGCAGGATTTTTAGGAGACGATGCCAGCAGTCAGGTCCATGATACATTGAAAATTTGTCATCAAACACTGCAACATCACCTGATACTGCAGGTGCCTCCTGGGATAGGCTGGCAGATAGACTGCCTCAGTCTACTGGCCTATCAAAAATGAGAAACTGGAAACGCAAAATCCACCCAACCCTACCTTCCAACCCCAAATAATGCAATCTGTGTCTGACATTTTGGGAAGTATAGAGAACTTTTCAACATGGATGATTAAGTTACTTATTCTGGTAGTTATGCATGAACTTATATTCTAAGGTTTAGAACACATTTCCAAAAATCCAGTCTCTAGATCAAGTGAATCAGGTAGTAAATCAAGTGATCCAGGTTAATGCAGGAAGATGCAGATGGCTTGGGTTGTTAAAGATAGAGCACTATGATGTCTAGAGGGGAAAAAGGGAAGAAAGAAGAAAAAGGTTGAAATGCAATGAGCTGTACTATAGAACAGTAAAGTAGCATAAAAGGTATCAATGGCTCTGAAAGCCACTTGACGTGAAAAACAGAAGGACAAACAACATCAAAAATATGTGTTGATATGCTCAAAGCAACATAACAACTTTCCAGAGTAATATACATATGGATATGTGTTTCCTTAGGACTTAAAATTAACTACTTGATAGATGGAGGGGAATAACAATCTGTCATAAAGAGATCTTTTAAACAAGGCACATATGCACTGTAATACTTTAATTGTACATCTCTGTATTTTAAAAACACATCTGACCTTCTGCACACTAAGAATTCATTGATTTTCAATAATTCTTAGTGCTCAGGAGGATCCTTGATTCTTGGAGCAAGCCCACAGCAAGTGTTTGTAAATCTGTCTTTTAAATTGTAAGCGCCTTAACAAAAGGTGTCTCAGCTCTTTTTTAGCAAATTTATCTTTTGGAAATTTAACAAAGTTACGCATACATCTGTCACTGTCGTGCTCAACCCTTGCTATTACAGTTTTATGAAAATAGCAGCTAGGCAGTCACCCAATTCCTTCCATAAATATGGAGGCGAGGGGGTGGTATTGTATATAATGGAGGGGCTGGAATATATGGAGCTTACAGTTGGCAATGGCAGAGTTGACTACCTCTAGGTAAGGATTAAGGGATAAACAAATCATGTAGGTATCAGTGTAGGAATCCACTACAGTCCTCCCAGGCAGGACGATGACACCAATGATTTATTCGTTAAAGGACTAAGGGACACCTCCAAATCAACTGCCCTTGTCCTCATGGGAGACTTCAACTTGCCAGATGTTGGTACAAACAGGCCCAAGAGATTCTTAAAACTCATGGATGATAACTTGATGATACAAGTATTGAGGGGGGCCAACTAGGAAAGTTGCCCTCCTTGATTTGTTGCTTGTTAACTGAGAGGGGCTCGTGAGTGAAGTGGTGATGGGTGGTTGTTGTGGCTGCAGTGATCATGAAGCAACCAAGTTTCAAATCTGGTGACAGGAGGAAAAGTGTCAGCACAACTTGGACATGAGGAGAGCAGACTTCAGGATGCTCAGGGAATGAGCTAGCAAGGGTCCCTGAGAAAACACCTTTGCTGGGGTTCATCAGGACTGGACACTTTTTGAGCAACAAGCGCTAAGAGCACAGGTAATTCTAAAGTGTCAGAAGACAAAGAGACAAGGCAGATGGCCAGTTTGGCTGAGCAGAGAGCTTCTTCTGGAGCTAAGACAAAAAAAGAAGGTGTATAGCTGGTAGAAGCAGGGTCAGATGACATGGAGAAATACAGAGATGCTGGGAAGAAATTCACGTGGCCAAAAGCTATCCTTTTTGTACTCACCAGCAGTGAGGTAGCACGTAAAGATGTGTATCAGCAGGATCAGCTCCTGCATTCAAGTTCATGACATCAGGATGACTAGGAAGAGATTTCCTTAAGATCAAGATGTCAAAATACTCGCCTTGCTTTTCTTCTTTTGCTTACGGTTCCTTTGATTGCTTTTGTCAATCTATTGTTTGTCTTCCCCTTGGTTTGATTCACCTCCCATCATGAATCCCCTTAGATTTTGCTCTCCTAAAGAAAGTATTTTGCACTAGAGGGAACATCTTTTCAGAAAAATTTTGTTGGATTTAAAGACTGCCTATTTCGATTTTTGAATGATGCTCAGCTCTTGCTTTACATATTCTCTTTGAACTGTTACACAGTTTTGTTCATTTTTTTCTTATTTTTATTTCAAGCTGGAGGTTTTTTAAAGGTACCTAGCAGTCTTTTTCTGTAATCATGCATTCAGAGTGCTGGAACAAACACTGTGCAGTGAATATCACAGTATACTTTCCCAACCAAAATGAAATGAGGTAAGAAATCCTGGACTGGGTTTAAAGCTAAAGGACAGGCACATGCTTTAACATATACTTTTTCAGCAGGCCACGGCACATGCTGCTGTCCCATCAGTAAACACTTCCTGGCAGTCACCTTTACTTTATTAGTAAAATATCACATTTTTCTATCAATTAAGAACACTGTTATAAATTTCTTTTTTGAACACTGTTTACCTATTAGAACAAAGAATGAACATTCTGACATTCAAAAAAACCATAATACTAAAAGAACATTACTGAAATTCTTTTTTTTTTTCTTTTTCTGCCCTTAACAGCATAAATTATTATTCAGCAGACAGCAAATAACATCAATTAGCAACAGAAGTAAGATGTGCTACTATAAAAGGACATTTTCTGCCCTTGGCTAAAATGACCTTTTTAAAACCAAGGTAAAACTTTTAATTAAATTCTGAATTGCTTCTAGGACTGTCCTAAGACTAGAAATTTTTCATTAAATTGAGGTAATTATGAAGTACCAAACAAATCATATTTAAAAGTAAATGCTATGTATCACATATTGATTCATATAGGCTACATAAATTTGTATAACAAGAAGATTGATGTAAACATATTTTATTTAAGAAGTGAGACATTAAATCTATGTCCGTTTGCTTTGCTGCATATTGGATTATGAATAAAATATGTTGTGGCATGTCTGGTTTATTTGCTTGTATAGAAAATAGGGGTTCATTTATGACAAATTGATTAATGTATATAATAAGTTGACTTTCAGTTGCAGAATATTAAATGTGGTAGAATTGCTTTTGGTTTGTAAGCCATTAATTTGTTGATAGCCATACTAGCTGGATTTAAACACATAAAAGTCTATTTGCCTTTCTTTACTTCAAGTTACAACCATTAGAGTTGATAAGACTTCTGTAAGTCGCTCGACTGTTAAAAAATATTCTTACACTTCTATGAATTAAAGGGAGAATAAACAGATTTTTAACATTAACCGACTACTTGCATGAAATTTAGGAGCAGTTGGACAGCCAAATGTGAAAAAAATAGTTAAGCCTCTAAGACAGACATGCAAAAGTAATGCAACATTTCCATAAAAGTTGTGCTGCACATCTTAGGTATTCCATCTTAATATTAGGCACATACCTTCATAAAAACGTTGTGGTTGTTTTCATGACACTCATTTTAAGCAATCTTTGAATGTCATGTCATTCTCCTCATGCTCTGGGCACTGATTTATCAGGGGGACGGGTACTTGGCAGGAGGAAGGGAACAAGAGGAGGGCTTCTCCACCCTCTCCCACATGGCCAAACAGCAGAGACCACAGCAGTTTACAGCCACCTCACAGGTACAGCTCTTTTACAAAGGACCTGCTTTATAAGTCCTTTCCACCATCCTGCTTGCTCCATCTGTGCTTGGGCTGGTCACGTGCATTGTAGAAAAGAACAACACAAATCCCACGAATAATGCATTTTATTTATGAATCCAGGACCAGACTGTTGAGCACAGACTGCACTGCCCAGCCAGGGAGGCAATTTCAGTGCTGGCAACAGAGCCGAGGTCCATCGGAGCTCCATCTGCTGACATGGACAACAAGCTCAGCCAAAGCTCATCCGGAATTATCACAAACATAATTTCCACAGATCTTTCATTTCTGTCAAAGCTCCGAGCTAGTGGCTAGTCACAAAGATCACCAACTTTTCCCATGGGAGATGGCCACTGAAGAATTAAAAGGAGAAAAATAAAATAGAGGAGAGGCACTCCCCACAAATCAACTGCAGATTTCCTCTGTCACAGCCTTTTCCGTGGATTTCAACATGGGAAGGGAAAATATCAGTCTATGTATATAATTAATATATGTGTATATACGTATATACACAAATCCTAAGGATCAAATGCCAAGGATCGTAGAAAAGAGTTTGAATAACTGGACACAAGGAAGAGTAATTTTTTGGAAAAAAATCAATTTAAAAGTCATTAGTTTGAGCTTCCATACTGGAGCTTGATGCTGGTTCAAAGCTGGTAGTTTCTTATATGAGGGCTACATGTTTCCAGTACTGGCATCAATAAAATTCACTGTGTAAGAACGACAAAATTTCAGGTTCAAAGTGCCAGAAGGGTCTAGAACTTTGTAATGCTTTTAACATGTTACTATTTATTCTCCACTATGCAACATAAAATAGGAGTCTTTTCCTAAATGCAAAAAAGACAACACAGAAGAGAAAACAATATCTTTAGAGCTACATGGAGATGTTACAGCACATGTGGCAGAAGGGATGGAAGTCTGTCCCAAATCAATCCATGCAACTGATTACATGCTACCACAGATGCTGTTGATAGCACTGCTTCAGACCAGAAACTCAAGTCTCTTGTTGGCTAGAAAGTGAAAGATGCTGTGTTTGCATCTCACTTCAATTACGTCACAGAGGCAAGAGAAATTAAGTAGGCATTAGTCAGCCAAACTTTTTATCTCTGAGTTAAGACAGAATTCACTAATATAAACATTTCAATAAGGCAAATACCACATTAAACAGCAGATTTACAATTACATTAAAAATATGATTAACAGACTAAGACTAGAGCATTCTTTCCAGTGTCATAACATTTCACATGTTAGAAAGAACGGCAGGTTTGAAAATACAATGCCTGACCAATTAATGTCCTTTTAATCCTTTCAAATATTACATTTGCTTTTAAATAGAAATGTATTTGCTGAAACATAAGAGCTCTACTGACTCCAGTGCACTTCTAACCAGAACAAATGTAACTACCCCGCAGCCTAAATATTTCAGCCAAAAAAATCAATGCATTTTAACACAAGCCAATAAAATTACATCTGAGACAAAATATTCTTATTATAACCAATACATTTTCCCTGGGATGTATGTTACATTACTGAAACTAACCTGAATTCATTGAAACTGACTTAGAACTAGTTAAAAGGCTAAAGAGGAGATAAGAAAAAAAAAAAGAGGAAAAATTCTAGGAGTGCTCAAACCCTTACTGTATATCAAGAAACATGGAATATTTCTATTTTCTTCACAATTAACATCATTCATCTTGTACAATTTAATGCAGTGTCAAAAAACCCAGGTCCCCGTCCAAAGGATGTTTTAGATCATAGTAATCTCATTTTAAGCAGGCAATCCACACCCTTAGTAACACAAAAAACAGGATGATATGCAGAAGGCACTGTACTACTAACTCTTCTTTTAATTTCTCTTTTTATTTACCTATGGATCTTAGAAATGTCATGACAAATAATTCTTAACTCATATTTCCATTGCCTTGATGCCATGGTTTTTGTGGAGTTTCCTGTGATGGGGCAAGGAAAACACTGAGCCCAGTGGGAAACAACACCTTAGCAGAGCAGGCAGATGTTGCCAGTACCTCTCTCTCTCATATCCAACCTTGCACTAATATTGACTAAATCCAGCAAATGCCTGAAGTTTGCCTACGCTGTCTGGCTACTTTGTGCCTGATTTGTATTTTAAAGTACGTTGGAAAACACAAGGAGCTACTCTTTCATTATGGAAAATACGAAAAATATTTTATTTAAATATTTTAGAAGCTTTTAAAAAAACTGTCTTTTTTTAATATATTTTGCCCCTGATATGTGACCTAAGATATACAAACTTGACTACTGATATATACAGAGCTATATATTATTGCCTGTTTAGTCCCATCAAACCAGGGACGATCTAAAACTTCTAAGTTCCTAAAGCAATATGTACTCCCTCTAGTGTCCACAGAAATCCATTCCAAATGGTGACTGAAATGCATGGAATCAGAGCTAAGTCACATCCAGTTTTAAAATAAAGGTGGAGAAAAATTAAATACATATCTTGAGAATTAAAAGACACTGAAATAAAATTCACCCATCCACACTTAAAACAGGAGCTAAAAACTGACAAATGGTTAAGGTTGAATATGGATCTGGCTTGGAAAAGACCCACACAATCGGGAAGAGAGGAGAGTTCTGCTATTTAGCCAAATCTGCTCAATTTCCTTTTGGTCACAAATCCGTACGTTTAACCTGATACACCAGTCAAGCAATTTGTCTCCGAGAAAACCACTAACACTATAAATTCACAATTAGACTAAAATCAATTATTTAAATCAAAGTTTTCTGCTTGTTGGTTACAATCAGAGCTAAATCACTTTGATTAATGTCAATTCACCTTACTGAACCATTTAATCTTTAAGTCGATGACAAAGCTGCCATTGACTTGGAGGGGATGGTTTAGGAGGATTCCCTCAGGCTGCACAACCCAAACTCTTGCCTGGTTTGCCAGAATCAGTTTAAACAACTATTAGCCATGTCTGATAAAACTGTTTTATAGACTGACATAAACAACATCAAGAATTACATCACCTCGTGCCATAAGACTGGAGTAACAAGCTTTCCCCATGTCATCCCCTGTGTGTTTATCTGGTTCAAAGCTAACTTGTTTTCTCCTTGGCATGAAAAGCCAGATCCAGCCCCATGTACATTGTGCTGGTTGAACCAGTGTAAAACTGTTTCCATCAGATCAGGCCCCATCTGTCCACTTACACAGAACATGCTGGTGGGTCAGGGCCTAAGAGTTTTCTGAACTTGAATTGTTCTTTTCTGAGGAATAATTACAAATGCAGCATTTTTAATAAAAAGCTGGATAACTTTTTAGTTCCATTGCAGTGAAAGAGAGATTCTGCATTCATTATTCACAACTCTTTCTGAAGTCATGGCTGGATTTTGCCAACATATTAATTCTCACTTTTTTTTTTTTTTTCCTGAGGGAAAAGAAAAGATCTTTGGAAGAAACTCAAAGTAGTGAGCATGCACAACAAGCATACATGCAAATCCAAATCAGAAAATGTTTCCAGCTAAGAAATGGCTGCAAATAAAAACAGAAAGGCAATTTAAACAATCAAATTAAATAATCCAATTAAAACAAACTAATTCATATATTCCCATGGGTGTCTTGATGAGATCTAAATGGATACCCGAGTTAACTGAAATAGTACCATTAATTTAAAAAACCACAACGATTCTTGCCCCTGCCTCCCCAAAATGGCTATTTTGCTGGATATCCCATCTTTATATATTTGAACTATTCAGTTTTTAATAGTCATTTCTGAGCATCCAAAGGGCTTTTGCGACTGGTTACATCTTTCTGGGAACTGCAGATAGTTCTGATTAACACTGATATAATAAAATCACAATCTACAACCCATAATGAGGCAATTATCTCGCAAGCTAAAAATAAAAATGAAAAATCCAATTAAATGGCTTCATTCTCACTAATACTGACCAGTTGTTTTTCCCTGCACCTTTGACAAGGAAAACATGCACAAGTTATCATGTAATTTCCACACAGAAACATGCTTTTGATGCTGTATATATACATATTTGGAACCTAAATTCACACAGCATGGATAGACCTTTAAGAAAAAGGAAGCTCTAATTCAATAAACTCTGTTTTTTACATTTTTTTACCTCTTCTGGTAAGGAACAGCAACAACAGCATTACCATATCACCAAAGTAGTCAAGAAAGCAGTAGTTTATTACATATGATCAAACCAAATTGTAGATGAATTATATAATTTGTCTTTACAGGTCACATTATGGTGTCTACACTGGCATTGTCCCCATGGTTACACCTTGATTAATTCCTAAATTACGTGTAGAACTTTAGCATAAGCAGCTGCTGGGCAGAAACCCAATGTAAACACAATACCCTGCTTAACTGGTGTATCCTATTGAATTATCCCTTATTGTACCAGCAGAAGGCTATTAATAGTGACACTTTCAATAAGCTGCATTTTTGAAAGTGAACTAGAAATCACCACAGTGGTAAAGCACTTAGAAGTTATTGCTATACCACTGAAGAAATACAAACACAGTTATTAGATGTATTTTTAAAGGAAGACTTTTTTCTCTCTCTCTGATTTTCTACAACTGCACTCATAGTTTTAAGTCTAAGGTGTTGCCTGAGCAAAACAAAGGTTGTGTTTACTCTGCAAGGAAATTCTAAATTGCTGATGCCAAGCATAGCGCACTGAAGACAAAGCTATTAGGATCTTAACGACTATAGTGGGAAATAAACAGTCAAGCACAAAGAGAACAACATGGGATAGAAGAGGTTCATCCACCCAGTCCAATGGCAGGCTGATCCAGGAGCAACTGCACAACAGTAAATAAGGAACTGGGTTTTGTTAACACAGAGTTTTCCATCATAAAATGATGGCTGCTGTATTATAAAGGAATCCTTTTCAAAGCTGATTTAAAGCATATGTCACGAAGATGGGAAGATGACTCACAGGACACACCTTCTCAGAAACTTCTACTGCACCAAGAGCAAATAAAGAGTATGGGAAAACAGGGGCAGGTAGAGATAAAAGAAGAAAACAAAAACCAAGTGAAGTTCATCTGGTGGATGCCCTGCTAGTCTTCCAGCAGGTTTTGCCCTGTATCTACGCAGAATCAGATACATGGATTTGGGCCAAGACATACGCAGTTGCAATTTTATTGAACAATATTTATTGGTGGAGAAGGGTTGTTAAACTTTCACTTCAAGATTTTTTTTTAGAAGTAGTTTAGTCAAAAAGGTTGAAGCTCTAGAGATGGTTACTCCAGGATAAACATGAGAGCTTTATAGAGTCAAAGTGAAGGTGTTTATGTAGAACAAGAAAGGAAAAAGAAAACGTTCAAGATCTTAGGGTCATCTCCCACCTTACATTTGTCCTTTTCTTCCCTAAAACTCCCTGTCTCATCCTAATATTTTTTTGATTCAAGACTTAAGGACTCTTCTGACTGCTTTACCCACTGAAAGCTGAGTCAGACCTCCCATCCTTTCCTGTTATCGTGATAACAGAAGCTCATCATTTTTTTTTGTTTTGTAAACACACAAAACCGTTTCCCAGTTCATTCACTTTGGTACACCATCACCAGTTAAGAGGTGGCATTTGAATTCTGGCAGTTCCTCATGAACACAGAGTGGGTGTTCTGATCTTGCCTGGAGCCAAACTTCGATATATCTGCATGTTCTCTTCCTGAAAGCAACCCTTTTCCTACACTGGATAACCCCATGACTCAACACACACTCAATATGTATTTCATTTTGGTAACCAATCTTCTACTTAGGAAGGAACTCAATTTTGCAGGTTCAAGAAAAATCAGCTCGTAAAGGCAAATTAAGTGAAAAATGCATTATTCTTGAGAATGCACTTGTTAAGTAACCCTCTCAGTTATAAGATTATTCACTGAATAACGACTTTGCAAATATCTTTGTGAAGATGAGTTTTACATGTCTGTTAGTTGCCAGTCCTGACCCTTATCACTCACCTTGTTCCCTCACAGACAGAGCGGTAGTAGCAGATTTGTCCTTAGCTCTTTTTAGTCCTAGCCTACGATGCAAGGTTCTTAATCCATTCTGCCTAAGAACAAAAGGAAATAGTAACAACTGAGGCACAAGTGAGCTTGGTCTACAGCCACAGCTACCTGCCCATGCTCAGCAGACCAGACATTGGGAGCCCATGGGGAAGAAAATTCATTTCCAGACGGGTTGCAGAAATAAGGATACCAGGTGGTAGGATGGCATGTTTTCACTATATCTGTTTTCACATTTGTTACTAAAAATGGTTTAAGGACTCGGCACAGGAAAGACAAGAGCTCCCCCAGGAGCTTCGCTTAGGGCTCACCTGTACAGGTCAGCTGGCACAGGCTGTTCTGGAGAAGGTTCTGCCTGGCCAAGTAAGAGCTCAAAAACACCATCTCACCTTGAGAAGGGGCGGAGCTTGGAC
This sequence comes from Serilophus lunatus, assembly GCA_013399895.1. Classification (NCBI taxonomy): domain Eukaryota; kingdom Metazoa; phylum Chordata; class Aves; order Passeriformes; family Eurylaimidae; genus Serilophus; species Serilophus lunatus. The sequence continues at coordinate 2,402,441 of VXBA01002417.1, read as the reverse complement.
TTATTTTAGTAAGGAACCGAAAGGAATGCAATTTCCATGCAGGCAGACTGCCTCTCCTGGCGGTCAGGGCCAGTGTTCTTGCCTGAAAACAAGTTATAAATAGCAGTATTATTCATGCATCGATAGCAGATATTCAAACACGTCTCAAAGACAGAGTGACTGCAAACCAAGCCAAAGTGATACATACAAATCCATATAATTCCTAAAATAACCTCTCTTTTGTAGCTCTTGGCCGAGGAGCGGCTGCATCCTCCTGGTACAGCAGAAATGTCAAAGGCATCTTCCTCTTTATCCATTTGGATGAACTTCCTAAGAGAAGCTGTGCTGCTGGAGCAAATCAGGTACAGTTTCAAACAGAGATTAAGTGACTTTCACAGGCAGGAAAGAACACTGGAATAAGGGGAATGAAAGGGAGGAAAGATTAAAAGAAAGGTGAAGAGGTGACCTCCTTTGATGAAAAAATGAACAGGTTAAAAAATACGAAGAAAGCACATCCAAAACCCAAAAGCTCAAGCCTTTCCAATAGTATTCAGACAAACTCCAAATAAGAACAGATTGTTAAGGCTCCTGGAACCAAGAGACGTGATTTTTGTTAAATACTATTTAGCGACAGTTACTATTTTACATGTATTTCAGGGAATGTTTTTCCTCTCAGATTTTAGGGAAAAAAAACAAGAATATTTTCAAAAGCCTAGCTATTAGTATACACATTGTATAAGTAAGACAGATTTATGAAAATTATTTTTTAATTAAATAAAAATCAACAGATGGCACTCTATAGGCAAGTCTTTATTTCCCTCATTTAATATAGGCTTTGACTGAAATTTCTGGTGCAATTTAAAGAGTTTGCAATTTGAACATGACGATTCTGAAGAAGTTGCATGAAATACGTTTGAGCTGGTTTGTCCCTAACAATGCCATTAATGACAAATGAAAAATTTATGTACAAGGCAAAAAATGCAACTGAGATTGCAATTATTTCTGTTAACAAGATCTTTTGAGTCACATACACACACCCGCCCAAGACTTACTGGTCACAGTTACACGTGCAGCTTAACAAGCAATAATCCTGTGATTCTGCATGCAAAGTGTGAAATGCTGTAACTCGCCGTATGGAGCATTAAAAATAAAATTTAAAAAACTTTAAAAAATCAGTAAATGGAGCTGCTCACAGGCTGGATCTCAGTGATGAAAAACAAGGGAGCGTCTTCCTCACCTCAAAGCAAGTTAACAGCCTAAATGCACTTCTAGCTAACTTTTACCTTCTGCAACCCTTGGCTGGAAAACAGGAGTGGCTGGGCCTGACTTCTGAAATACAAAAAACACTGCTCAGACACAGAGGGAGTTTTGTTCTGAGCTATGGAGGAGACATGATTTCAGCAGTGTTTTCCATCTGAGGAACTGTCAGAGGCAACTTCAGCCATAGCAACACTGGTAGAACCCATTCCCAGAAAAAAACAAAACAAAACAAAAAACAAAACACCAAAAAACAAAACCAAACCAAAACCCTATAAAAGAGTATTTCAGTCCCCACTTTGACCCAAGTGGGAATTTTTAACTAGCACTAAATTAACTCCACACTCCCCTCCCCACAGTATTTGGAAGTAAACAATTAGCACAATAACTCAACAATATGTTTTTAGTTAGTTTTCATAGATGAAAGATGACTACACTGCAACTCCAAAAAACATATTGCCATGTAATTGCATGGGTTTTGTCCTTGTGCAAATAAGGCACAGTTTACTGCAGGCTGATTTTTCTATGTGTAATATCTGGATTAGCAATTAACATTTTAATTAAAGATGGATTAACAAATATTAGGAAAATTATGTCTGGAACTGTTCAATTTAAAATCCACCATATACACACAGATAAACATATCATTAAGTGCAAGTCATTTTCTGGTCTGTGTAAAAATGATACGACTTACGACTTGAGACAGCATAATAATTTGATATTATTATACATGGAGATTACTGAATAAATACAATACATGGGGAATTTTTTTTTTTGAGAAGCTGTAAAATTATTGTTAAGTGCTAGATGTTCATTTAGTGGAAGTTCTGCCTCCAGTTCAAGCAGCTCTGCCTATAGACTAGTTGAATTTAACTACATTTAAACAGAGCATAATGGTGAAGGAGGACACACTGTTCTAAATGTAAATTGTATTAGCAACGACATATTGAGATTTCTGTACTTCTTGTTCCACTCACAGGTTTTTTTGCCACGAGAATAAATCACAGCGTGTTTTCTGTACTTGTAGCAATCTTTGTAGGGAGAAGCCAGAATCCGTACCATGTGCTTTTCACTCTGCATCTGGTCTCCTTTTGTCAATGTATCCTGGGTGCTGGGTTTGCTTTTTCTGTTGTGCTTTTCTGTGGGAGTGAAACCTGCCAATCTCCACCTCACCTTCTCACCAAAGAGGACAAAATTGTGATCATGGAATAGGTGGCACTAACGGCCAAACAAACCAAATAAAGAATAGGAAAAATAACATGTGGAGTATCTGAACCTATGTAGTGGTCATTAAAATTACAGAGCAATTGCACTTTCAATTCAATAATAGAAAGAAACTGAGACAAGCACACTTATGACAAACAGTATTATCAGAACCTGCAGAAAACTTAAATGTTCTCATCAATATCTTTTCAATAATTTGGATACAGCTGAATGATTTTGCATTTATAAAAATTTAGTATACTTGGATGAATAGTAAATAGCATAAGTACAATGAAGCGTTGATTTATACAGCCAGCCTTTTTACTCTTTAGTACCAAGGTGGTTTAGCTTTCAATAAAACACTCTAAAAAATAAATCCAGATCTTTAAAAGGCATTGTTTCTAATGCAGCAACCAAAAAAATAACAAAAAAAAAATAGACCTGTTTTAAGCTAAGCATTTTCAAAAAGGCAAAACTTTCTTGGGTTGATACATAGGTGCTGAGAATCTACCTGGGTTTAACTTCACCAATAGAAGTAGTGATAAAGAAGTTTATTTCCAATAGGAGTGAGGTGGAAGAGCACCCACTTATGGTAGGTAGAGACACACATCAGACAGGAAGCAACTGCAAGACTTGACAGCTAAGCAAACAAGAAAACTGAACACATATGGAAAAGCAATAATCCTTTTCACCCAGGCCAATGTTTAAGGCAATATTTATATAGGTCATGTCAGATTTGACTACGACTTCTTTCTGTATGTCAAAGTCATACATCTGAAAACTCGCATTCAAAGCTTGCAAGGAAAAGGAGACTCAACAATGAAGTCACTCACATCTACAAAGCAACTAGGAAACACTGAGGCAGCAGAAACGCATTTTAGAGCTGCTCATTTGAGTTTAAATGTGACATTTTGCTATTTCGTAGGCGAGCAACAACAGAGCAACACTCACAGTACCGAGTGCTTACACTGACATCATCCTTCCTAAAGGCTGTCCCAACATTTTCACGGAATGACATTGTTAAATAGTGGCTTGGACGTTCGTTAATCTTTTTTTTTTTAAATTATAGTAGTGTCCATGTCAGTTTGGACCGTAGTGACGTTCAAAGCCTTGGGCTTGGAACTACCTTACTCATATTTAACTGAGCAAAAGTTGGTATTAGACAAGAGCAGAACCAGTGGAAGAAAGGCAGGGGTGAGGTAAGTTGATTTCTGAGAGGAAAGGCTTCTTTCTGTTCTGTCCAGGTAGCTTCATGACTCAGGCAGGCAGTAGTGGCAATGCAAACACAACCTCAGAGCCTGCCCAGCATTTTGCATTGCGGACAGCAGAAGCAGCCCTTGACTGCTGAGTTTTACATCTGCATTTGCCTCTACATTAACTTCTGAGGATCAGTGTCTTTCTGAAAAAGTTAATTGCAGGATTTAACATCTTTGAGGTACTGGGAGCCACTACATACAGCAGGGCTGTAGACTCCAGCCAGCTCCTCTGCAGAGGTAAATCCTTGTACCTACCTACAAGGCTGCATCACGAGGGGAGTGCCTGTTCCTACCAGGTGTCATAATATAGCAATTTCTATCCATTGAGAAGTTCTCAGATGTGAGTTTTGGAAGCACATTTCCACTGTAAACGCACCCGTTCTTTCTGTGTATCTTTTGACTCAGTCCTCAGAGCATCCTTTGAAATCACCAGAGAATCAACACCTCATTGTTTCTTTAACTTGTCAAGCCAGGCACTGCTATGAGCATTGTAGAAATAAAAGCAGAAATAAACAGTACACCCTGTCAAAACCTCAGCTGCATTATTGGGAGAATTGAATTACAAAGTGCTGGCCATAAATTCCACTGAAAGGGAAGTTTTAACACACATTCACAGAAGTTGCTGCGATGTTTGAGGGGAGAGAGGGTATTTCGAAGTGGCACGTGTGCTGCCTGAAGCTGAGCTGTCATAGCAACAACCTCATTAAAGAACCCCTCTTGGGAGCACTAACCTGTATTCCGACTGTTGGAAAGATGTCATCTCTAATGCAACTTAATTCAGTTAGGAGTCAAAGTACAGTAGACTTGCAGAAAAGTGAAACTGCTAATTTAAGAAATTCATAAAAGAACACGAATACCTTATCAAACAGCTGTGAAAAAATTTGGCTTTTGCCCCTATCATCTCCCATCCCCTGAAACCACCACTAGTATTTCAGTCTTTACACCTCATTCATAAGTTATTGTGAATTCCTCTTTTCTCCCCATCACCTGTCTAACCCCGGCTCAGGTTGTGGCTCTTCTTTTCTCATCTTTTATTACCCCTACATAGAAGGCATTACCACCATAAGTGCTCACTCTAATTGTCTCCATATCTCACACTGAGCTCTTGCCCCAGCACCTCCTAACCCAAAGCCAACCCTACAGCAGGATCTGCTCTGCTCCTCTACCCCACCATCCTTAAGGCCCTTCCTTCAGTGTCCATCTTGCCCCCAGAATCCCCACAAAATGACAATCAAATGAACATTATGATCCTTAGAAAGAAATATCTGCTGATATCCAGAGCTGCCTCAATATGAGACTCATCACTTCTCCAACAGTGACTGTGCAGCAACCAAACACAATCGTGCATATTGGGATTTCATTTTTAAAGATCTATGATTTAATAACTTTAATTGACAGCAATAACACATCAGTACAATATGTTTTGGAAGGGCCTTTCAGTTATTTTAAGGAGTAGAGATAATTGTAAATGAAAAATGAAAGAAGGCTGCACTGCTTAGTAAATGAGCCGTTAACCTTTCAACCCGAGAGCTCCCGCAGGGAGCCTGACCAGAGGGACTGCAAAAGCTCTGGAAGCTGCAAGAGAGAGAATAAAGTTAATTCAGTAGCTTTAGATTTCTTTTAGTTGTCTTTCAAATGCTTGTTTTGGGGAGATGGGAGACCAAGTTTGCAGTCACTTGCCACACATTTTGTGTGTCTCCAGACAGGTTTAAATATTTTCCCCTTTGGTAGATCACACACAAAAGATGAGCTTTACATATTCTGTGCCCACAATATGCTGTCTGCAGCATTTTAAGCTAAAACACGAATTAGTTATTTGATCTCAGGGCTTTGACCTTGAGTGACAAAATCACAATTTTCGCTTTATACCAGCACTTTCCCAACCAGCAGGCACAAGTTCCACAAGGTCAGGGAGCTGCAGAAGCCCTGGGAGCCTGCAGGGCAGCACTCCCAAGGGAAGCTGGGAGAGGCACAGCTACCAGCAAAACACACAAACTTCCAGTTTAAACCTCTATGGATCCCAGGAAGAGAGAATTCACAACAACATAATACAGAGACTAAGTAATAAAAGTGCCTGTGACTTGTATAAAATGGGTTATTTACACTGGGCTCTTGGTATGGCTTCAGTGAAAAAGAAAACACTGCTTAAATTTGGACTAATCTCAGTTATCTCACACAGCCATACTTACCAAGAGATATAAAAGATGCAATTATTATATCTGGTTTGCTAGTTTGTTAAAACAAACCATCTCTGCAGTTCAAGGGATGATTTTATCCAGTACGCGTGGAGCTGTACAAGGCTTTCTGTATTTTAATGTGTTTATTTGCTAACTGTTGGCAGAGTTGTACAAGAGTGTGCTTGAAGCCAGTTGCAACTTACAGATTTTTCAATAAAAAGGGAGAAATATTGGCCAGATAGTTAATTAAATGGCACCAAAACATTTTTTCCCCCTTTCACAAATTCCAGTTAGTATTCTAAACCTATATTAGGTGCCCCAACAACACCAAAACCAATAAATCTTCATTTATTGTCAATAGATTTCTAACCTGGCTGTTCTAAACAGCACGATGAACACATTTTAGCAGAATATATTAGCTGTGCCAATTTAATAAGAGGAAGATTGATGGAGCCTTTCCTTTCCTCCTCCGTACGGAGCACAGCACTCAGAGAAGAAAAACCTTTCTATCTTCCTTCTTTAACAACACCTTTGCCTTTCCTGGGACACCATTTCGCCTCCCTGGACTATTATTAGCCAGTCTTCTCCAAAATTCTGTCTCTGAAGCTTAAGAGGGATCTCAAGGCTTAGCATCACTCACTCAATGAGAGTGTGGGAAGAGCAGCAACCTCAGCCTCGAGGGCTATATTACAGTGCCCACGGTCTGCATAGGTTTCCCCTCCCTATTTTCCTCCTTGTTTTGTGCAAAGCCAACACCAACTGAGTGTGGTCTCCCAGCCCTGACAGGGAAAGAGGTCTGAGGAGTGGGCAGGGAAGTGCTGGGATACAGCCCCGCCAAGCAAGTCACAGAACTCCATCCCTGACCCCTTGCTCCAGCTACAGCATCAACAGCCACCCTCAGCACAGAAGGCATTTCTGTCTCTCAGTTCATATTCTCTTGTGATCAAAAGCCAAATAGGAAAGGAAAAAAGAGAGACTTTGTTGCCTATTCTATAACCCTTACGGCCTTCTTTCTCTTTTCTTAAGGAGAATGAATTTAAAAACATACTTGTCTCACATTTAAATGCATACTTTGCTCCAAGAACTAACCCTATTCCTGATGCCTGAAAACACATCCTGCTCCGACACCAGCACAGGAGAAGCAGGAGTCCAACTCCAACCCTTCCTGAGGTGCTTTGCCTAGTCCCAACTGTTCAGATATTTCCCTTTCAAAATTAAATATAATTTACCTGTTTTGCAAAACTTGCCCCAGTTTCTTCCATAGAAAAGCTTGCAAAGGGGAGGCTGAAGGTCTGACCTTGGCAAGTACATGAGCCCCAGTGGTCCAGCAGAAATCATGTTTTAAGTGGTGTTTCTCCCCATAGTATGGGCACACATATTGTTACCAGCTAATGAAAATTCTTATGCATGGACACTGCTTCTGAAGGATATCCTCTTGGATGTTTTGTGGTCCACCAGACTTTGACATCTAAGAACCCATTAGTGTGCTTTTTATTCCTCTTGTAATTAGAACAAATGTTCAGGTTATTGAGAGAATTAAGAAGATCAATATTAATGAGCTTTTGGACTATGTTATTAGACAGTTTCAACCCACAACATGTACTCTGGCTTACTTTGCCAGGATTTGGGTTTTATCTGTTGGTTTTAAACAATAACAGATTTCTCAGGAAAAAATGTTAAGTCTATCTATGTATCTGAACTGGCCAATTCTGAAAACTCAGTCTATACCAATAATTACACTCTTCTT
>VXBA01002417.1:2360478-2394782 GCA_013399895.1 Serilophus lunatus | reverse complement strand
AAAAAAAAAAAAAAAGAGCTTTAGAGATCAGAGCACTTTACCAAATACAGTTTTGAGGTATGTACTTATGTTAAATATAACCAATTGCTTTAAAGGGCAACAATTTGCACAGCACAAAGTTCACATAAATTTTCCCATAAGTCCCAAATGCAAACAGTGTCTGCAAAGTCCACACACTTTGTATTTCACCGAAGCTTTGCAGAATACATTTAATGTAAGAGAAAACAGAGTGAGGTTTCACTATTCACTTCATCTTTTTTGACAGAAAGGTGTCAATAGAAAGGTGCCAACAGAAAAGGGAACTGTACTCCATGCAGCTTTATTACTGAAGTATGGGGGGATTGTGTTATTAAAACATCACTGCACTTCTGTTTTTTCCTCCTTACAGTGGTAGGGATTTCCATCGGGATGAGTTACTCTAAGCTTTCAGTTATTTATCAGTGGGGGAAAAAAAAGAATTCTTTAAGTCTAGAATGAGACAGGTGAATTGAAAATATACCCATGCAGACTTGAAGTCCCACAGTGGGTTATCATTCATTTCTATAAAAATTAGATTCGGATCATCCATGAATTCTTCACTAACACATTCATTCCCAAAAGCAAGTGCTTCAAGAAGGCTCCTGTATCTCCAGGAATGGAAGAAGAGATGTTGATTTCCCCATGGCTTATGAAAGACAATACTTGCACATACCAAATGTTGTTGCTTATCTCTTCCAGTATTCAGAAATACAAGCTCTTTTCAGTTCAGAAGCACTTTAGAAGCAGTCAGGGTTTTTTTGGTACTGGACATGGCCTTTCTTGCTCCTATCAAATAAAATAATCCTATAATTTAATGAGGAACTCTCCTCCATTCCCTTCTAAGTTTGCTTGTTTCCCTGCAGCTGCATTTCCCTCCTCCATTCAGCAGGCACCTCTATCATCAAAAGCTGGTACTCTCTGGTGAGCTCTGCAGCACCTGAAGCTGTAAGAGATCTTCCCAGGCATGAGATTTGATAAGGAAATAATTTGATAAGGGGAAAAAAAAAAAAGAAAAATGAGACAGATCTCATACTCAAGGCAAAACAGAATTCACAATGTGAAATCAGATGCAAACCAGCAGAGTTATCACTCTGCTTGCCCATAAACAAAAAACCCCTGGCCATCTTATGCCTCCCAGGTGCCTCATGAAACACAATCATTCAAAGATTTCAACTCAGATAAGGCAACTTTTCCATTCAGTGTAGAACAGGATAACAAACAGAATAAAACAAAGAGTTTTGGGGCTTTTTTAAAACTAGTGAGGGGAAATTACATGTATATCTGCATGATCAAGCAGTGATAACTATTTCAAGATAATCAGTCCCAGCAGACAGGTATTTCCCCCAAAATCAGCTGAAGAGCCATCAGCTGACTTCAAGAGCAAGCACTGCTATGGTAATTTACTCCTAGGACCACACCAAGGACATGCTGTGCTATGTTTAGAAAAAACTGCCTATTGTGGGGCCAAGCAGACTGTTGATCTATTGCGTTCTGACATTTTTCATTAAGATATATAAACTTGTGGAAGACACTCTCTTAAATTTGCATATTTGCATCATGCTTTTCACAGGCACATAAACAGCCTTTAATGCACTTAAATTACTTTGAGTTGCTGGATTAGCCAACACGATGCAGAAGCAGGATCTGAGTGGTGCCCCACCTACAGCTCTTCAGTGCTCATTTTATGCAAATGATTTTATTTAGCTCCTGAGATTCACAGCCACTTATTAAGTTCTCCTGAATTTCGAGGCCTTTCTCTGGTAGCCTTCAGAGCACCAGTCAACAGCAGAATGGCAATCACGGGCAATCACTGAGTTTAGTTGTGTTACAATTTTTTGCAAGGCACTTTTGACACAGTGTGATACCACCGTGAGAAGACAGGCCGCCAATTAATGCAAATCAGCAAGGTTCCATCAAGGAGCATTTAACAATTCTGACAAAAAGTCATAACATGGTTCATACACCCATTACAGAAAACCACTAATTGGTATGGGGAGTTCTGCTGTTTAAAAAAAAAATAAATCTGAATTGTTCCAAAAATATTCCACAGCTAAGGTAGCAATGGCATTAGAAATACAAGCAGGTTTTATCCACTTGAATGTGCTTTAAATACTGAGCCTCACAGTTTGTATCAGAGACATACTTTAGAATTTTGTCATCATCTGTTGACAACCATCTGCTTCAAACTTCTTACCGCCCTAAGAGTAGCCAAAATTGGATATTGACAGAGAGAATTTCTGCACAGAAAGGAAACTATTCACAGGACAAAGTAAGTGCAAAGGCTGGAGACCTGGACACACACTCCTGGAAATCTGAGGGAAAGAAATAAGAAAATTACAGAAATCTAGATCTGACACTCTCCTCTGATATTACAGGAGATGCAGTTCACAGGTCTCTGAAAACATAGAAGTGGCAGATTAACTGACACCAATTCTCCAGAGGAGTATAATCTACAGAGTAAATAGGTAATATTGTGTACTGTCAACTCTGTTCAAGTCACAGCCATTGGAAACTCGGAGAAAGAAATGTAACACAGCAAGTGCAAGCTGAGGAATTCATTCAGATGGGTCTGTACATACACACTGACCTGAATAGCTTGCTCCAATTTGAAGAAATGTGATAATGGGCCACTTGGGTCAGAGAATAAGATTTTGTCTGCTCAAAAAAGCTCTGGTGCTCCTGGCTTTGCTGTGCTCAGCAATATACCTTTCACAGCTCTCCCCATATAGCTGAGGTTTTATATCCTTATGTACATACACACAATATATTCCCACAGAAGTGGCTCACAGCAGCCCTATAGCATCAGCTGCTGCAGCTCAGGTGAGGCCCCAAGACACTGCCTACAAAACATCTTCTTGCTCCAGCACAGCCTTGCTTTGTTTCTGCCAAAGGCATACCAGGAATTTAACCCAACAAGCTTTAGGCCTGGGACAGTGCTTTAGTTTTCATGGTTCTGTAGCCTTGACTTGCTTCATCTCCCTTGCATATGATTTAATATTGAAGCCTCAAGTGTTCTGCTGAAGACTGCTTTCTATAAGACACTACAGTGAAGAAACCATTTGCTGTTCACAATTCTTTGGTAATCTAAATATAAAAATAAAATACTTGGCTTACAACATGGGCCCAAGAGGGACAAATTCTATTTTGCAGCCTTCCTTCCTTGCTTCCAGTCCTTAAATCCCACTGCCTGCAGGCATTTCTCAAAAAAAAAAAAACAAACCCAAAAACCCAGCTTCAATATAGCTGCACAAAATAAGACTGTTTTAAACCACGTGTTTCTGATGAACTTGGAAGTTAGGCCAGTTTCCCTCCAGGAAGCACATGGCTATCAGCACTGGAGGAAAAAGACTTGACCCATTCTTAGCTATACTTTATTAAATACTGGTGAAAAATTAGCTATCTTAAAATAGGTTTTAAAATACAGTTAAGAATGCTCAACCCTGGAAAAGTTCGCAGAGATTCACAGGGAACCAATGTCCTGCATGAGAAGGTACCACCTTTATATTCCTTCCACATCTCCAAAACCAAGGTACATTGTTCAGCATGAAAAGTGTAGTGCTTGAAAGACCAGAAAGACCAGCAGCTTCGTCTGTCTTACACAGAACTAGGTTTAACTAACCTAGTAACTTCCAAGTAGTAAGTAGACCATGCAGATATTACCATATGGAGCTGTCTGGAATTTCTTGTGGTCTTCTGTCCTCGTGGAAAGGCAGCCTTTTTGCAAACCCTAATGTTTTAAATGAGAAATTATCAATTTATCTTTATTGGAGATAACTCGTGTAATAACTCCTAGAGGATCACTACAAACTCAAAAAAGGGAAGTAATCACGCATTTTGATCCATGTATTTTAAAATTAGATGTGAGAAATACAAAAGTGGGTTCAGTTTAAGAAAGTCATGCAAAATTGAACCAGATATTGAAATAAAAATATTGCAAAAGGTAGGTGTTTCCTTCATGAAAGTCATGGGACAATATAGACAATATAATTTAATTAAAGGTCCTCTAATTGGGAATAAAGTGAAATTTTAATAAAACAGTATAAAATTCCCTTACACTTACATGCAACCTGATTCCATAATCAGCAAGAATAAAACAAAGAATCCACTCACTTCAGTGTTCTAGATTCAGATTGGAAATCTATTTGTTCATCACAGCAAAACACAAATAAAAGCTGCTCTTCTCCACAGAAGAGTCTCATTGGCAAATGACACATTTTCATTTCATAAGCACACAGCTTTATACAAATACCAATACACTTCAGGTAAATCAGTGTGTGTTTGCATATGCAAAGGAGCATCCATCTAGCAATGAACTTATTTTGCTCTCTCCTCTTTTCTCTTCACAGTATTTACAAGCAAAAAGAGGCAGGTGTTTTGTGGAAACCTACCTATCATCTAGAAAATTACTGCTATTTTTCATCATCTTCTTGCATTAGTGTAACATTTTTAAACTTTTATTTTTATGACTAAACAACACCACAGCATTTCTCAAATAGAAAAGGTACACTGAAAGAGGACATATCAGAAATGGGAGCACTTTGATGCTTCAGGTGCCTTAGAATTATTCAGAAGACCTATGTTTGATGAAAAATACTCTCCTGCATGTTAAGGGAGGTGCAAACACAAGTGTTCTACACCATTATCACAGCCTCTGAGAACATTATAAGCCAGAGCCCAAACTATCTGACAATGTCAGAACTGTACCTTAAAAATGGCTGACAAGACAGTTTTTCTAGTTTACGGGGAGGTAAATTAAAATCATAAAGCATTATATGAAAGTCATATGGATATTTTTGTGGGAGCATGTGTATGTGTGAACAGAAGAGTCTCCCAAACAGAACACCTCACATAAAAATATTGCCTTTGCAGAGCATTGCATCAGCATTTGTCTTGCACATGGTCTATTCCTATTCCAATACATCATCACTGGAGAAACCGAAACTGCACCTTTTCATTCCCTTTGCTCATTCAAGGGAAAGCAAGAGTGAATCCTATTAACTGCTACTAAAACCAGAGCTCTGTAGCAGTGAAAACTTTGAGGAATTCTAGACATTATTCTGCAACTTTTATCTTCTAGCACTTAGCCTATCATACTTGAAGCATAAACTGTTCAATATTGTCATGCCTAAAAGTTACCAATGGATGTCCTACCGACAATCAGGCAATAGATGGTCCAAAACACATTGATATTACCAAAGAAAGGAAATAGGTACATTCTTATTTCTGGAGGGAAGCTGGTTTCCAACAGTCTGGCTCGTCTGGAAGGCCACATCCCTCAGCAGGAAGCAGCAGGCGAGCTGTTTAGGAACATCCAGCGGGGTTTGAAAGCGCCTTTCAGGATTCAACGTACCATATCTAGAGCTCGTAACACTCTAATCTGCTTTTCCGCCTCAGAGAATTAGACTGCATTTCTAACTGAATGGAAATAAAAATCTCCAAGCGTACCTCACTTCCAGACTGGCATTACATCATCTTTAAAAAGCCCTATTACTTAGCAGCACACTACATATTGCAGTGTTTTGTTATTAATACACCGCTGCAATTTATCGCAAAATGGTCAATAAAAATGTGGTTGCTAAAGAGGCATACAGCCTTCCCTCCAGGATCCAACTCCACCCTCAGATGGGTAGGGTGCATGGGCACCACACATGGAGCCAAATTTTAGTTCTGTGTTTAGATACTGCTTGGCCAGCAATGACATAGATAGTAACAAAATATAATAGACCCGTATAACGCTTTCCAGGTACAGGGAAAAATCTTATTCCTGCTATGAGGATCTTGCAAATTAAATCAGATTAATAATATAGTGAACATATTACTGGCAAAAGCATGTGTTTGTCTCTAATGATCCTTCCCAGTTCCCATTAAATCTAATTAAAAGGCACTGAATGAGTTTTATTGGAATTCCATTACTGAGGTCCAATCCTGCTCTCACACAGCCCTTCCTCAGCCTGCAGAGGCTCTGGAGCATCCTCACACACACGAGGTGAAGGTGCCCTGTCAGAAGGATCACAGCTGGGTTGGGCAGCTGATTTTACAGGGTTGTTTCACTTTACCAACTGCCCTAAAAGGAAGTTTTTTAGCACTTTTCAGCTCTATGTTTTGATACATCTTGGGAATTTTTCCCATTATGGTCCACCACCGACTAGCTAGCTGGAATAAATTTACAAATATTTTCATCTCTTCAATAGATATAATTTAAGAAGGAAAAAGAAATCAACTTGTTTAATTAGAAACAAACTAGTGGGTTGGACAGAAGGTGCAAAGTCATTATTTGAGTAATTATATTTTAAAAAAGCCCAATTAGTTCCTAATTGCACTTACAAATTTAAGACCTAGTTCTGCAATGTCTACACTTAGCCCAAACTGACATTAAATACAGACTCAATAGTCTGTATGACTTGCATAAAAGTAGCCAAGTTCTGCTATTTTCATCTTCGCTGTTCATCATTAAGAATGTTTTGAGTAAGTACAATTAAAATGAGTTCTCTAAGCAAAAATTTTTAATTGCATTTGAAGAACAAGACTATTCAACAACAGATTAATACATAAAAACTAGGAAAAGGCAACAACACGCTGGGCTTCCAAATATGCTACAGTAACAAAACCGATGTTCTATTATCTAAATTACCAGCATTTCTAGAGAAAGACATAATTCTAAATTCACGAGTTACAATTACATATGTCCTTAGAGCAAATGCAATAAAGAGAAACCTATTTTCTTCAACTGCAAATAACAGGTAAAAAGACCTGTAGGAAGGTGCTAGAGGAACATGCGCTTCCAATCTGCCGAGTGAAACCAATGTGAGTTTTGCCACTTTAAATGCAGAAAGATCAGGGTCCATATGAACCTCAAAGGTATGGCATATGCTCAGATTTACATAGCAGCAGTCACGTAACACTTCAAAAGCAGCACTGTGTGAAGTAAGAGCTTCCCTCCAAGTCTTTGGAGGACAGCTACTTCAACCTGTCAGAGCATCAGTAGAACCTCTATGATAAATTAGTAAAAGGCTTGCTTCAGAACAAGTTTACATAGTCTTTTCATATCAAACACTTAGTTTTGAACTTTGAAATGCATTTTACCCTTTAAATAGTTTGTGTGTTTCTACCACTTTCTTTTTATTAAACTACAGCTCTTCAAAACCTCTGAACTTAAGAGAACAACCCAGGTAGGAGAAAACATGCATGTCGGTTCACAGAAACCCACACACAGAGATCCAGAAGCACCAGGATTTGTGTGTTCAGTCACACGCTCAGCTGAGGACATGGTGAGTGCCTATAAAACCAACCAGCCACTGAAACTGCACTTGTGGACATCTCCTGCCATTTCTGGTTTTAATTACCTCTTGTCACACATCCTGCCAAGCACTGTCCCAAATGCCTTCATATATTTATATACTGTCCAGCGATAGGCAAGTTCTTAAGCAATATTGTTCTTTGGAGTAAATAAATAAACAAACAGCAAAGTCACTATGACCTTGGAAGCATCTCTTTTGCATGTATAAATACTAATACTCATTATCTAGGTTCAAGACATAACTAACTTAGTTTTGGGAACATGGACCTCTGTGGTATAGCACAGAAACAGCTCTTTTAGGATTTCAAGAATACTTTCCAACAGATGGCCAAGCTGGAGCTCAGTCTGGTGAAGTACAGCAGTGCTGGTACACCCGGGTTCCAGAATAAAGCTACTAATAACGAGATACTTTTAAAGCCTCCTGATGTAGTCAGTGTCACCTGCTGTGACACCTTAGCAGAAAATGAAGGCCATAAGCAGTTATCTCAAGCAGACAAATTTATTTCACCTGTTTTGTGTTTCTGCTACAGGGGCGAGTAATCCAAACTCACACCAGCCTAACCTTAAACGTGAAATTTCCATTTTAAAGTGATTTGCTTCCAGCTTTCACTTAAATGTGGTCAAAGGACACTGTGAAAACAATAAATTCCCCGCTAAGTGGAATGAAGACAGAAGTTTTGGAAGTGTTTATGACTCTGGAGAGGAATAGCATTCATGGAGATTTGTCTTTTCTTCTCTAAAATAGCTTTTAGATTATAAAAAAATACTATTTAATGTGTGATATGCCATCACCCTGTGAACTGGAGTTTTAAGGTATGCGACAACATTTTCCCATCCCGTGTAAAGTCTCTCTTTGCAGGAGCATCTCTTGCAAGACTTTGCTGACAGCCTGTTTCCCCACAGCAGCACCTGCACAACAGCTCCAAAACACTAAAACCACACGTGAAAGTCTCCTTGAGGAGCCGGCGGCTCAGCGCTGCAGACAGGAGTGATGTGCCACCAAAACTAAACACTAACGAGGCAGCAGCCCCACCACAGACAGCAAGTCGATTAATAACGAGCAATGCAACTCATTAATACTGGTGTGGATACACATCTCACTGACAACACCAGGCGTTTGTGGAGATTATCCAATCAAGCTCCCATTATCGGGGGCATCTATGTCATTTCGATCACCTCTAGGTAATCACGCCAATTAGTACTGTGGGATCCACGTAACGCTGTTCACAGCAGCAGAGACACAAAAAACAAACAAGGACGGGGAAAAGGGGGTGTAGGAGCCTAGGCACGGAGCCAGGGAGAAGCTCCAAGGCTGAGGAGAGCTGTGGGAAGGAAACGCCCACCACGAGCACAGAGCACCGACGGGACCTGTGAAGTTCCCCTGCACGTTTGTAGGAAGCACAGGTAGCAAATGTTGTCTTCTCAGCTTCCTAAGCTCCTGGCAAGGTTATTCTCAGGCTTCTGAAATTTATTTATTGCAGTTATCCTGCGAAGGATTTGCAACTGTTGCAAGGAATCTGGGTCCATCGGTTTCCTCAGGAAGAGACGGACTGAAGGGGAAGGAAAGGAAATCATATCTTCTCACGGCTTAAGTGAGACAAGCTCACCTGCAGGACTTATCCCTTATCCTATCATACTCCTGACTGGACTCCCTTCTGCTCACTTCCTTTTTCCATCTCATTTCCAGCTCCTCATCTCCATATCATTTTCTCTTCGTGATTCTTCACATACATAAAATCAGAGGAGCTGCAACCTGACCGAGGACAGACCTGATAAGGCTGGAAGAATTCAATTGTATTTCAAACACAGAGAAAAGGTTTAGAAAATTCAAACTTCAGAGGCGTTCCTCCCCACCTCTTTCCCTACCCCTGAGGTTACCCACTGGTCTAACAGAAGGTGTTACCTCTTCCTACAGCACCTCACTAATATTTTATATTACCATGGCTACCACAACACTGCTATTAACACAACCCATGACATTTTCCCAATTCTTTTATTACCAATGGTGAGCCTCAGTGCATTCCAAATTTCAGTGCCTTTCACATACATTAAGCTTAGCATGCTCCACTGACTCATAATTTCCTTCTGTGAAGGAAAATCAGCTTGGTATGGTCAATAATTTTTGCACTGTATCATAAAGTTTATCTGATGTGCAAACGTAATTCCCTCTCTGGATGCCTCATCCTGATTCCCTTTCAGGTTGAGACCACTTGACATTTCTTTTAAACAAAATGCCTTTTAAGTCTTAATTCGTGTAGCACTCGGTTTTGATAAGACATGACATTATGATATGATGAGTTAGTTGATTCTAAGTAAATTTGATTTATCCCACTTTTTGGGCTGGTATGATTTACAAGGATGCTGCCTTTTAAGAAGGGATTGATTTTAACGTAGGCTGACAGCACTTTTTTATGTGAAACAGTAAATCAGAGCAAGGTAAGTAGGGGGGGGGGAAAAACCACAAAGGGAAAATGAAGCAAAATTTAAACACCAGAAATTAACATTCATCAATAAGTGGCACTTACTTATCTCTTATCAAGGAAGACAGAGTGACAAATGAGTTTCCAGAACAATTCCACAAAATGTTTGGAAGTTTGATTTTTATTCATAAGATCAGATGCACGCTAGAGCTGCTGAAATCTAATCTGACCCTTCTGTGAATACCATGGAAAGTTCTTGAAATATTTTCCATCAGACAAGCACCACCACGACCACAATTCTTTGTGAACCAAAGGAAAAGCATAAGCACCCCACATAAAACTAAAAAAGGTTTCCTGAGAACCTTTCCTCTCTGGCTGTTCAAGTGCCTTTCTATGGAATACTATCCCCACTCCCTTGCAATATCCTTGTACCTTGTGATGCAGCGTTTTAAACATGCAAGTTTTTGATGCAGCAGCAACACTTTTCTCTTTGATAGGCAGTTATTTGTCATTCTTACAGCATGAATCACCTATGTAATTCTGACAGCTACACGAGAAAAGGACCAGAGAGGTTTGATATTTCGACTGAAGCACAAATCTCTAACCTCAAACCGACTATTCTGGAGACACCCGCACTCACCCAAACGAGTTGTGAGCAGTTAGTAAACAATTTAGTAGGTAGCGCGTACGTGATGGAGAGGAGCTGGATGTCTGGCAGTGAGAATTCAGGGCTTTGTAGAGTTATATTTCTGCTGAAATCTAGCTAAACCCTCGCAGGCTGGGTACAGCATCACCCAGGGCATCTTATTCATGAGACCACGCAGTTTTGAAGCTGAAGGGCTACAAGCCGCCAGTTTTCTGGTGGGGAGTGTTTTCCACCGCGGTAAGAAAACCTGAGTCAGAGCAGCATACTGCCGTTCCCGCACCTGAGAAGGGACACTTGGGCTACACTTAGAAAATACCCAATTCAAACACCTCCTAGGAAAATAAGAGAGGTCTGGTGACTGTTTAACAAGCGACACGAAACCTCCGGCGGAGGGACCGCCACCCGCTTGGATCAGACACTTCTGAGGAGCAGAACAAAACTGGAAGTTCTGCAGCTGCGGGACCTCGAGTCCCCGCGCCGTCTCCCCCGAGCCCCGCTGCCCAAATCCAAGTTCAGGGACCGAGCGAGCCGCAACTCGGGGAGATTGAGGAGGGAACTTTTGGAACGCTCGGGGAAGCGGAGGGCGCTCGCCCGTTCCTGCGGCACCATCGCCGCCCAGCCCCGGGGCTGGTTCGGGGAGACCGGACCGGGACCTGGGCGCTCCTCAGCAGCAGCGGGTGTTCACCCTCCCCCGGCGGAACGCACTCGGCGGACAGTGCCCGCTGAGGCAACCGGCACCAGTGGGGGACATCATCCCGCTCCTCCTGCTCGCAGACTCCTCGCCGCCGAGGGCTCGCCCCGCAGCCCAGTCGTGAGGGAGCGCGGTGAGGGGAGCGCGGTGACGGAAAGAGCGCGGTGAGGGGAGCGCTCCGCGCCCGCGCCCGCTCCGCTCCAAGCGCCGGGAAGCAAAACTTCCCGGGAGAAGCCGACACCGGCGGGGAGTCCCGCGGCTCCGCGCCCCGCCACCAACGCGCCTTACCTCCGCGGGCTGCCGCTGCCAGCGCCTCCGCGACGGGCGGTAATCCCCAGAGCGCCGCCAGCGCCAGGAGCAGCGCGGACATCGCGGCGGACGGAAGGGAGAAGAGGCAAGAGACNGCCCCTGACTGCCCCGCACAGCTCCGCGCACCGCTCCGCGCCGCCCCGAGCTGTCCTGCACACCGCCCCGCACCGCCCCGCAGTGCCCCGCTCAGCCCCGCGCGCCGCCCCTCACTGCTCCGAACTGTCCCGCATCGCCCGCCGCGCGCGGGCGAAGCCGCCTCCCCCCGCCCTCAGCCCCTGTCCCGTCCCGTCCCTCCTCGCTTGGGGCTGTGAGTTTTCACTTTAAAATTGGAGGTGATGGTTTTGGTTTGAAATTCACAAAGGCAAACTCGCGGGAGACGGGGAGGGGGAGGGAGGGCAAAGGAGGGGTGATTCAGCAAAAAGGATACAATAAAGATGAAAAAGAAAAATGAACACTACCACCCCATCCCCCGAAGCCCGTGTGCCGTGTAAAGCTGCGGGGATGGCGGTGCTGAGGGAACAGGATGCACATCTTTGGGCTGTGGATGAAAAGTTGATATCCAAAGTTGCTCTGCCAAACTTGGCTTTGGTTAATGATGTTTCATAGAATCATAGAAAGGCTTGGGTTGGAAGGGACTTTAAATATCATCTCATTCCAGCACGTTGCCGTGGGCAGGGACATCTTTGACTAGATCAGGTTGCTCCAAACCCCATCCAACCTGGCCTTGAATGGAGCTTTTTTTACTAATTTGCAGAAGCTGAAAGGCAGGAACTCAAATAACACAATGCCATCTCAAAACACCAATTACTGTTCAATCTATTAGCAGTGTTCTTATTTCTCTCCAGGTGCATCTTAGCTCCTGGCTGGTACTTGCTTACTGCTTTGACTTTCTGTGATTTTACATAAGAGTGTTACCTCGATATTGTCCCATAACCCAAATATAGTTTGCTTATTACACCTTCCTTCATCTTTTTTTTAAGCCAGGTCCTTTAACAGTTGAAAGGTGCTTTTACATCATCCTCAGATATGAATTTTCTCCAAAGACAGTCGGGCACTAAAATTGACAGCTGAGACCTTTGCATTCCAAGGGTAAAGCCTCAGCTCTTTCACCTCCACATTTATACCCATTGCACAGAACCTAAATACCTTTTATATGAAGCAGTATGGCCAAGAAGATTCCAGGGTCAAAAAAAGATAAATGATGCTGAAGGCCAAAACAATACATGACCTAGGATAAATGTCAAATATTTCGTTATTTCTGTTGAACTGGGGGAAGGACGCTGTTGCCCAAGAACTGAAGAGCCCAGTCTGAGGCCCAGGGTCGCTACTGAAATCAGGGCCTGGTAGGACTCACAGGAGGGTGCAGGTCTCTTTATTACTACAAACTATTTACATCTGAGGGGGGAAAATCCAGCTGGATCAAAGTCTCCATTTACCTACTGCCTTTAAAGCCTATGTAATTCCCCTACAGTCAATTAGTATTTATACAGCCATAACTGAGCAGAATTATGGATCCCAGAGTACAAAACCTTTGCTAATACAGAAACAGATCTGGACTAAGGTGAAAAAAATCTGGCAGTGTCCATGGTCTTAGAAATCAGTAGCTTTATAACCAAAATGAAATCATGCTGAATGTCACATTGGAACATCATTTCACTGTGTTTACGGATGAGATTGCTCTGTGTCCTCCCACAACCCCCTTGGGCCACCTATATGGCTCTTAGGCATTGATTGTCATTTTATTTGAGCAACCGTTTGCATTTCAAATGCAAAAATATGTAGATGTTAAAGCCAAGTGAGAAATGTGTGAAGGAAAACAAGGGACTTACAAGTTTTAAGGAACTCCTTCTTAAATCAGTGACATTTCTCACATGCCAGGACTGTCACATGGTATAAAGACACACATATTTATGCTGTCCCAGGATTCTAGGAGTATTAAACTGTCTTTGCAGGATAATCTCCTTGCATCTTCTGATTTCTTGCATCTTCTGTAAAAGTCTCAAGGTCAGAGAGGTTACAAATAGTTGTGCTTTGACCCCAAATATTATCTGTTAATGGACATGCTGCCCTTTCGTGCCTCCTCACCTAAGCATCTCAACTAAAATCCTGCTTTTCAACCATCTAATTTGTTCCTTTTCATTCTTATTCCATACTTACTCAACAACAGCCCTCACTACTCTCCTTGAATAATTTCCTTTAATGATACAATGCCATTTAGTACCCATTTTAAACATTAACATTTATAAGAGGCTTTGAAGAATTGATTGATCTTGCTTTCAATACTGCTGGTCACATATACATGTGAACTTATTAAAATATTTAAATAATATTTATAATAAAAGTCAATTACTTCCTTGTTTACAGGACATAAAGTGTCAATATGGAGTATGCAGCCATGAATATAACTAAAACTATAATTACCTGTAAGTAATCATTTGTCAAATTGCTGCCTAAAAATGTAGCTTGCTTTAAGATAATGGTATGAGGTGATAATTCTCATAGAAGCTTGGTTTTAAAATACAGGCTGCTGAACAAATAAAAGTTGACCTTTGATAAATCATTCCCCTCAGCTTCATTTCTATTAAACATCACTTGTTATGAAGTGTGGAAGGATCATTGAGGGATGACCTCAACAATACATTAAAAATACATAGAAATAACTGGCACTCTTATATCTCCTTTTCACATCAAAAAAGGCTGCACCAACAACTGTATGAAAGTTTTGATATATGTCTTCTATAAACAAACTTAAAAATATTGACTGACGTTACCAGAGAGAGAATCCAAGTCAGTATCTATACATTTATTGTAGTTCAATTGCTTTAAGCAGTTACCTGTTGTATGTCATGCTTTTCCTAAACATCAGACTTGACAAAAAAAGGGAATGGCAATTTGCATGCACACAGATTTCTGCGTGATGGCTGAACACTGAGATACACGGGACGAGTGGCAGATACACTGATCAGGAACCAGGCTGGTTTGCCAAATAGTTATTGAAATCTCTAGTCAGTCCCATTTGAAAGAACCAAACCAGAATCACTCGGGAGTTTAACAGAGAGCAGATAAAGAGAAGAGAGGGAGAAAGGAATTGAGGGATTCTCTTTTCCATTCTACAGCCAAAAAAAAGAAGAGATAATTAAATAGGGGACTAGAATGAAGTACTTGTCGGAAGTAAATTCAAAGTTGAAACTGCTGCTAGAGATGTGTTCACACCTACAGTATTTTATACCTTCTTCCTCCTCATCAGAGTTATTAACACTGACAAGTTAAATAAATGAATTCATCAAGCTATAGAATATTATGAAATCTCTTATTAAGATAAATTAAACAAAGTAGAACCAATCATTCGTACTCACTGGTATAACACAACACAGGAATATTAATTATCAGGAAAAAGGTAATTCTGGCCTTGGTCACTATGAAACTGCCTCGACTGAGACACCAAAAATGGAGTTGAGCTCTTATTTATTGTATGTCAGCCATAGCCTTTGAGCAGGTGTGTGGGTAGGAATGGTCACATGGATGGTTCCCCCACTGCCTGATGTGACAGGGGCTGTAGGTGTGAAGGTTGCTGGCGATGCGTCCGGCTCTTTGGAGAGCATCACAAGCACCCAGCTGCGTTGCTAGGGAATGGTGCTGGCAGCCAGTCCAAAGGCAGTTGGGTGCCCTGCCCTGTCCCACCAGACAGAGAAAAGTTGCCAGGCAGCAACTGACACAGGAGCAGAAAGAAAGGAGAAAGTATTTGAGAGGATCAAGAAGGAAAGAAAGACCAAAGATTAAAAAAAGAACAAAAAATCCCACCCTGTCTGAATTCAGGAGTTTTCATTACATGCCGTCCCTGCCGGAGAAAACATCCCTGAAGGAATTTTTCATTACTGCACTGCAATGGTGGTTTCATTATTAAAGACTTTCTGAATGTGCATCTTCAACAGCTGCAGGAAAAGTTCTCCATGTGTGAGCTTTAATGTGTCTATTTGCATACCAAGTGTCACGGATGGAAATTGTTGCCTGGCATTCGAGATGGTTTGGCCAGGCTTTAAAACACACGTAAATGGGAGGTATTATAAACCACATAAAAACAGATGAATGTGGAGACCTGCCTCACAAGTGCAACACTAAATAGGACAAGAAAAACTCCAAGTCCTAAACCTGGAGACTATGACTTCGATCTGTTCTAATCTGAGTCTTCCTAAAGAGATTCCATTGTATTATTTTTCTTGCAAAGTGCTTGAGAGGCGATGCTGGACCATACACTGGTTCAGGAGAAATGCAATGAGCTGATGCAAGTCTGCTAAAGGGCAGCTCAACGCCTGCTTGTGGTACCCAGACATCTGCTGAGGACAAGTGACATTTTGCAGTTAACTGGATATGCTTTAGCGAAGGCATAAATGGGAAATCTTAATGCTGATCGCAAGGTTTGTTACTTGTAAAAATAGGCTCATAAAAGCTATTAGAAGAGAAAAAAACTCATCTCCTTTTGAAGTCTGTTTAAAGAACATTTTCGGGGGGGGGAGGGGCGGGGAGGACATATCTTTCAAAAGAAACTTTCAAATTATTTAATTACGTTCTTATATAAAATAGGCCAGCTTCTTTACCTGTCATCCTACTTTACTCAGACGTGTGCACCCACATGCAGGTAGAGGTTAAATTTATTTCCAGTGAGTGGAGTAGAAACTCCTTGTCCAAAAAAATTATGTTTATGACCAGTGCTCAGAAAAAGTATGAAAAGTATTAAAAAAAAGAGAGAGAAAAGTATTTGGTTCAATCTGTTTCAAACTCCCAAGGTAAAGTTTTTGTGCAGACTGTAGGTATATTAGCTCGTTCAAATTACTTCTTTTTCCAGTTCATCTCAAAATGAATATACTCCATAGCTTCAAAAACCATAATGAAATTATCTTTGCTTAATAAAATGTGATTTTCTGAGACAATAGGTACCTTGAGTTCTTCTGACAAATATCCATGAGCACATCCTTATAGGTAATTCTGAGTTTATTCTACATCATTAGTCCTGAAGGTCTAGTTACTAAAGTGATTGAGATTTGGACACCTAAGTATCTGTACAGTAGTACCAAGGAATGGCAGGGGGAACCAGTCCTACCATTAGTAACTTTGGATTAATTTCATAGTTTATAGCAGTCACACAGCATGTATTCAGAAACGTACATGAAAATTGCCTAAGGAGAGAACTCATTTTTTTATTAGATCTCAATGCCACTTATTTATGAAATTTTCAATTTCATCATGTATGTGTTGTGAAGTAAAGTGCACAGGTTTCTCTCCCTCTTTTATTTCCTAAACATGGCATCAGGAATAACCTAGTGGGATCTGTCCCAGTGATAGCAAATGATTAAAATAATAATAATGCATAATGTCATTCAACAGAAGTCATTATCCATTTCCACAATCTCCTATTAGGTTTCCGTATTTTACTGCTCTCGAGGAGCATATATTTGCTATTTGCCAGAAGCATAGAAGTAATATCTAAAAAACAAGGATTTCTTAAGACTTACACATGGCAGCGATGAAATCAGAGACACTCAATAAGTATTGCAAATAGATCCTGTTATGACATATATCAATTATTTATTCACAGTCATGAAGAAAAGATGGCATACCATGCAAATAGATGTGTCTATACTGACAAACCTGGGAAGTTCATGGTTATGTGGCATGCCCTGGAAATACATAAATCATTTTTCCTTATGACAGTAAAATCAACTATAATAAATATCTTTATTGTTATAAATGTACAATTGCCACTCTTTCTTGTATATCAGCTCCACATGCCAATAATAACTTGGTTTGTAGCAAAGCAGTCATGCCACTTCATATTTATATTTTAGGTGCTTTTCCCAAGGGAAGAACTCACTTTTCTTCCCAAACATAGCTCCAGATTGGTTGATTTGTCAGTTTTATAGAATGCTAAAGTTTTCCCTTCTTGATAAAAGTTAGATGTATGTGTTACTGAAAAAGCCTTTATGAAAACTTTCTGTCTGGCACAATTTTGTTCTACAGAAAAGTGTCATTTTATTACTTGGATGAGGTTTAGCTCTATGGATGGTGGTGCATCGTCCCGGGCTCCATCCCAGCCCTACTGCAGCATCATCAGTGCTGCCTGGCCAGGCATGAGGTCTTGTGTGCAGAACTGTTTGGTATCCAAACTTCCTTTAGCAGTTCCTTTAGGAGAAATTAGTAGTATTTACCAGTTTGAGATGCTCAGAAATTATCCTGCTGATGGCCATTATATTCACTTTTACAATCTCTTCCTCCAAAATCTATCAGAATGAAAACTTATGGGTCTGCACCACAGCATTTCAAAGAGTAAACAAGCCTTCCCCCCCCACTTCAAAGCAAATTATTGTGCTATGGCAGCCAGGTGCCACAGCAGGATTTTCACTATGGTTTTGAGCTAAATCTGATTAATCATAAAACAGATCAAATAAAGGAACATCTGGTACAAGATTTTTGCCATCAGATAAAGGCTTTACAGGAGCAGTCCAAATGACTGCTGTGGCAAACAGCCACCACTGCAACAGTAGGCAAAATTTTCCTTTGTGGCAGAAAAAAAGAAATCATAACAATTCGCATAAATAATTGTTTCACTCAATAAAGCCACGAACAGAGCATGTGAATGTCATTAAAGTTTAAAACCGTCACGAAAACTCGGTAGTTGAATAATAATTGTCTCTACCATTGAAACATCATGTACAAGGCACCTGGCTTAGAATTTAAAAATGCAGACAAGCTCCGCAGTCTGAGCGGTGCTTTTACACTTTTAGCATAATCAGGCTTTGAATGTCATTTAAATGCACCTTTTAATAGCACTTTGTCTTTCATCGGGGAATAGGAAGGCTGCGACAAAAAAAAAAAAAAAAAAAAAGGTTTAGTTTGTTTTACTCACTTTTGTTCTTTACATAAAAAGTAATGTGAAAATATGCCCCAGGGTCTGCCCCATCCCGGCGCAGCACAATATGATTAGTTTAGGAAAAGCAGGATCTGTTTGCAGTCCTTGAGTGCCCCCCATAGGCTACTGCTCAAATCATCGTTTTCAACGAGGCATAAACCCAAAAATCTTTCAATTTTGGGAAAAAGGAGCCTAAAACCTTAAAAGCAAACAATGTTCCCCTTCTCTGAATCAAGGTATAGATCACAGAGCAACATTACAGTGGTTGACATAAGCATAATTCCAGTCACTATTTAAATTACATTTTATTTTTTTAAAGCTGCCTGTGTTTAAGAGGGTTAAAGCCTCAGTTAATTCTAATTATTACTTATCTAAATATGGCAACTTAACAAATTATTTTCTCTCAGAGACATACTTTAAAAAATCAGAAGAGTTTCTTTTTCAAAAAAAATTAACAAAGAATTCAATTTTTTTTATAGGAATAGAAGCTGCAAAAGCTTATTGTAACTTGAAATGATTGAGTTCTCAAAATAAGAGAATCGATAGAAATTCATAAATTCCATCAGAAAATAAAAACCCGAAGTTAATTATGATGCATAATTAAAAAGTAGGAATTTTAAACTTATGTTAGTATTGTTTCTTTTTATAATTGCCTTCCACTCATTTTTGGGAGGACACTAAAATATATTGTCCTTATATCTGCTGGTCGAGGTTAGACTAAACATCATGCTTTGTAACTCATGAAACTTCACACATATGACCTTGGGGGGTGGGGGAGCTGGAGTCAAAATACCTCCTTATCACACACCCACCTACCTTTAGAGCATCTTATGTCGGCATAAATGCACTTAAGGAGGATGAAGAAGGAATGTGGCTGGAGGGGCAAAAGAAAGTACTCAGAAAAAATCGATCGTGATATAAAAAAAAGTACAAAAGGTTCAGTTATGGAGAAATACATTAGAACTGCTTCAAAATGGAATAGAAACCCTCTTAGGGGTTAATTCCCCCAGGCTTATTTGGCTAAAGCTGTTAGGGAATCACAGCATTTACTCTTTCATGTCAGTAGATGGAATAACAATGAAACCCAGAAATTGCTACATGGAGGAGAAGGAGAGCTGGAAATGAGAAAATGCAGTGAAGGATGCTTTGGGAAAAGCCAAATTCAACTTCCAAACAAAGCTCACATTCATCTTTGTATCTCCTCCTTACAGCAGAAGCAGGTAGACCTGCTAAATGCCAAAATAAGAATACCAGGGTGCATTAAATTTAATCCCTGGCCTAAAACTCGGAGTGACTATTCACATGGAATGACTTTGTCTCATCTTGGATTGAAGTCCAGCTCATTTGCTGTTAGCCTTCCCTTGCAGGGAAAACTTTTGCACACTTGGAGGCAGCTGATCTAATGGGACTGGAAGACTATTTCTCTTCCTAAGCTCTGCAGTGCACAGTGAGTAGATCTGGAAGAAGTTCCTTAAGCAGGTTGCTAAGTAGATCTTCACTGATAATAGTTCTGAATCACTGCTTAGGGCTTCACATAGATTCCTCTTGAAAAATGTGATTCTGATTCAAAAGAGCGATTTGCTCCTCTTCCCCTCTTCTAAAGGATTTGTATCCTCCTCCTCTGGGCAGTACAAATCCTGCCACGTTCTTTACCTGGGATGAGGATTCAGGTAGTGCTAATGAGGGAAAAGAGGAATAATAGAGAGATGATAGACCTTTGTGTTAACCTGATCCCTTGTTGTGGTGCTCTTGGTTCAGGTGGGTACTCACTTCAATAACCTGAGCAGCTCTTTCATGGCTGTGTGCTACATACCTATCTAAAGAGAAAGCAGCAGCAGGCTCTGCATTCATACAGGAATTAAAGGACACTCGATATTAGGTAATATCCAACATCAGTTATATGGACAAAATAACTTTAAGGGCTTCAGAATTTTTATTCAATACTTGAACAGCAACAAAGGAGAGCAGATGATGTCAAAACACGTGTGTATGTCTGGGGCTGTGAAGGGACCTAGCCTGAGGTACTGAGACTTCACTTTCACCTCTAACTATGAGGATATGAATATGAATCTGTTGTTCTCCAGTCCTTATCCTGGATGACAACATGACAGCTCTTCTCTGCTCATGTAGAAAAGTGGGGCTCAGCTCCTCTTCCCCACGCAAGAGGGACACAGTTCAACATCTGCTTATTCCTTTTCCAAAGGGCTTTCAAGGATTCTGTCTTAAAAGTCTTAAAAGAAAATTGCAGCAGGATGAGAGAGGAAATTCTTTCATGGATAAATAACTAAGTGATTAGAAACAAAGCGTAACAGTATATTATTATTATTTTCTCAGTGGAGAAAGTGAAAGTCACTACAGGAGTCCCCAAGGAGTATTTCTGCAGTACCGCACACAAGCCAAGAAGACATCCCTTACATTGCAGTTTATACTTTGTCTATCTTAATACATGCAGAAGCTTTGTGTAAGCCAGTAACCTGGTGCCCTTCCTTGGAATGAGAATGCAGGGGATTGAAGAGTGAGTAAATAATGCAGGGAGCAAGGAAAGACAGGAAAGGAAAACAAAGAAATGAACAGAAGAGGAAGTCGCTGGTGGCTGGACCAGTTGGGAATACTGCTGCTGGGGGAAGCCTTCTCCAGCTATCTTATGAGCTGATTCAAATCAACAATAACAACAACAAAAAGGAAAAGAGAGCCAGGAATGGGAATGACTTATCTGGTGGAAAGAGGCATTAAATAGCCATTGGCCCACAGGAGGTTTATTGAATGAAGGGGTCCCGCAGCTTTCGAAATCAGACCTTATTTACTTCTTCATCAGTAAGGCTTTTTCTTTCTAGCAGCATACATCCCTAAGATGGCATTTGGCCAATACCTTAAGATGATGAAGATAAAATAGCAAATTCCCCCCATCAACTTGTACTGAGCAGTATTTCTTTGGGGTAAAAGTGTATGGAAAAAAGCCCCAACCAACCAGATGCCAGAGGTGGTATTTATATCTTTTCTCAAAGCAAAAAGAAGTATTTCCACAAACCCCATAAATTAAGAAGGAGACAAAACCATTCAACAAACACTTGTATTAAATACACTCTGATAGAAAGCTTAATTCCTTCATTCTGAAAAAAAAAATAAATCTATGATGATAATGCTATACCAGGACGTGACTGGAATTATTCGAAATGAAGGCAGGAAGATCTTGTAGAGCTCTATGGCAATCCATCTGGGGAAGATTTCAAAAATATCCAACACTTACTTTAATATTGTCTGTCCCGAAGGCAAAATTATTTGCTTTTCACAAGCATTTTCATGAGCTACATCTTAAAAGTAATCACTGGCAGAGATAATTTATTGTTAGCCAGAGAGGATATTGAAAGGCAGGGGAGCTATTAATCATCTATGCAGATATGGGTGAGATGCTGGCCCTATGGAAGTCAATAGTAAAATTCCCATTGACATCTGTGGAGCTGGGCTATTACTCTCTGTGCTGGAGGTTTAAGTATTTGCTCTATCTATTAGGTCAAGTTTCTCATTCATATAATTTTCAGATTTACAGAGTTGCATCATAATTTGACCTAGGGAATATCTTCAGTTTGCTGAAATGGATGTTCTGAAGGAGTTCCTACTTTAGCATTCATAATAAGAATTGTTTCTGTATTACAAGATGCAGGTATGGTGTAAAAGTCTTAGTGTAGAGGTGTGATCACTCTTTGTGAAGAATTGCAAGAGGCTATGTCACACTCCTCCTAGTAAGTTTGTCTCTATTTTATACAGCTTCCCCTGCTAGAAGTTCACAATAGAGGCACCAACTACAATAAACTAACAGCATGTCACATAAACAATTCCAGAAATACCCACACTCAAAAACCTTTCATACAATTACCTCTGCCCTTCAGCATAATCCATGCCTTTCATGGAAAGTGGGGACATGAGCCCCAAGAGTTAATTCTGCAGCAGAAAAAGAAAGCTAGAAAGAATATACAGCTTTAAGCAAAGCTATTCCCTTTTCTGTGGGAGAGGAGATGTTTCATAGCAGATCATTTAGTGACATTACGCCACTTAGATGTCATGATCAACACACTCTCACTTCTACTCAGTATTTAGATTCTTTGTGAAATGTGTTGCTGGTACTTCATACAGCTCCATATCCTCTGTAGCCATAAAGGATGTGATCAAATTATTTCTACCTGCTTGTAGACAAAGTGCTCTGGAGGCATCATTTTTAGCCTCGGCCCAGGGGAAAAGAAACGATTAAACAATTGCTGTTTAAAAATAGCATCACACATCACCAACAGCCCATCGCAGAGTCAGCTGCAAACTAGCAGCAGCAAAGATGTTTGTTTTTACCCTCTTCTGGGCTGCCATGGCAGCCAAAATATTCCCTTTCTCTGAATTGATTTGTTCTGAAAGCCCAAGTATATTTGTTTTCCTGAGCAAATCCTTATGATTAATAATAGTAGGTGAGAGTTATTTTGTGTGCTTTATTTTAATGAATAAAACCCAGAGCATGGGGAGGTTTGTTTTCAAGCAAGTCTTGAACAAAATTCAGTGAGAGATTTTTGCCTTTTATGTGTCTTTTGTTTGGTGTTCAGGATTCAAACCTGTAGCACCACGCTCTAAATCCCTGTATGAGAAAAGAAGGGTCAGATCCCAGTGATGGATTAAATCACTCTATCTAGAACATTTGAAATTGCTGGTTTTGTTCAGAAGCACAGGGCTGATAAAAGGAATGATAGCTTTATCTATATATTTGTTTTCATGTATATTCAAAACAGGCTGAAAAGCCTGGTCTCCCTTAATTAAATCATGAATAAATATGAGATTTCTTCCCTTTAAAGCCTAGCCTGCTGCCTGAGCTCAGACTTCACATAGCAGGCAGAGTTTGATCCCGCAGGTTCAGCTCGCTGATCCCTGTTGTCAGCAGCTTGAGTGATACGTTCAAAGTGCACGATCTGGTCTGGCACATAGAGAATGAGATCTATTTAACAAAATCCTGGCATCCCAGAGCCTGAAATTCAGATTCAAAAGACACTTTGGCCTCCTTCCCAGGGCTGTGTCATGTCAGCCCAGGTGCTCAGCACCATGAGCCCACTTCCTGAGACCCGCATTCCTTATTGCCACCTCAAGAAGAAGCGTATGCTCCTGTCCAAGAAGTCGGGCAACACAAGGCAAAACCCCCAGGTTTATGGCTCATCTGAACTTCCAAAACATGGAGCCCCATCACATTATTCTCTGGGGGAATGAGTGCATGAGGTCTGGACCAACAATAAAACGATAAAACCCACCAGCAGCACACCCAGATCTCGGAGGTTTTGGCACACGTTGTTCTCCCTACCCTTATATCCTACGCATGAGCTACATTCAGTCTGTTGTCTGTTCTACTTTAGCTGGCCACCCATCCATCACAAATTTTGGAAGGGAGATGCTCCCGATTATGAAGCATATGCTGCCCTTCCCTGTGCAGTGCAGAAGGCAGCCAGCACAAGCAGAGGATGGGTGGTGAATGGCAAGAGAAGAAGAGGAAGGATGATCCGGGACATGTGATCTGAGTTTGGCGTGAAGAGAGGCATCAGATGCAAAAAGCATCTTAATTATGGCAATTCAAGACAGAAGTAAAATTGCCTTCCTAATTTTGCAGAGCACTGATAGGAAACACCCACCCTGCTGAGGCTGGAGCACAGATGGAGCCAGACTGCCAGTGATAAGGTCATTCAAGGGGGAATGTGGAAAGGGCAATTCCTTTGGGGCAAGGTCCTGCTCTTCCACTTGGATGCTGGCTTTGTGCTAAAACTGTCAGGCATTACCTTTGGTTGCTCCACTCACCAATTCCTTCAGGAGAGGAGCTAGTGAAAAAGCATGTATTGCTGAATCAAATATTCCCCATTTGTCTGAGCTTTTCCAAAAAGCAGCTGATTTCAGTGCCTGAGTGGCTCTGTAAAATAGCTGCGGAGGGAAAAAGGCTGCGATAGTTTGTTTCTCTGGATCTTCTGTGCAATGCACAAAAGCCTTTTCCACTTCACCAATATCTATATCCCCAGAAGGGCATTGTAAGCCAACATTTGTGTAGACTTCCCAAGCACAGCAATTTCCTTGGAGGAGAGTGAGGTTTCCCAAGAGAAATTACTAACATTGGGGGTTTTTTTTAATCAAACAGCAGAGAGATGTAACACAAACATGGATTCAGATGCCAGCTTCACATCCCATTCCTTGGTGTGTTAACCCTCAGTAACACCGTATCTGTCCACAGGCTGTAGGAAGAAGGGCCATGCTGTTGTCTGCCTGCCTCCCTCAGCTGATGAAGACAATGCTCATCCTGCTGGGTGGTAGAGAGAGGATTTATGAGCCTGCCGGGAATCTATAAATGCCAGTACCTGAGCAAGAGCACCAGGACAGATGGAAGAAGTCATGATGACAACCTGAAGAAAAGGACTGAATCAGGGTAGGAGCTCCCTTTTTGAAATGGACAAACACACAACGTGTGTAAAATAGTTATAGTTCTGAAGCCAGACCATAAAAGCTGTGCTCTGACACTTGCTATACCAATTTCAGGCACCTTAAAAGGTGCTGGGAAATCAGTGGTGAAGTGTGAGCGTGCATCTGTAAAAATGCAATGTTTGGTAGAAATGGAGGCAGGGATGGGGAACTAGCTAAGCATAGTTTTATGTTGTGCTAAAATGCTCAACACAGGAAAATCAGTGTCACTTTTTTTGTATGCATTTGTGAAATCCAGGCCAGATTTAATGGCTGAATTTTGAGTTATTTTCTCCCTCACTGTTCCTGTGTTAGAAATCTCACAGATATGTTGTAACACATTATATAATGGCTTTATTTTCCTGTGGACAAAATAATTACCTATCCAATCCCCTGTATCACTATCAGGTGAATCTACAGCCTCTCATGGTGTTTTTTACATTAAGTGGCATCTCTTAGGCCAATTCAGGACACTCATTTTCAGCAGCACAGTACACAAATTTCAAATTAGCTTTCAAAGTAATCAACAATTTATCATTTATTTATGTGTCCTTTTTATACCTAGCTTAACATTTAAACATTAAGATAGAAAAAAGTCTTCGAGCTTACTACTGCATTTCACTCTGCATAATTAAAAAGATGAATCATTTTTTAGTTGAGATATAAAACTCCTATGATTGAGTGTAATTCAGCTAACATTTTTGCTTTTAGTATACTTTCTTCCTGTATTTCACTAAAGGGAATGAGGAAAAAAGAAGATTTGTGTCATATGGTGCTTTTTACATTTTGGAATTCATAACCCTCACAAGACAATAACATAAGTGATGCATCATCAAGTTATGCATCATCTGAGGCACATACCTGACACCAGTCCTTGTCAGCTACAGCAGGAACCAGGAACTGTTCAGCTTCACTAGAGAGCAAGAGTGAAAAAAGTGAGAGTGGTTTGTTATGAATCTTGTTGGCTGTTGCTTGACAATGGAGGAATTATATTAAATTCAGAAACTTTTAAGTTAGTATCTGAGGAGAAAATAAAACCTCGATCCTTTTACAGGTTAAAAAAAAAAAAAAGAGAGAGAGATCATGGAGAACAATATCTAAAACAAATGTCTTGGAATTCAGGGTATTAGGGACTTATTTGGTGATGGAGAAGAAAACTTATTAGATATGAGTTCCAGTAATAGCTTTCTATAGCAACCACAGAAATATGAGACCTGGGCAAAAGGAGGAAGAGAAAAAGATTTCTTTTGCTTCTGCTGATGAAGACAACATTTTTTCCTTGACTATGGCTGGAAAAATATATCAAAATCCATTATTCCCAAAAGGGGAATATGAGAATATCTTACAATGCAGGTGTCTTGTTTTTTGCCAGTATTCTTATCATCCCACCTTAATGATAGTGAGAAAAAAATTGGTTTAATTATTAGTTTTCTTTCTTGGAATAAAAATTGTCTTACTGAGAGGGATTTGCATCTTGGACCATGTTAGGAAGCCAGTGCACACCTGTACAATCATATACTGAAGGCCATAGATGAGAAGATTAAAATGTTCAATAATTTCAAGATAGAATTTGCATGTTCTTATCCTTAAATTGCAAAGATATACGCACAGCTATTGCAATTACATGCTTTTTATTTACCAAGCTAGAAAATTAAAGATGAAAAAAAGTGGATCCAGAGGAGCAAAAATTGATCTCAACCCTCACCCAAATTAAATAGAAGTGTTTCTGCTTAAAGTCCAAAGATGTTTAAGTTATAGTTCTGTTTTGAAATTTATTTTATATTCAGAGATAAACTTGGGGGGTTTTGTGCTCCCTAGAGAGTTTGGGACTAATGATTATTAGTTAACATGATTCCCTTCAAATTTAAGTGAAATTAATTCAATTATGGGCAAAAATATGAGAAAAGAAAATCCTGAGTCTCCAACTTGAGTTTGACGTTTGCTAAATGCTTTGCACTGATCGCTTACTGCTCAGACACACAGAATTTCTGTTGGTCTCCTCCTGCTGTGGAAGAGTGCTGCCCGCTTCGGTCAGCCTTTTTAGCACTTATTTTATTTTCAAGCTTTCCTATTGCTTTCCCTGTTACTCAATTAGACCAACCCTTACTCAAGCCTAAAGGAAAACATGTTTGCAGTCCTTACAGATTTTCTGACACCTTACTCAGTCCTGTCTGCCACAACCTCGTGTAAATCCTTGTACTCCATATTTATGCCATGGTTTCCATCTTGTTCAGGTCCTAGATGCCGCTAGAAATAGATATGAATCCTTACAGCAATAAAAAACAATAGGAAAGAATAAGACTTTCTTTCCCCTCCTCTCCATTTGAATCCCAGGTGTAGCCAGAAGCACCGGGGGCTCTGGCTTCCCATTGCAAAAGTTCATGGCTCAGCTGAAAGGCGGCATTATGTAAGACTTATATTTTGCAATTATAAAGTATTTTCTTAGACATTTCTTCAGCATTACAACATTTCAGCCAAAATCTAAAGTTGCATGGAAGAACTCTCAAAGGATAAACCTTGACTTGAAGTTTTAAGCACCCTCAGATTGGCAGCAACCCAACAGAGTATTGCTCCACTGCCATACCAGTAAGAACTATAAACTACATAAAGGCTCTTGGTGGGGAACACTCAGGATGCACATATATATTAACACTGGTCTCTATTCTGTCTTTCACTAAGGAATTCCAGATGAAAAACTGGTGTCACCACAGTCCCATATCACTTCTCCCCTAAACATTCCCTGTTCCTAACAAAAAAAGCCATTGAGAAAGAAGAAGGGGGAAAAATTCACTCTTACTTCAAACCTGAATTCCTGAGTATTATTCAATTTATTCTGTGCCACAGAATGTTCTCAGGTATTAGTTATCCCATTTGTGCAGAAGTAATAGACTAACCTTGCAGTACCCATCTCTTGCCCTAAATGTTAAATTCAGAAAATTCTTTTCCTCCTCACTTCTGGCAAGTTGAAATGGGGAGAAATGAAGGGTGTCCCTCTCCAGTCAAGCACCGACTGGCATAAGAGTAAAGGAGTTTACATCTCCTTAGGGGGGTCTAGAAATGGATCTTTTCATCAGAAGGTCTTGTATTGTGCTTGGTTTAGTAAGACCTCAAGACAGCAATGTCATTTTAGGCTCACCCTTGTCATCAGGATTTCTTGTTGCAAATAAAAGCACAACCCTCTCAGTGCATGGGATTTGGGATTTTGGTTGAGGCATTCAACTTTTAGTCCAAGGTCCTAATACCTACAGCTTTGGGTCTTGCTGTTTCTGACCATTTCTAATTCTAGGCTGAAGTGACTTTTGGCTGTCTGGGGAGATGAATTTGTATTTCTGCAGATCACAGACTGTCCTACTGTTGAGCCATCATCCCCCACCATCTCAGACTGGTCTCAAGAGCACTTACAGGTCCTGTGTGCTTGGAGGTTCAGAGAGACCAGTTTCTTTGAACTTCATTCTGCCCCTATGTAGTGGCTACTCTGCCCACTGCAGTATAAAATTAAATTCAAGGTGGGAGATTAAACTGTGTTCATCAGCACAAAACAACTCCACCCCAAAGTAAGAGATCATGCTGGAGAAAAACAACTGCTGCCGTTCCTTCTATCCCATTTCTGGTCCATCTCATCTCAAATTTGTTTAAAGGAATAATATTGCAATAGCGATATGCAGTCATGATTCAACTTACACCTTTGTCTTCTACTTGTTAAGAGAACCAGTAAGCAAATTATTACTTCATTAGCATGGATTCAATTTTATTGGCATATATGTAATTTATGTAGGGTCTTGCTACTATAGACCTTATAGATGTCATCCATTCACAGAAACGCTAAATTCATGTAAGTCTAAGTTTCAAGGCAGGACCAAAACTATGGGATTTTGTTGGTAGAACAATGTTAAATTTAGATGTTAGAAAAAGGGACACACAATCATTGCACATATTTTTAGTACTTCCCTGGACAGGATTATATACAGAGAAAATAGGTTTGTTCTGGTGATTTTGAAAAAAATGCAACTTCAGTTTTATAGAATTATAAAAGACTTTACTAAATGATATCAAATGTAGCTCCCTAAAGAAAATGTTAGTTTGTATTGTCAGCCAGCTGATGCATGTGAGCACTTTGTTTGGCATGGAGGGAAGCTGTGAGTGTCTTGCTGGAATAATAGAGCCACAAGTGAATGTTTGCAATTTTAAAGTTATTGTTTTATTTCCTTTCTGTTTACAGCTCTCACTAGAAAGGATTTATGTTTCTTTGAACTTTTTCAGAGTTTTCTGTTAGGACAACAAGTGTTTTTAATCTACCATCAGTTCCATCCCTCTCTCATTCCTCTTTCCTGTTTATCCTGCCTGTTAAGCAGAGATTTCAGGATATTTTCTTTTATCTCTCCTTCTGTTTGTGGTGATTTTTGAAGAAATTCCAAATCTGAATAATATTACTAGATAAGCTAATAACTAGCTAGTAATTAATAACTAATTTAATCCACATTGCCACTGTCATTTATAGTTACATCAAATTTATTTGCAATAACCAGCGATCTCCCATAAAACTCACTAGATTTGAAATGGAATACTTGGTTATTTTACTTTTTTTTTTTTTTCAAAATTTCAACTGTAATAAAGAACCAAGCCAATCATTTGATTTAAGAGCCATTATGAATACACAGAGATAGTTTCCTTAGTTTTGAATTTAAAAGCCTTTCTATTTTTACCCAAAAATATGATCCACATAATTTCAGAGTTATTATAAAATCAGTGCTTAATAGATTTTTATTTTCCCTTCATTTAATATGAGAGAGAGAGCTGTGGGCTAAGTCCATTAAACCATGATAGCTGCTACATGAAAATTACAAATATTTTGAAGTTTCTAAAACAAACAACCCCTAACTTAAAAATTAGAAGCTCAGAAACCAGCCTGAGGGAAGCTCAAGGAAATGAATAAAAATATCCAGAAAGAATTAGAATCAACACTGGAGAGAGAGTAATTGGGTTGACTTTGGGCTGACTAATTCACACACTGAAAAATGATTTGGGGGGTTGGGTTTGGGGTTTTTTTAAATGTTTTTAGACTTGTCTTCAGCCTCATTTTTGGCCTTACTAGAGGAATCCACTCTGTATGTATCTACTTGTGTATTTCCTGCCTGTTTTTCCTCATTGACTGAATATATACACATACATATATGTATGTATATGTAATATATACTTAAAAATTTATATGGAAAAGACCTTCTTTTAAATGAAATACAGCACAAGGAACCTACTGCAAGCCAGGAAAGTAATTACTGCCCGAGGTAGGCAGGCTGCAGTCCTGTGCTCATATGTGATATTTCCCGGGCAATTGTGTGACACAGGAGCTAAAACTTCCACTTCAAATATGGTGCTAATGCCTCCTTCTTTAACATTAAAAAGTGTGATAATCTGCCTTTTTAGTAGGGAAAAATGCATAGTGGTATAGTATGTCTGAATTCTGAGTGTTTAGCCCAAGGTAACACAAAAATAAATTACTTACTGCAATAAAGTAATTTCAAATCTACATGGGAGTAACTGAAAATAGGCATTTTTCACTTGGGCTCAAAATTCCTTTCTAACCGAATTGTTCAAGGAGAGCCTATATTTTCATCCAGAACCGTACAGAGAAGGCTTTTTCCCCCCCTTTGAAAAAATCAAGCCTTTCTTTTCTGTATTAACTACCTAGATATTCATACAGTCAGCACAAATAACACGGATGACTCTGCCAAAGAGAGATATATTTGCAGCCAGCAATCTCGTCTTCTCAGATGTCAGTGGTCATATCAAAAAAGGAAAGAAAATTAGAAATTTGGCTGAGAAGAAAAATAACAGCAAATACCTCTAGTTTGGTACTTCCAGCAAACTAAGAACTTACCTTCCTGAGAAACTTTATGAGCTATTTGTGTAGCTTCTTCATGACCAGACAACCTGACAATATATACAGAGATAGATATAAATATATACACGTATGTACAGCTTATGGGTCCTCAGGCAGCCAGTGTTTTGCAGAAAAACATGTTGCTACAGCCCTAAAAAAGATACAAGATCAAAATTTGGATCAACCTGGCCAAAGCAATGTGAGAATTTGGAGGCAGAAATAGAATTTGTATCTTGATTTTGTTAGTGCTACTCTACTCATCCACGAATAAATGAGGGGGCACTTTGTAGGACATCTGGAGACCTGTAAGGTGGAAAGAAAAAGCCAATGCTAAGAAAACTGAGCTGGAATTTATCCATTGCAATTAAAGAGGATGTTTCTTTCCCATACTGGCTCACTGAGTGACAACTTACAGTTTTCACTCCTGGATTTTCTGGATAAAATAGATTCAATGGAAGCCTCCATGTGACCTCCTATCCATTCAAAGTATTACATTTCTTCAGGTTCTCCTGTGAGACAATATTGTACCAATGCAGGATAATATAGTTTGGCCTCTGGATTGCTCCAGGACCTCTCAGAACGACTATGAGCCAGTATTTCTACTTCTAAGGTCTGTGAGAGTCAGGATGCTTATCAGCTTAGGTGATGCTATGATTGCAAAAGAGGAAAAGGCACCACCCAGTCGGCACCTTTTAACCAGAAAGCATCTCTTAAAAGCATTACAGTTGCTGGGAAATGTAAACATATCTATTTTAATTCATTCTCACAGATTTTTTGAGTTCTGAAGTGGAATATATAATACTATCTCTGGCCATAATGGTAGAATGAAAGGCAAACAAAATACTAGGATGTTTTTCTGCTGCATTTTTATTACTGGAGAGGTTTCAGTATCAGCAGATTCTCTCAATGTTATATCCTCACCTGTAATTATGTCTTTAATTTTGTTTATTTCATATAATGTGTTGCACTAATAAAGAGATGGACTCAATAAAGATGTAAATTGTAAAAAAAAAGAGAAACCTTGAGAAAATTCTGGTTTTATATTACAGGCAATAACAAGATGGTTTAACTTGTGCAGAAATGGTAAAAAATGAAGCAGTAAATAAAATACTAAGTGGTGGCATTACTGACTAGGAGGTAAACTCAGGGATCATATAAACTTTCCTAATGTACAAGGGATAAAACATTCAATAAAACTGAAAGCTCTCTCCTTTCAAACATGTAATAAAACATAAAATTATACATCTTCTCTCCCACCTTTTTCTCAGAAAATTATCCTCTGGAACTCAGGGTTACTGACTTTGGGATTCTAAAGAACAAGGGTTTGTACGAATAGTAAGAGCACCCAAAGTCCAACCTGTAGTGACAACTTCCTAAGATGCTCACACTTCATGGAGTTAGCCAGGCACATACTGGAGTTAGGAAAACACTCTCAGTGCAACTTTGTTGTCCTTTATGAAGTGTCTTCATGTCTTGCGAGTGCTAGAGAAGAAAATTCCTGGGTTTTGACCTTGTCAAGTTCCATAGTAATGCTGCATCTTTTTTTTTCATACAAAGTAACTTTTTCATACAAAGTAATTAACAACATTGCAGAGGGTCCCTGAACCCCTCTGAAGATGAATAGTTTCATAGTTCATGGAATTCAGCTGTTCTCTTCCAAAAGTTTTTCCGGGCAGGTTTTTCTTCTAGCACTGTTTCTCACTGGAGATGTTATCTGGATGTTATCTTTGTAAATGCTTCCGAAAGACAGGGCAGGGTGCAGGAGGACAGTTTGTGTTGTGGTTAAACAGAACTCACTGTTGAATCATTTAAAGATTTCCCAGTTAGTCAGTTAGTTATTTGCCCCGGTTCAATGTGATGTGATACTGGCACTGGTGCACGCCAGGTCACGTCACGCAGAAATGTTGTGTCAGAACTTGAAACATCTGAACAGAGAAAAATTTCCTGGTGTTATATAATGAAATGTTGGGTCTCTGGTGCAGCATGAAGAGGCTGGTGCCATGATAATGTTGGCATTACCTTTTCCTGACGCAGAGGGAAGAGGAGCAATGGCAGCTGTTGGGTTGCAGGTTTCCCCTCCATCCTCCTGCCAGGCCTGTCTGACTCCTGCCCAGCAGGAGCAGCTGCTGGAGCAGCTGGAGCAGCTGCCTGCTGTGCACCAGGGAGGGGGCAGATGCAGGAATGTCTGCAAAAATGCATAAATCTCCCGGAGTGAGCACCCGAGGGGCAGTCCTCTTCGCTGGAGAGGGGGCTGCACATAATTTATTTTCATTCACAGTCTTTTCCTTTCATGCTAGCAGATAAATAATCTTCCTCTTCTGAACTACATCCTTAATTATAGGAGATGGGAGATTATTTACCACATTGCAATTTCTTTCAGATCCATTAGTTTGCTCAATGTAGAGCTAAGCATGGCATTCCTTTCCTTTGACAATGCTATTGTGAGAGGGTTTGCTAATGCACAAAAGCAACAGTCTAATAATGCTCAAAATGTACCATCTACAGTGGCCATGTTTTAAAGGGCTAGGGAGGCATAGTAACAATATTCCTTGAGTTTGCACAATCTACCCTACAAGACCATGAGAAGACTCTAATTAGAGAAATTGATACAATAATCTTGGAAAGCATTTTTAAAATGGGAATATATTAGGTTTATTAGCATATAACAGAACTATATAATAGATCAAGTCATTAACTGGAATATTGTTATAGACTGAAACAAGAATTTGATTTAAATTTTTAAAAATCCATTACTTTTACTATTATTTCAATAGTCAAATATCTATTATAAAATGTTCCTTGAAATATTTGAAGATGGATTTAATAATCCACCCAAAGCAGACACTTTCAGCACCAATAAGCTGGTTAGTTTCATATATTTCCTTGCTCTTATCTATAGCATTGATGGCTACCAAAAAAATATTTCATTCACTTTTTTCATTTTAAAAGAAATGCTTTTCACATCATTCCCCAAAGAGGGGCTTTTAAATCTGCAGCTATGAGAGTTCACATCACTCCATTTGAAGTAACAAAAGATGGATTAGTGGACAAGGGGTACCCAGGCGATGCACTGAGGTAAATGGACTATTTCAAAGGGCTGAAGTAGAGTGAAGGGAGAGGAAGAGGAGTGTGAGAGGACTTGGCCTTTGTTGGGTCGGGTCATAAGGTGAATAAAGGAGTAAGAAGAATGGCAGTTCCTTAGGTTCTGCTTGTGCTGTGCCACACTGACAACTGCAATTCCCAGTCAAACCTGGCAATCAGATAGTTGGGGGGGTTTATCCCATTTATATTTTCAAGACAACTTCTTCAGAGGTGACCTCATTGCTCTCTACACCTGCTTGAAAGGAGGTTGTGGTGAGGTGGGGTTCGGGCCTCTCTGCCCTGTCTCAAGTGAAAGGATGAGAGGAAATGGCCTTAAGTTACACCAAAGGAGGTTCAGATTAGGTACTAGGGGGGGAAAAAAAATCACTGAAAGAGTGCTTAGGCTTTGGAATAGGTTGCTAAGGAAGGCAGTCACAGTCTCTGGAAGTGTTTCAGAGGTGTCTGGAAGTGGCACTCGGGGATATTGTTTAGGGGTGATGGTGCTAGGCTGGCAGTGGGACTGAAGGATCTTGAAGGTCTCTTCCAGCCTTGATGATTCTGTGATTCTGCATGTGTTAAGAACTGGAACCTCTTTTTT
>VXBA01002417.1:2268862-2359866 GCA_013399895.1 Serilophus lunatus | reverse complement strand
CAGGCCCCGTGGCTTGACTCAGCCCACCTCCATCGGCATTGGAGCCACACGAGCACAACTACAGGTTGAAAGCTTCCCCAAATAACATCCCGGGTAGGGGGGGGAGAACCTTTCACTGTGTTGTGTTTTTTCAGAGATTCCAAGGGCTGGGAGTTGGCTACCATCCGAGAGGAAGAAGAAAGAGAAAGTAGCTCTTCTTTTCCACTGCCTCTCTGTGGCCAGTTTGGTTGGCCTTTGAAAGCAGTTCCCTTATTCCTTTTTTCTTGGTTTTCCTTTTTGTGGTTTTGTTGGGTGCTTGTTTTTATGTGTTGAGTCTGGAGTTCCCTAAACTGTGTTTTCTTTGAGCTCCAGACAAATAAAGTGTTTCGCTGTTGTCACATTCTGTCATTCTTCTCGTCATTACTAAGAGTGCCCCCTAGTTAATATTGTGGTGCTTAAACTACCACATTTTTTTAATCCCATTAAAAATTAAAAAAAAAAATCCTGTCACAAACTCAAAAAATCCCTGAACACATGAATAAGACCCCCTCAGATTATACTCTTTAAATTGTCAAAACAAAAGCTAAAACAATTTTTGCAACCCCAGGTGCCTGTTCTGCAAAGCATGGCTCTTTTCTGGTTCCCCCAGACATCTCATAAGATTATTCCCAGGCTTAGGGAGATCATTCAGTTCTTTCCACAAAACTGCTCACGAGTGCTGAGCAGTTCCCTCAGGAGAAGCTGTACAAGCAGTTTATCTGTTTCCCCTCCCAGCAGAGCTGTGAGAGCACACTCTTGCCTTCCTCCACCTCACAGCAGTCCTTCCATCCCATATCCTTACTATCAGCAGAGGATTTTACTGCCTGGGAAGGAGGTTTATTCTCTCCAGGAAGCACACACAGGCATTCTTAGGAAGAGAGCCCATCCCTGACTTGCTGCAATGCAAGGCACATCCTCGGGTTTTCCCCAGTATCAGCACT
The DNA here is from genome assembly GCA_013399895.1 of Serilophus lunatus. Classification (NCBI taxonomy): domain Eukaryota; kingdom Metazoa; phylum Chordata; class Aves; order Passeriformes; family Eurylaimidae; genus Serilophus; species Serilophus lunatus. The sequence continues at coordinate 2,358,907 of VXBA01002417.1, read as the reverse complement.
GACTCTCCATCATTACTTGTTGGGATTTTTTTCCCTTTGCAACGCTGACTTTGCTTGAACAAATTAGATTATTTTTTTTTTCTTAAACCTGGTAACAAGCACATATTTTTCAACATCGCTTTTGATCTTGTATGTGGCATTAGTTCAGGTTATAGATTAGTTACTGGGGCAGTGAAATTAATGAAATCTCTGCTGTTTAGTCTCATAATAACAGGAATATGGCCAAAGGGGAAGTGGAGTTTGAGTGGAAAAACAGAACAGCATTCAGTTACTGTAACAATTGTGTTATATATTCTTATATTGATTTGGAATTCACTGTTTCTTTAGTTCCCCACATAAGGAATTCCCTGCCTGCTGTTACTCCAGGGTCTGGGATTTAACAAGCCTTTCAGATGAATGCTGCTTTGCTGCTTCTCACCAACACACTTTCAGGCTTTGAAACCTCAAGGATATGTTCTAGCAGTTGTCTTATCTCTGGCTGAATTTTTCAAACTCTTTGTAGCCATCACAGCTAGTGGCAGAGTTTCTAAAAACCACAATCTGAGACTCCAGAAGATGACTTCAGAGTGAAGAGTTTTCCACGCAAACTCTGGTGCAGGGCACAGTCAAAGTGGCCAAATTCATGTTAATCCTAGATACCCTGTTCATATATGGTGTTTTATAATTATTGACTCATTGGTCAAGTTGAATCTTAGTCTAAACTTAGCTCTTCTAACAAATTAATTGAAGAATTTAAAAAAAAACCCCAAACACACAAACAAGAAACAAAAATATATTTAAAGCAACAGCTGCTGTTAAAACTCAAGGATAATTTTCAGGTACCATTTTAAGAAAAAATAACCTTGTGTTACATTTGATTCCGTTTTTTTCTTTTTCAAAATATTGCTTCCTTTTCAAACATGTCTTTCCTTGGTAAGCCTCAGAGCTCTACAGTTAGCACATGAATAAACATATTAGTCACTGATTTTTTTTTTTTTTTCCATGAAGCAAATAAATTAAAGATCAAAACGAGTATTGGAATAATACAACACATTTCTTCACATGAGGGAGCGACCTCATTTGCCACTCTGCTTTACAGGAGCGATGTGCCAGCAATGCTAATAAAGTGCTATCAATTCATGTGCTTTCTCAGTTAAATACTGTTGACTTTGAGAAGTGACATGTCTTAAGTTGTATAGTGTGTGATGCACGATACAGACACACAAAACCCCGTGTGATGTAGTGCTTTGCCTGTTCAATACAGTATTGACCCAGGAGTGGGATGGAGCATGGTGCTGGGGCTATGGCTCCGTGCTGAGTGATGCTTCAGCTTTCTCCAGGACTCAGTGCCTATTGCAGAAATGAAAGGATCGAAATACTGTATTACAAGTCATGAAAGAAAAGCTCCTGCCCATCATCACTCAGGCAAAATAATATGTGCCTGCAAAAAGTGCATGAATGTGAGTTTGACATGTGAACCCCTTGCAGGAGAGTGGGAGCAGATGATGGGGTGGGTTTCAGTCAGAGCTGGAAGATTTGGGCTCCCTATTGCTCGTCCACACTACATTGTTTGTCTTTGGTCCTGTAGCTACCAGTGGCTGCTAAATCAGAGCTAACCTGCATACCTCTTCTTTGCTGCAATTATAATTTAGCTTTTCTGTGCACACACTCATTTAGTATCTATATCTCTCCCCCACCTTTTTAAAGTAAAATAATAATATTCTCCTGCCTCATATGGTGTAACGAGGTTTAATACATTGAAGATAGTGAGGCACTAGTTGCTATAGTAATGTACTATTTAAATAACTAAGGGAAAAAACCTCAGATGTGTTTTAAAAGATGCAGTTTATTGAGGGCTACTTGTTTTGCACAAAAAATCTTTGGGATGGTGGACACGCAAGTTGGAAAGTCTCCACGAGGCTGTTCAGTGCAAGGGCAATGCAGAGTATGGTGGTAACAAATGCTGAGCATGGAGAGGGCTTTCCCATCCTGCCACATCCAGGCTTAGCTGTCTGCTGGCAAAATGGTGGCTGAGGTGGGTGAACTGCCTGTCTGATACCCTGTACTTCTGGCCATCCCTTCACAGGCCCACGAGGATTCATGGTTTGTTTTAGGAAGGGCCAGTAGCCAAGTCCAGCACCTGTGAAACAGCCAACTATTTGATCATTTGTACAGACACAGAAGCCTGGAGTGCATCTCCTTCCTGGTTGGAAGCAATTAAACTCTCTGCTGGTACATTAAGCTGTCTTTGGAAAATAACTCTTGTCCTGAGATCAGAAACCCACCAGCATCTTGTAGTGCACTGGTAAAGGAACTACACTGTGGGGCTGGGAGTGTGGGTGTGAACTCTCCCTGGCAGAAGGTCAAATTAAATATGTATTCTCCATGTCTTGGGGAAACAGAGTAAGAAATAATTAGAGGATATAACATATATGCACTATTACCAATCATGTTCTCAAGGGTCATGTTTTAAAAATAAAGCGACTGCATCTCTATTCTTCACATGTTTGTTGGCTGTGATCTCTGGACAGCTATTAGATCTAATTCCTCAGGGGATTTAGAGCGAAAAGGAAGGATGATTTCTGAATCCTGGCCAGCCTGATAGGTCAAGGAACCACCACCTTGCTGAGAGGGGAGAAGCTGTGGGCAGTAGAGAAGGCCAAACCTGACATGTCCAGGGAGGTACCTTGCAGCCAGAAGGACATTTTGAGCAAAATATTTGGTTTAAGTGCTTCACTTCCACCTAATTCACCCTTTAATCACCTGCATCATTTTTAGATCTTGTCCACAATCACACTGAATAATTTCCTAAGTCAAGAATACAAAAACTAGAAGCCTATCCCATTCTGTAAAGATGCTCCTCAGTTATGAAATCAAAGATAATTATTTCCATTCTATTTCTGATCATGAAAAAAATAGATGAATATGACAAAGAAAATGATGGGTCTTCATAAGCATTTTAAAATTTGCTTAATTTCTGGTTTGTCTTTGAAAACGAAGGATTTTTTTAATTAGATGCTCTATCCCTTTGTAAATTTTTTTTGTAAAATTTGGATTAAAATATGTGGATAGAAATGGAAAATATGGGTAAAAATGTATCTTGGTAATAGGTCAAATGCAATATGTATAACTTGCAAATCAAACCCTAGAGCAAGTGAATCTCTGTTGGAATCAATAGGAGCTGAGATGGCTGACTGAGCAGAAGGTGGGAAAAATAATAGTTTGTTACTTCTCTGCAGCAAATATAAGTCAAGTCAGTCCACCATGACCTCAGTGTATAGCAGACTTTATGCTTAAATGGCTTATTTTACATATGGGCAATGGTCTTCTTACCTTGACTTCAGCATGCACCGAGTTCCACTAAGAGCTTTACTAATGGAAGAATAAAATTACAGTATATTCAGATGGGAGTTTTTTAGTTTTATCGTTTTCTGAGGTTTTTTGTGGTTTGTTTTTTAAAGCTGAATGTTTTAATTAGAAAGTTCTGACTCACAGTAATAAAGCAAAGTGTTTCATGTGAAAGTAACAGTTTTGAGAACACTTTTGCCTGAAATGTTTTACAAATCAAGGATGAAAATTCTGATTCCAGTAACACAAAGGGAAAACTACTCCTAGATAGAAGTGTCTGTTTTAGTCTGATGCAAACTACCTGAGCACAACCTTCCCCAAATATCACAAGAGCATAAATCCCCATTGAGAGTAGAATCTCAGAATCATTGAATCATTAAGGTCAGAAAAGACCTCCAAGGTTCTTTTTCCAAAATAGCGTTCATATAAAGAGGAACCAGAATGATGAAGACTTTCTGAACTATTTGTCATGGTCCCTTACTGGGAATAGGATCATGCTACTGTTATGAGTCAAGCAGTTAGTCACCCTTCTTTCCTCACCCTTTTATACCTTTACTTGCTCAAACCCCACTTATTTATCTGTGAAAAGTAGCCTCAGCCAGGAGAAGGTCAGCAGAGGAATATGCAAGTCTGGCAGGCACCAGTCTCCAGGAGCAGCCTCAACCTGAAGTCCCTGAACCAGAGGTGGGGAGAGCCAAGCTTGGCTCAGGCACACCTTAGGTGAACACCTCCAACAATGAGTTTTCATAATTGTACTTTGTGGTGAAAATTTCTGAAACCTCTTGGTTCTTCCTCACCTCAGAATTGGACTTTTATAATCGGAAATGTTTTATGGGATGAGGAAATTGCTTCCTGTCTTGGGCTACTTTTCAAATTGGACCCAAAGTACCATTATTGAACAGTTTTCAGGTGGTCCTGGCTGGGAGCTGCAGTGACTCCATCATGATGAAGCTTTTAGACTTTAAAAAAAAAAAAGTTGGCAATAATTGCCTGAATTAACTGAAGGGAAATTCAGGCCTTGTGTACTCTCATATTCAGTGAACTGTAGGCAATTTTTTTTCAGCATTCTGCAGGTATTAATTAGGAAAAAGCATTAACACATTCTCAAATATCTGCTCATTCAAAAGTATTTGCTCACTCAAATCAACATATTGATATCCTTTTAGCATTTTGAATAAACAGTTAACAAAAACTCATTAGTTATTTTACAGTCTTTCATGTCAAGCAAATGTTCTCCCTGTTTTAGAGGAAAGAGTTTGAAACATCATGGGGTAAGATGAAATTATTTGACTGAGACCTCAGAAAGGCACTTTCAAAGCCCAAATCATAAAGCAGTAGACCTTACTTAAATCATCTCCACAGAGGTTTAACCTAAAGTGTTGTGCTTTTCGTCGTAAAAAAAAAAAAAAAAAAAAGCCCAAACTATTTAAGTCAATCACAGTCACTCAGCTAATAAGGGTAATCTGTTAAACTGCTTTAACTCAGCCTGGTTTGATTATGTGCCCAGCAGTGGTGGCTCTAATGCTTTCTGGCTGGGAGAGTTCTCAGAAAAAAAAAAAAACAACCCCGAACTACCCTCCAGTGGACGTGTGCGTGAGCATGGAGGAGAGGTTGGATAGAACAGGATTTTAAAAACAAAGCCACAGTAAATAAATAATTTTCAAGATGTTCGAGCAAGAGAAGAATATTTAGTCATATTTGAGGAAACAGACAACATTTATCTATAGATATCCTCGCAACATCCCTCTCTGCAGCACCTCTTGTGGGTAGCTGGAGTTGCCACGTGCCCATCTCTGCAAGGCTGGGGCAGCCCATGAAATCCCGTCCAAGAAATGGTGCTGGTAAAAGAGGGCATCAGAATCCACCAAGACATTCAGTGATCTTGTTTTCTGACACAAAACATGATAAAAAGAGAAAGTTTAAATGCATGATATCACAATTAATTTGTACAACTTGTCACAAAGACAGGATATGGAGGGGAGGATCCCACTCTCTCCCAGGTGACATCTTTAGTTGGTGCACAGTACCTGAGATCAACACCCAGCTCACTAACTCCTGCTCTTCGAAATCCAATCAAGCTCCATTTTTTTCTTGAAGCAAGGAAGGAGGAGGGAGACAGCAGGAGACAGGGGACTGCTTGTATCTGCCCCACTTGTGCCAGGGGTGAAGTGACTCATTGCTGATATACTCTCGGAAAATTAAAGTATGTAAGATTGTATTTTTCCAAATTTCAGAAATGTTTGAAAGCTAATCTTTGGTGCAATTCATAACTTTGAGCCCTAGCAATTACTATATATAGAACAAGATGGAGACTTTTAAAATTGTAATTATGAACATTTATGGATCCATGTGTCAAAGGCAGGAAATTGCAACTACTAGTACTTGGGCTTGGTGGAAAGCTCTGTGAAAGGGTGTTTGTCTGGCTATAAACAGCAAAATCATAAAGATCTTCAGAATTCAGAATTTTTTAATTATATATAATTCTTATTCAAATTGCATAAGCATTGAGAAGAAATTAAATTCCTTATTATTTCTGGTAATGCATGTCTGCTTTTGAAAGTTGCTTAGGAAGACACAGGAAATATACAGCTACTGTCATCCCTCAAGCCTCCCACTTGCAAGGAGAGGAAGATAAGAGCTAGCATGATAACACAAAAGAGTAGTCTGGGTATTTTTATGATCAAAATACGACGTTCTTCCTTCTGGAATATTATGGGTCAATTTTATGCTGGATTTAAATATCTGCAGAATCATAGGTTTAATCTAGATAATGTATTTTGTAAGTTTTCCTGATTTAATTTCCTGGCATTCTTTCTCTGTTGTGCACTGTAAGCTTTGTTACATACAGCCTCTGGATGATAGATAAAAATAATTTTATAATGAAATGTGAATTAACACTAATTCAATTTGGTGGGTTTTGGAGATGACAACTATTGATATATGGATTTCCTTGTTCCACAGAAATACACAGTCAATAGCACTGAAATTGGGATTGATCAAATGAATTGTCTTATTCATGTATGTATCTCCTTTCACAAATCATAATTTTCAAAAAGATTCATAAATTTTAAGGAGAACAATTGCCATAATAACTTAGTATCAGTCTACATATTGCCCTGAAAAGCTGTGGCTGCCCCATTCCTGGAAGTGTTCAATGCCAGGTTGGATGGAGGTCTGAGCAATCTGGTCTAGCGGAAGGTGTCCCTGCCTGTGGCAGAGAACGTGGAATGAGCTGATCTTTTAGGTCCGTTCCAACCCAAACCATTCCATGATTCTGTGATTCCAGAATTCTACATTATTGTGATTGTAGTTATAATCAACAAGTTAGCTCAGGACTTACTGTGGTTTCCAGTGAACACCAGGAGTCACCCAAGTAAGCACAAAATAAACATGGAACAACTCTTGGTAGCTCATTTTGTGAATAGCATCATCAGTTTTGGTATCATTAACATTGGAAAGCAAATGTGGTTCTCAAGGTAGTATGCAAAAAAGCAAAATTTGCAAAAGAAAGAAAAGTAATCAGGTCTAATTAAGCAGTTATCACAACACATTGCTACATTCACACTTAAGAAGGGTTCAAAGCCATTTAGAGAATGTATTTACCTATGAAAAAAAAGCTGAGTTAAATCAAATTGTATCGGCTGCAACACTAGATTATGAATAAAAGACCATACATGCCATATATATGTCCAAACAGGGAGTACCAAAGTGTGTTTCTAGGATGGCAAAATGTATTTCAAATTCAGGATCCTTTTCAAGGTCCTCTAAAGTCAGATTTAAAATAATTCCTCTAGAACCTGACTCTTCCTTGAGTCACTGTTGTAAAAAACAAAGAAACAAAGAAAAAAAAAGAAAAATGTATTATTAGTTTATGTTCCAGTTAAGATCAACAACATGCAAAGCAAGAGAAGCATGTTACGATTAAGGGAACAGAAATGTACATGGAAGCTGTGCCTCCAGGATCTCCAGAGATGGAGAATGAAGGAGGCAGAAGAGAAAACCCCACCTAATTTACCTAGTTTATTTCAATGGAACCCAAATAAATTTTACACCACAGTGCCGCAACGAAAATCTTTAATTTCCAGAGCTCCCTGTGGTGAGAGGTTCCAGAAATCCACCCATCCCCCATAAGTAATGTAGCTGCACCATGTTATTTACCTGAACCTTCATCCTCAGATAACTTTGGCAATTACTTAGAAGTCACTAAAAATGTAAGCAAATGCCAAATTGATTGAATGATGACATTAAAGGCATCTGTGAAATGATTGATTCAGTCCAATCAATGCACCAGGTTGCATCCCTCTCCCGAGGTTCAGTGACGCAGTGCTGTCAGCAGTGGTGCTGGCCTGGCTCAGGGATTTCAGGCTGGGTTCCCTTTTGGCTTGCCCTTTTTGACTGATGGCAGTCAGAGAATGGCTACAGGGGAAAGGATGGACTGTGAGCTGAACTCAGCTCCCCTTGCCTGCTGTGACTTGTCACTCAGCAGTGAGCTGCAGATGTTGCAGCATCTGGCCCGGGAGTGAGTATGTGCAGCAGCAGAGGAGAAAGTTTATGCAACTGTTATGCTCCACATAGTCCTTGATATTCTCCACTTAGCCCTATTCTTCCTTTTTCCCAAAGGATGCGGCCAGAGAGCTAACTGGCTTCTACATAGGAGGCAGTTCTGCTGCCCTCTTACCAGTATAAGGTTGGAAAAGAGGAGGAACATGGAGCTTGCATTCACTTCTTCTCCTCAAAGATACACTTTCTCATGCCTTTCTTCATCCAAATAATTTCTATTTTTTGGATGATTTCCCAAAGTTGTCACCACAGAGGAAAAGCTTGAAGGGGATATAAATTAGGAGATTTTTTTTTTTTAATTGCCAGATCAATACAGGGTTTTCATTCAGCATGTAAGAGGAAGAGTGCAAGCATGAAACACTTGTGAAGGAACCAGGCAGGCAGATAGGGCATAGGTTGAGGGGATAGGTAACAGGACAGGAAGGATTTAACGTTGTAACAAATGTCCCCATCTTTTTATTCACAATGTATTATAACCTGAAATGTAAGAAAGCTGCCAAATTTATAGCTAAGAAAAAGGCTTTAGGTAATTTCATCTTAAATGACAAGGAGAAAGGTAAAACTGGTCACTCTTACATTTGTCTTTTTTCCTTTTTCTTTTTTCCTTCCTTAATGTAAATTAATAACAGCCCAGAATGGATATCCATGTTCAATCTTATATAGGTACAATTCATTTGAGGTCTGGCTTAAATGTGGTTCCCTCTATTGCTGAGAGGAGACTGTTATTACCCCATCTCAGATGATCCTCAGTGCTCGCCTCTGATGTTCACAGCCTGTGTTATGATGGAGAAGTGTTTACACCATATAATCACTGGTGGCCATCCTTGCAGAAAACGAAAAGGCAAGAATTTCATAGCTACAATTACTTTCTCCCTCTCTTTGAGATGGATCCCATCAAATCAATGTTGTGAGAGGTAAAAGAGTGTGGGTGGCCTTTCAGTGTCACTGAGCAAATTGTTGCTATTCATTGTGGTAAAATGACAATGTCATTTCCAGAGTTCTCAGTAAGGGCAACATTGTTCCCAGACACTGAATCCTAATTGTTAGATTTCTTTATCTTATTTTGAGGCAAGTTGACGACAGCAAATAGATAAGAGACAAAATATGTTAATTTCATTAGTTAAAAATGGACATCAAGACTGTAACATTTCCACAAATGGAGAAAAAATATATCAGGCACTTATCAAACTACCATGGTGTCTTATGAGCTGGCTATAGGAAAGGTTCATCTATTTCCTCCTTCTATCAGTGGATGAAAAGGAACAGACCTGGTGCTGAGCACAGAATCCCAGCTGCAAACGTAACCCCCCTGGATTTATGCACACACTCAGTGGCTGTATCTGCATCAGCCTGCCGGGATGCACAGGAACAGATCCCTATAGTGGAGCAAATTGATCTTGTTTGAGGCAGAGGGTTTGATGCAAAATGAGGTTGGGCCTGAGAAGGTTGTCTCCTCATGCTGCCAGAGCCTCTGTGACCAGCCCTGGCCAGGCAGCACACCCAGAGTCCCAAGGATGCTCACTCATTTTGGGTCCCACTTGAATGTGTGGCTGGAGACACTCTTGAGATCAATTTTTAGATTAGCTGAATACTTACTCACTGGAGCTGATTATGAGTAGAGGCTGATTATAGTAATTTTGACATCTCTGAAAAGTTTTAGATGTCTCTGATGAGTGAATACCCCTTCGTCCCAAAAATGGAGGGACTAGAAATCAGTAAGCACTTAGGAATGTTGGAGATCTTCTCTTTTCTAGTCTGGTTTTTGACAAAGGCTTTAGTGCACTTTTATTTCACACAGATATTGAGAGGATTAAACACGAACAAGGCCCACACCAAAGCAACACATGAAATGAGGCTGCAGAGAAGGCCCTGATATGACTCTATCATATATTTTCTTCTTATGTGGGTTAAAATCATGTACAGCCACTGAGATTTTAGGATTTTATTCATGCTTCTGGAGGTCTTCGCCTTCCTAAATAGCTGTATTCTGTTTCTCCCAGAAAGATCTCCTTCCTAAGTACTGACATTGTGTTATAGAAAAAGAATTATTTGACAAAAAATCCCCAAAATAAAAGCAAAAAAATTAAATCCTACAAAACTCCAGATCCAAATCATCACAATCCAGAATCATCACAATCCAGATCATCACAATCCTGAATCTACAGAACTAATAATATGCCACCAGAAGTCTAATTGACATTGTTTCCCTTATAGATTTTTATGCCCACTAGGCTTTGATCAGGCAGATAAATCACAGTATCCTTTACACTGTGCAAAAATTCTGTAAGTAATATATTCTTAAACCATCTATACAAGTTACTGTACACCAAAAACTAGTTTTCAGTCAAACTCATCTCTTACCTCCTCATAGGCACAGAAGATTCTCCAAAGCCTTCCTGTCTGCAATTGGTTATGGAAACTTGGAGAAGAAATATAAACAGTTGCTCAGATGAGTATAAGGTATGAATCCACTACTTAAATCAAGGTTTTACTAAGTAAACTTAGAAAATTATGTGGAAGTTCAAGATTTAGAATTGCTTTAAAATTTTGAACTGTTTCAATTTTTTATGTTGGATTATTGAATCAAATTATTGCACAGCATGACAGATTTCAGAAAGGAAAGAGAGAACCTCTTTATTCATCTAGACCTCCCTAAGTCCAGGTATTTACTGCTGGTTTGCCATGCTCCCTGAAAAAATCTCCAGAGACTGAAAATATAAGGATGAACTACAAAGTTTATAATCATCTAAGACTGGACATAACCCTGATTAATGTGAAGGTGACATGATGACTCCCAAGCACAAGAAATCAATATTCTGTGTTTCCCGCCTCCCCTGCCCCAAAAGGAAAGAAAAGTTATGTAGATGACAATACTCAACTCTAACATGTTCTGAAGACATATAACATATGAATAATGGAAATGAATGTCCAGAGACCCCAAATATATCCACCTGTAAAGTTGGTGAACTGCACCAAACAAACAGAAAGGTTTTTCATGCACAGTTTGGAATTTGTTTCATGTTTTCTATAGTTTCTTTTAGTTTGTTTTTGTCTGTATAACTTTTGGCAATGATTCTTAATGATTTATATTATATACTGCATTATAACTAGATGGAATATTAGACATATCATATGTGGTGATTAAATTTACTCTTTTAATATTTTGGGTATAAGAAGTGAAAAATAATTTCTGGAATACAAAACTAACTTTTTTCCTTTACATTGCTGTGTTTCTTTTAGGTCATTTCATTGCATCTACAAAATTAAAGAAAACAAGCCCTTTACCCTTCCTTTTCCCATAAAATCTGTTCATACAGAATTGTGAACAACATTTTCCAGAAACTATCACAACTTTTCAAATACCTGGGTTTGCTTCTTTCAGTTAAATTAAATTTTTAAGATTATTTTTTTTATTTATTTTACTATTCTTGTACTATGTTCTGCTCAGGAGATTATTATAGTTTATCTTGCTTATCAAAAGCTCACTGACATTTATTGAGCTGGAAATATTGTTTGCTATTTGCTGTCAGTCAAAATCTTGACTCCTACGTCTAGCTATCCATTCTGCTTTATGTTCTGATTGATATTGGGAAAAAATCATTACTGGATATAACTTAACTCAGCAGTAGCTGGTGAATGTGGTGATGTGCTGAAGAGACAGCATATGTAGCAACTACTGTCAGCAATTGGAAAAGTCACCCAAAAGCAAATTGGAGGTGTTACTCAAAGTCAGCTGCTTTCAATTAAAATAACTTAATGAAAACTTAATGCTGGGAATGGGTAGAGGCAAAATATACCAATAATTGGCCCAATTCACTTACAGCTGTTTTTGACGGTGTCGGTGAGGCATCCTTTAGCTTCAATAGGAAGAGCATCAAACTTTCTGTTTGTTAACATTTCATATATGAGAATGACAGAATAGGCGAGGAATAGTTCAGAAGGGTTGTAAAGAGACAACAGTTACAAAATGAGAAGGAAGGCATAGCCCTTCTTCCCAAAGTTAGAGAAACTGGGTGGAATGAGTAGCCTATACCATTAATATCCTGTAGATCTAATAGTGTATATCATACAAATCATGTGAACGCTCCACCCTGGACAACATGTGCAGTTCCTCAAAGATGGCAGATTTATCTATATGAAAATGTTTTAATGCTTTAAGGTAACCATGGAATGCATCCAGCAAAGCAGCTTCAGAGAGTGAAGCTGTTGCAAATTTGCTGGAGAGGGCTGCCCACACCTCCAGGGAAACAGGAATCACAATCCCAACTCCCCATCCCTTGCCTGGGAACTCTGAACTCTCTCTCGTTACTAAATATTATCCCATGGAGGGAGACTCACTAATTACCTGTCAAAAGCTGATTATTTTCTCAGTCCTGTTCCTCATGATCATACAGGGGGATTGACATGGGTGATGCCTAAATATTCTTTTATACAAGGCAGAATTGAAAAGGAGCAGTGACAGCACCCTGGCAAAAATATTCCCTCCTCCCCAGCACCATTATTCTGCATAAACCTTACATACAGCATTGCTGAGTGACTTTTACATAGGCAGATAGTGACAGAACAGGGGGGAATGGTTTTAAAATAAAAGAGGAGATATTAGGTTAGATTAGATTAGATTAGATTAGATTAGATTAGATTAGGATACAATTCTTTCCTCAGTGGGTGATGAGGTTGAAGTGTTCAAGGCCAAATTGAGTGGGGCTTGAAGCGACCTGGTCTAGTGGAAGGTGTTCCTGCCCATGGCAGAGGGTTGGAAGTAGATGGTCTTTAGAGTCTCTTCCAACTCAAATAATTCTATTATTATGTATATAAAAAGAAATATTCCTTATAGATGTTGGATGTACAGTGTTGTAGACTGAAATCCTCCTGACAGGCCCTTTAAGGATCGTGGACAGAGGGAATAGGAGCAACCCTGACTTGACTGGTTGGGAGGGTGAGGGGGAGTGGTGAAGTTAGAAAGCAGATATCAAGTTAACTAAACACGGTAGATCTTTCTTCTGTACCCACTAATCAAGAAAACAGTAGAGCTTTTTGTGACAAAGGCATATACTCAGTTGGAGACGGTCAATTTAAAACAAATTGTCAGGCTGTGAAGGGCTCCTTACTTATGAAAAACTGGGACCTTAATTTTTTTTTCAAATCAAACAGCTTTTTTTATGCAGCTCAATTTCATTACCACTGAGGTGACTTTCAGGGTCACTCTGAGAAAAAAACCTAGCAATTATATTAAATAGGAGAAGAAAATAAGAAAACCCTGACTGTTCTGTTTACTTGAATCCTGCCATTCTGTCATTCCAACATGAAAACTGTCCTTGAAGTCTAGTACAACCTACAAAGGCAAATAGTGGAGGGAGTTTATATAAATCAAATTGGTGTCATATGATCCCCACGCCCTGATGTGTTTCTATAAAGTCAGAAGTAAACTCTATTTTAAGCACCAAAGGATTGTGTGACATCTCTTCCTTTTGTTTTTTCATTTGCAAGGAGCACGTCTCTAAATAAAAAGAATCTGTTTATCAGTAAAGGTGAGGTACAGCCCAGGCTAAACTCTAATAAGTGACCTGCTCCTATGTCATAAGGAAGTGCAAACCTGGGTTGTTCTGTTGTCACAGCTGCCTCTTACAAAGAGAAGAAAACAACTCATGAAAAGTCTTACAAAATACAAATCCTAAAACACTCAGATGCAAAGGTTCACATGGTTATCACTGGAAATTGGTTTCCACCACTGCTTGTATTATTCCTGCTCGTGTGTGAAAAAAAACTCTACAATCCACCAAAATGGGTACTTTATTTTTATTTTTTTTTTTTTTTTTTTTATCCAGGGGAAAGCTCACAATGACAATGTGGCAGCAGAGGATTCTTTTCTCTTTTGAGGTGACTATTTTTTCCCATATTTCAGTTTAACGTAAAAAAACTAATAATAATAAAAATAATGTTTTTATTGTCAGCTCAGGTTTTCTCTCATTCTTTTTTGTTTCACTCTCCTCCCTTCCCTCCTAATCTATTTTTAAGAAATAAAAATGTTATTTTTAAGTTTTCAATTAAAAAGAAATAAAAAAGCACTAAGGAGCCTAAGTCACATTTGCTTGTGAATCAAGCCATATCCATAGATATGGATTCAGAAGAAAGCCTTCCTGGGGGAGGGGGGGGGGGGGGGAACAAACAGATAAAAAATGCCTTTTTCTGTCAAAATTCTTCAAATAAAACACACAGTTTCCTGGCAAGAGGAGTGGAACCACTATACTTGAATTTTTTATGAACAACAAACATTCTGAGCACAGCAGCCTATTATCTGCTTGGCACTGGTTTCATTACCTATAAAATTATGTGACCTTGGCTATAAAGCCCCTATAAGCTGGACTGCATATAAAAATCCCCTTCCCTTAAACAGGTTTTCTGTGTTTTTCTTGCAGCTCCTGCATTTGTACTTTCAGCATCACTCCAAGAACTCCTTGAGATGACTCTCTTGTACATTGAGTGCACTGGTTAAAATTCACATTTGCTTCAGAAGTACATAGAATTAAAAACCACAGATATATTGTTTTTAATTGTTACTTTTGATTATTATTTATTTTAGTTATCATTACATTTTTACTTGCAGCTTCAGTATAGATAGTCTTTGCTGGTAACCTTTAAGTTACAAAGAATTCAGTACACAGACCTATCAATCTTTTACTGCAGAGCTGCCAAATTTTGTAACAAAGGAGTATTTTGTTTGAAGGACAAAGCAAATTGACTTGTGCTTCCAATAACTGTAATGTCCAGCTTCTTATCAGTATTAATAAGAAAATGCAAATTGCCTTCCTGTCAAAAAAACTAGGGGAAAAAAAAAAGGTTTGAAATGAGCAGTACAAGCAGTAAATTGCTTGCAATATGCTATTATATTGAGTCTCATTTTCAGCTATACAGTAGTTTACTTGAGGTGAGCAAAAAAAAAAGCAATCAATATAAAAAAGTACAAAAATGTTCCAAGTCTGACTTTTAAGTATGAGCAAACAGAAGAATATAATGGCTAATTGTACCAGAAATTATAGTACATACCAATACACAAATCATAAGCATGTTAGCCTTTAATCTCTTTATTGAGATTTTTATTTAAAATAAAAAGAAAATTCCTATTAAATATGTAGGAGTTTAGAAATTCTGAACTACCCTTGGACAATGATCAACATTTAATGAATCAATTTTCTGTCTGTTTTGTGAAAACAACTTCTGCTTTATTGCTTTTTGGAAACAAAATTAAAGTGAAACCTTATAAAATCTATTATAAGAGAGAACTTGTGGCTTGCGAAGTGTTGCCCCCTCTGACTAAATTATATCATTTCTGTTTCTTGTGAAATTACCTAATATTAGTCAGAAAGCAATGAGTTTACTAATTTTTTTGCTTGTTCAAATTGAATATCTGGAAGATTAAAATCCAGCTTTATCTTTCACCTGTTTGAATTTACATGAAATCGCAGTGCACAAATATTGAGGATAAGAGTGAAATACGGTCCAAATGGACACCTCAAGAATGTGTGAAAGGAACCTGGGAATTTTTAATCCAAGAGCAGGTTAAAGGTTAGCTTTAAAAACTTATTTCAATTAATAGATGGTGTTAAATAAAATATTAAATCTATTAGTTGTTTACCATCTTTCCAGGTAACCTGCAATTTAATTTGCATTATGCATAACTGACCTGGTTTGCAAAGTGTGGAACAAAACATAACTGAAATATCTCTCTGGTATCAACATTACTTACTTTGGCAAATATAATTTGAGACAGGGGATCAGTGTTAGAACATGTTCTCTGTTACCTGTGAGGAATAAGATCTGACTACACTAAATGATCATAAACCTGGAAAGTATTTGAGTACAAGCACTCAAAATGGTTTTTGAAGGGGTTACTATCTCCCATATATTCTCTATCGTGCTTGGGAGTAGCTGCAGCCTTTCCTAGAGGCGGATCATCTGACATTCAGGAATAAACAGATTACAAAATTCCATCCCAGATCCAAGTCAGACGACATTTGAAAAACTCATACAAGACTCATATCACTTAGGAGCTCATATCACTTCTGATTTATATGTTATCAGTGATATACCATCACACAAAAGAATAGTTATTAACTAACAATGCCAACTCCAAATGAGACTGTCCCCATGCTGTCAGGCATTGCCACGACTGGGAGAGCAGAATAAAAGGAATTTTTGGCCAGTCCACAGCTAGTACCCCATTTTGTTGAACCCATCCCTTTTATGAAGAATGTCTACTCTTCTTCTTTGAACTTTTCCATTCAGGGATGCCCTTCCTGTATGTGTTCAGGATGTGCGTGTATCGTGGGTTTATGCAGCACCACGACTATGCATGACTTTACTGTATCACTTTCTCTGCCTTCTTTGACACATTCCAGGATTTGTTGGCTTTCCTGACTTTGTGTGAGTACTAACTTCCCACACCACTTCTACACCTATAATTTTTATAGCTATTTTATTTCTCTTTTACTCAGCACTGCGAGGTACTTTCACTGCCCCTTGCAGAAGGCATTCATATTGCAAAGGTCTGCCTGACCCTGCTTGCACATTTAAAATGGCAGAACTCATAATGTTTTCTATTATTTCCTTTATTTGGATTTGACTTTTTTAAGGATGTCTCAGTCCTTCTAATTATCTCCTGTGTAGTGTTCTTTAACTAAGCCCCATGATTAATTTTTTTTCCTTGACCTTTCTGAAGATATTTTTGCTGAGAGCTCGCCTAAAGGAAAAAGCAAGTTTTGTTGTTTGTTTTTTTTTTTTTAAATTAAAAATGTTTTCAGCCTACTGCAAATATTTCATGCTTCTGCTTTTCCTTTTCTTGCAACTTTTAAAAAGATTTTCTAACTTTCTGTTGTTTTCATTATGTCATGTATTAATTTGATAACTACTACTGTATAAAATTTAGGACTAATTATTAATTCAATAAGGTTGTTAGTACATTAGTAAAACTAGACATCCTATTGCACAGCAGAATTTAGAACTGTCAGGAGTTGCTTCTTCTTAACAATCTAACTGATCAAATTTTTTTTTGTGTGTTTATCTTGTAGAGATGTGGTCACTGCTTTTCATTCTATACTTCCCAGCTGATATATTTAGTGTAGGATTTTTTTGTGTTTTGTCTGAGGGAGAGAGAGGGCTGATCCCTCCATCTGAAACATCTTGCATACCTGTGAATTCATGAGGCCATAAGTTCCTTGACTTTGTATGAATAGATTATAAGTCTTAGTAACAAATCTGCATTTTCCTTAATTGAATAAAATGCTATGTGCTGTCAAACATACAAAAATACAACTTTGAAATGTGAGTCTCCTAACTTGTTTGAATTATACTCTACATAAAGCTGGTTTTAATGTTTGTTTGTTTTTCTGAAATACATTCCCACTGATCCAAGTTAAAACAAAACAATTTCGTTCTTGCCTTAATTCCACCTGTAAATGCAGGTAAAAAACATTGCCAGATTTTTGTAAATGTGAGCCCCAACCCTTATCCCATTCATCCACTGGCCAATTTTTATACATGTCTGATTTACTCAAGTTAGAGACCTCTAAAATCTACCCTGATAGAGCCCAATAAAATGAAAAAGAATTTAATCTCAGAAAATGAACACAGATAGAAAACTTGGGAAACTGAAGCCAAATGATTATTTGTGTAATTGAATAGCTGAACTTGAACTGATTAATTTATCTTTCACTCAATTTTTATTCCTTAAAAATATCAGAGTATAATTGAAACCTTGACACTTTTGAAGTCAGTGAATTTAAGTACATTGAGGGTTTTATTTTATGTCTTTGTCAAAATGGCCTAATGTTAACTAAAGTGATTGAAAGAGTATCAGGTAGTTATAAATAGTTTAGCTGGATGGGCTTTTTAATTCCCTATGTTCTGTGCCTTAAAGCTGATTTTAATGAAAAAGATATTGTCACATTTCCTCATCTCTTGTATATTCATGGCTCCAAAATGTTCAGATAATTCATTTCTCAGTAATCAAAAAGCCCAAGAAAATATCAATAGAATTAGTCAAATCTCCTGTAAAATTTCAAAAGCATTTCCATAGTAAATGTCAAAATTAATGGCAGCACTTCACAAGAAGAGGTTAATCACAGTTCATTGTTTTGCTGTTCACAGAAATGACAATACTCATTATGAATGCTTTTGGTATACATGCAGATGTAATGTGCAATTTTTGTAGATCCACTGCTCAAGTATTACAGCAAGACATTTGCAATTCTTGCTGTTGACTACTGTTTGCAGAGGAACCAGGTACTTAATGCATCAAATCCTAGAAACCATAGCTACAGCTACACTGGATCTCTGCACCCACTGAAATGAATTTTGAAGGCTAATTCCTGCAAAATCAGGCAGGGTGGAGTATTAAGCATTACTCAGAGAGAGAAGAAACATCTTAAATCTGTCTGAAAATTGAACTTCACTCCTTGGAGGACAGGAGATAGCCTTTGGGAACTACATGGACCATTGCGGCATCTTTCATTTGTGAACTTGTCAATATACTGAGCGCTTAGCCGCACATCTGGGGAATTTATCTTATTCTTTAAGGGGAAAATTTTCTCTATTATGGCCCACACAAAATATTTGCATTAATTTGCATCACTTGCCATGTGAATAATAAGCCCAGTGCTTCTCTCAACATTGCAAAAGCCATTCTCTTTAAACCTAAAAGAATTCATCGTTCTCTGAACTCATTGAATGCACAAAAATCCTCACACCATGATCAACTCTGCCCACAACACATGGCAGAGTCCGGGCCATGGGGACTATTTGCTGTGTTTGTTCACACATCAGAAAGTCTGCAGCCTGAGAGTAAACTGAATTTTAATTTCAGTTGTGATGTCCTGTCCCCTACTTCTTGTTTTAGGTGGATTGTAGATTATACTGGTCAAAATATTTTCTGCATTTCCCATTGATAGTGTCTCATGATATACACTGCACTCACTGCTTCCAGAAAGAAAAGGTGAAAATATTATCTTACAAGAAGCTAATGCACAATCTGTGGTTTCACGTGGAATTTTCTAGTAGGACTTATTTTTCACAGGGCATATAAACTTAGCCCAAGCTGTGGAGTCAGGCTGTACGAGATTAATACAGATCACAGCTGCATAGTGATTCTTTTATACATGCTTTTTCTTAAAAATCGTGGATATACTACAGCTGAGCATCACTTTGATATTGGGGATCTTTTTAAAGGAGACACAAATTCTTACAGGGAAACAGTGCTGATGCTTGTTAAGGAAAAAGCAAGTAATTCCAATCAAGCTCTCCCCAGCTTCCATTCTGCTCATTTGCTCAGCAGTGCTAAAGGACAACTCACCTCCTTTGGTGTCTTTCTATTTCTGTCAAAATGCCCCTGTCAGCAAAAAAGGCAGCGGGCAACCTGCCCTGACTATCCTGGTGACCAAGGGGAAGTGATTGATTACCAGGAGAGAGCACAGCATTCAGCACTGGCCACAAATATCTGTGTCCCTATATGTTGAGTGGTACAGGAGATGCTCTTGCCAGAAGGGAGCTTCTCTGCAAAAAGGAAAAAAAAAAAAAAAAGTCCAGAAGAAATAATGCTCCTTGGTACTGCTAAATTTTTTATGCAGTTGTCTTCTAGAATAAGTCTCAGATGTCCTCAAATATTAATACTTGTAATGAAATGTCCAGATTAGCAATTGCATAAATCCTTTCCCTCAGATGGAAGTTTCAGCCTGTGGGCTTGCAGCTGATTAAAAAGATTGTTCCAGCCACAATCACCTTTACTTAAACTGATGCCAGGTGCCATCAGCCAAGTTAGAAGTCAACACAGTAAGTAAAATATGCCTCTCTGGGGGGCAAAATCTGATTCATATCATTCTCAGTGTAGCAGCATGGTGGATGTGAATGAGACACTGCGGGACAGGAGAATGAGGGCAGATTGTGGTAGGGAGGATAAAACTGCTCCACAAAACCTTTTAATATATTTTAACTAAGAGACTTGGGGCTGTATCTTGTTCTGATTTTGTATTGACCTTTATGGGGTTTTAAAAGAGAGCAGATTTTCCCTGTTCTTAATTTATGCCACTTACCAAAGATCCCTGGAGTCAAATCTGTGCTAATTTACGCAATGTGCAAATCCTCTACAGGCAATGGGTTCCAGTGTAAATTAGAGCATAAATCAGGTCAGAATTTGGCCCCTGATGGAGAGCCAATGAAAAGACGTTTTCTTAAATGATTCAAAAGAAGCAGCTAAGCCTATTGATTTTTATTTAAATGAATCACACTTGGAATAGATCTCAAAATGTTATTAAAAATTGAAACAGAATGGTCTTTATTCTACAAGATAGAAATATTTAGCATATCTACTCTCTTGTGACCTGAAGGGAGAAGCTGTAACTGGTAGCAAGAACCAACTCCTAAACAGCCCTTAAAAATTAATATATTCCATGAATAACAGAATCAAAATTTGGTGCTAAATACCTAGATAAGCTTAGGGAGGATGAAGAGCACATACATTTTCTTTTTTTTGTAATGCTAGGATCTTCATGATTTACTACAATATTTGTTTCAAGGCCCTGGATATCTTTGATATCTCCACATATTCATAATATATCATTTTGGATCAAATTCATGGCTAGTTTTCACAGGAGCAGTCACATTAATTCCACACCTCTGAATTTAGCTCTTTGCTGTGTATCTAGAGACCATTCATCAATATTCTCTGGAAACTAGCTTGCTTCCTTCTCAACAAATAACCATATCAGCCTCTGATATTTTCAGTCAGAACAAATTCCACTTGGTGGCTTTCATTTCTATGTGTATATTATTCTAAATATAGGAAATATTCTAGCAGATGGAAAGCAGGGTGTATAGGAGCTTCTATGGCAAACTTTAAATAAATTGGTTTTGTGAGGAGACCTTCTCAGCTGGTTATTACATCAATAAATCAAGAAGTATCAAATGTGGAAACATTAATCAGATTTTGATAACATCTTCTGGAGTCATTCAGAACAGCTGTCATAAAATAGCTATAATTACATATTGTGGTATTGTATCGTGTTTCATATTTCATAACATTTATTCTTAAGGAATGTCTCAACAGTCTCCCATTAGTGGAAGACCATTATCCTTTGACAATGGTCTATTTTTCTATTCTACTGACATTAACTCTTAATTGCCTTTTTTTTTTTTTTTTTTTTACAATAATAAATTAAAGTCAATGAGGATTATGGAAATCTCTCTGACTAATACCCGGTGACTGTTACCTTAAACGCTTAGGGCTACAGAATGAAATTTGGTGTGTATGAGCTCAAAGACGCTATTTACTACTTTAACATTTTACAAGTCATACATTAACATTTAGCAAGTCATAAAAAATTTAAATCTTTAAGCGATTTGCACTTAATAGGTTAGTGATATGCATTTCATTCAAGATGCTGGGGAAAGAAGCTATAAAATAAAGGCATTTTGCATGGTCTGCAAACAGTTTATACTGCTGGTGGCTATGCCATCAAACCCACAGGAAGAATCTGCTATGCTGCTCCTGTTTAGTTGGAAGATATTCTTTCCATGGGAACAACAACATGCCCGTGGTAGCAGACTGGTACAAACTCTCTTAAAGTTATTGAGCTTCTATTAAATCAGTTCCAATTGAAGGAAAAAGGCTTAAAATAATACAGGCTTAAAATAATTACAGTGACCATTATAACAAAGTAATGTACCTGGGTTACTATGATTCCATGGGAATAATTATTGCTGTATAATGTCTGTGAATATCTGCCTATTCTTTTCAGTAGGTTCCTGCAGTTGTTTTTGGCCACACTGAATATTTACTGACAGATCAGATATTAAGGATATAAACTTCATCTCAGAATCACAGTGACCAAACTCTGTAAATTAGTTACATCCATCCTTAACCAAGCTGGTGCCACTAGGTGGTATCCAAGAATATGCAGCATAAACAGTCACTTTCTCAGGATTTCCCCAGTTTTGCAAGGAAAGGAGCTTCGTTTGGGTTTCAGAGAAAGACTGTGATATTCTCATAATCTCTCAGGTGGATATTAAGAGGCACAGAGAAATTAAGGCCAAATCCCTGCTAGATGTGATCCTGTTCTTCCAGTTCCCAGGCAGCAGCACTGAGTGTTGTGACAGCCTTCCCCTCGGACATGAACTCTTAAAACCTACTAAAGAGGTATTCTAGATGAGACTGCAAGCTGAGAATTCTCCATACAAAACCAGAATGTGAACTAATTCATGTGAATTCAGAACTTCTTTCAAACGTAATAAGAAAACCATAAAAATAGATTTTCCAGATACATAACTCCTATTAAATTATTTACTGTGCTCTACTCACGATTATATAAGCTAATTTAGACATGCCACTGTTTCACTATTTGTATGTCTTTGGCACTGACAGCTAAAAAATAAACATGATGACAGTACAGAATAGAATGTTTAGACAGCAAAAACTGCTAAAATGCTTCGTTCAAAATATCTCTATTAAATATTGCAATTTACTTTAAAAGAATAAATTTTAGACACAACTCCTACTTCTGTAAAGTTTTTCTGTTTTATGGCACAACTGTGTATTACTTATCCTTTAAATAAAACACATCTTAAACTCATGGAAAACCTTGAATTGTGCTCTGCATGTTAGTTTGGCTTTTCCTTTAGAAGATCTCCTGGGAAGCAGGTTGGTGTTGCAAAAGCTCTTCAGCCTTTACCCTGTGGAGTTTCTGTCACGTTGCACTGCTGTGGAGGGATCTGCATGGAATATGTGGCATGGGAGGGAGCAGGAAAAAGTGTAAAATTACTGTGAAATCAGGGAATATGTGCTCCAATCCTGATGCTGTCTCAGGAGGGGTATTAAAAAAGGGTTCATGAAAGAAATATTAACGTTTTCATGTCATAGACTAAGAAATGTTTTGCTATCTGCTTAGCAATACTAATCCTTTTAAAAACTAATTTTTTTTCAGTTCATTTTTGAAACAAAAGTATTGGTAAGATCATCCCACATCTCCTCTAAAATAAGTCACTTTTTAAGGCACTTTTGGTCTTTTAGAACTTATCAGATCTTATTTTTCATATGAATCGCTCTCTTCTGTCTTGCTCATCTTCAGAGAGGAAAGAAAAAAGATATTATAAACACTGTCAAAGTTTTCTTGTATCTCTGCCTCCTCCTAGATTAAAAAGTGCTCTGTTACATGAATAGAAAGCACAGAAGTGTTTCTAAGGTTTTGAATGCAAACAATGGTGTGGATGCTTCTGTATCAATTTTGTCAAAGTATTTAGTTTCTCCTATGTCCTCTCCAATATTCTTTGATAGAACAGAATCATAGAATCACTTAGTTTGGAAAGGACCTTTAAGATCATCAAGTCCAATTTCTAACCCAACACTGACTAACCCATGTCCCCAAGTGCCACATTCAAGTATCTTTTGAATCCTCCCAGGGATTCAGGCCACCACTGCCCTGAGAAGCCTGTTCCAGGGCTTGATAATCCTTTCAGTGAAGAAATTTTCCTGATATCCAATCTAAACCTTTGTTGGTGCAAATTCCTCTTGCCCTGTCTCTTGGGACTTGTAAGAGAAGAGCACATACCATGGCCCACCTCCTGTCAGGGAGGGGTAGAGAATGATAAGGTCCTCCCTGAGCGTCCTTTTCTCCAGGTTGAGCCCTTCCAGCTCCCGCAGCTGCTCCTTATCAGACTTTCTTTGGACATGTATGCCAGGGGGCATGAATTCCACCCCTTTTAAAACTTTTCCTTCTACTCTAGAGACAGTACTTCAATTTCAATGCTCCAAATCATTGAAACAAATACTTTCAAAAATATTTGTAAATAACTTTTTTGATCCTGAGCTAGCTTTCCAACAGCTGAGGCTACATATATATATATGCATTAATAGCTGCAATTTCCTTTGGGATTTGACGAACATTTTGCTCAGCTGATTCTTTTGAGCACGGCTTGGAGCACAGAGAAACCCAGGACAAAAAAATCCTGCCGCATCCTGTTGTGAACAGCACGGGGTGACATGTGCAGTGCCGCTCCTTCTCCAGGTTGCTCTTTTCCCCGGGGTGCCGTGCTGTGCCTCCCGAGCCGATCACAGAGTTCAAACCAATCGCTCTTTCATCCCAAGTGGGTGATTCAGCACCTGTAACTCCCAGTTTAAAAGACCGTGGGGACTCTGAGTAGCCCACAGGGGAAGGAGAAGTATCACAGTTAATGATCCACCTGATATCAAAGCTCGGGAGGTTAAACCTGTTCATTTGAAATGTCGGAATGGTTCCCCTGGCTCTGCTAGCCAAGTTTTTTATGCTTTTGTGCAAGGTAATGGAAGAAAAGAGTGCTCAGGAATATTGCATTTTGCTTATTTTTAGTAATGGCTTTTAGGATATCCTGATTGTATAGTCAGAAAAGTTCTCAGCAGGTGGGAAGTTCAGTAAAAAAATCAGGCTGAGGAAATAGCTACAACTACCTTGCATATCTGTTTCGATTTACTGACTGTGGTGCTAGAGAGAGGAAAGAAACAGAATTATTTTCAATAAATTTTACACATAACTTGACATCCAATCAAGTGCATCAACATTAGCAATCAATTAGTAGCTCAATGCATGGTTCTGAGTAGCTGTAAATTACTGCTACACTAATGGCTCTTAAGTAAACCTCCAAAGCAGGTTCAGTTTTTTTCTCCAATAAAGTACTGAACATCATAAAGCCACAACAGGGGAAAATGTGCAAATTAACTTAATCTATTTTAATTTTCAAATACACAAATCTTACTTAGAGTGCAAATAGCAGCAACAAAAGCAACATGATACTTTCCAAATCTCTCTGGGCAATTTAGAATATTTCTCATACATATTATAGGACAGGAAGTACTTTCCTCCGTGTCTTTCTCTCTTTCGTCTGAAAAGACTGTCACTCTAGTTGTGGTTGGAGGTTTTTTTTCTTTTTGATTCTGTTTTCCCTTTGCACTAAAACTATGCCATATTTAAGTGATAACAACTCTTTTTCTTCCCCATCCCCATAAACTTGTCTCATTCTCACTGAAGTCCCCGAGAAAATGTATCATGAAAAAATTATATTAAGCAATTTTTTGTATTTATTGCCTTTCAGCAGCTCTGAGGCACATGTGTTTTAGAGTCAAACATATATCTGACAGTCCCAGTGATCATCACAGTCAGATCTGCTAAGGAAGAGAATGCAGTTTTTAAGACTTTTCCCTTAGCTTTATCATCATTAATGGTACATACTTCAATGAAAGTTTCGTTAGAAGCATTGTGTCAAATGCTGACTTCATTGCACATATGTCACACACTGATATAATTATTATTACTCAAGTCTTACTGGAAAGAAGTTGAGGCCAAAGTACTTAATTTACTTAATTAATTGTTAACTGTTTGACCAAGTATGTCTTCCATAGAGAAGATGGGAGTACAATGAAGTGAGTAAAATTTCACAGGGCTTTAGATCAGGCATTAAGTAAAGTAGTTATATCTTTTAGGAAAATGAATGTCAACTCATATAGAATTTCTTTACTTTGTTCAGGAGATTCATTAATATTCTTGCTTATGCTGGAATATGAGCAAAAGTCCTTCACATAGACCTTCAGCTTTCCTTTCTCCTGAATTTCCAGTGTGCATAATTCACCTTTAAATTCAGGGCTTTTAGAAAAACATCATGATATTGATAAAAGTTCTCTTATCTTGTGCAGTGGGATAGTGAAATTTGAATGATTGTCCCTTGTGCTGGTCCTGAAGAGAAATATCAGGTGGATGATATCCCTATTCTGCTGGTATTTACAGAGAAAGCAATTCTACTCAGGAGTCTCATTAAATGTTTGCATTTATTCAAGCAGTTTTAATGACATATAGTGAACAGAGATTGTAAATTGGACCTTAATACATTTATGTATTTGTGTTTATTCCTCTCTCTTCTCTCTAAAAAGCCATTAATCCATCTGTCTATCATAAGTTTACTCCTATCTTCTTTAGTTAAAATTAAGAGTTGATAGAGGAAGTGTGTCTTCATTATTACAAATTACAAGGCTTAAAAATATAAAACTGTAGAAAGACAAAATCATAGACTCATAGATTCAGAGGATGGTTTGGGTTGGAAGGGACCATAAAGACCATCTACTTTCAACCTCCTGTCGTGGGCAGGGACACCTCATACTAGACCAGGTTGTTTCAAGCCCTGTTCAACCTGGTCTTGAACACTTCCAGGGTGAGGCATCCACAGCTTCTCGGAGCAGCCTGTTCCAGGACCTCACATTCTCAAAGCCAAGAATTCCTTCCTAATGTCTAATCTAACTCTGCCCTCAGTATGAAGCCATTCCTCCTTGTACTGTCACTCCAGGCCCTTGTCCAAAGTCTCTCTTCAGCTCTCTTGGAGCCTCTTTAGACACTGGAAAGGGCTCTAAGGTCTCTCCAGAGCTTTTTCTTCTCCAGACTGAACATGCCCAGCTCTCAGTCCATCTCAAGAGCAGACATGCTTCAGCCTTTGTGACTTCCTCTGGATCTCTCCAGCAGCTGCATCTCGTCCTTATGTTGGAGGCCCCAAAGCTGGATGCAGCACTGCAGGTAGAATCTCATCAGAGCAGAGTTGAAGGGAAGAATTGTGTCTCCCAATTTGCTGGCAATCAGAACATCATAGAAAGAGAAGAATGTAACAAAATACTCCTTTTTCCTCTTTTTCTAAATACACATCCTACCTTCTTTTACAGATGAGAAGCACAATGATGTGTGCCCACTTAAACTTCATTCCAAAAATGCAACTGCATCTGTTTGTTTATTTAGAAATTGCAAAGGATCTCACGGGGACAAAAGGGCTTTATGTAGGTAATTTACACAACATCTAAAATGCATTGGGAGACAGTTCTGCTTCTCAAGGCAGCAACTTTATGCTGCCTCAAGAAGTATGTGTGCCCTTTGGCACACATCAGTATGCAAAAATATGGAAGATGAGCCGTTGAGTGAGTTCATCCTGGGAGCTTCTTTTGGCTTCTCCTGCGGCTGCTTCTCTCTGTGCTGCCCAGGAAGCCTGAGGCAACAGCGGTGTAGGGTGCTCCTTGACTGCCTGCCAGCATCTCCTCAGCATTTCTTACCTCTTCTTTCCAGTTATTCTGCCAGAGATAAAGCTGTTTGAGAGCTAACTTTACCAAAATCTCCCATGGCTTTACAGTTAAAGGATAGGAAGTTCACTCGTATCGTGCTGCTCCATTTAAGTCCTCTAATCTGAACTATGAAGAGAAAATCAAATTAAAAGCTGAGTCAGTCAGAATTATACGTTACATTCTCAAAAAAAATAAAACATACCAAATCTTTATAATACATTGAAAAAATATATTAAAAGAAGGTTAAGCTAAAAGAATGCATGGAAATGCCTTAAAAACCATGGCTACCTCATGCCACTTCAAACTAAGCCTCCTTCTGCCTATGAAATATAACACTGTCTTTAATAACAGCTTTTCATGCCTTTTCCCACAGAACTTCTCCCTCATTCCTTCACAGTATTAGTCTCCCTTTGCCTTATCTCATGTCTTTAAATCTTCTTACTTCTTCATTTTCCCCTACTTTTCTCTATTTATTCCACATCCCTGAAATCATTGAAATCTCTCCCAATACTGGTCAGTGATGAGAGAATTCATTCTTGGTAAGTATCAGAAGATGTGGAGCTGTTTATGAAACGCAGGGTTCAAGTCAAGGGGACCCAGAGGGAATGTGGTGTCCCACAAGGGGTTCAGTGTTGAAGTGAAAACTTTACCTCCTGTACATCTTTTAGGCTGACACTATAGAAAGTTTGCTTTGTACTTTAACCTGAATTTGAACTAAGAGTATCCCTTGTCCAGACAGTTACCTAGGTAAAAAAAATAAATCTATTTAAAGCTAGAGCAGTTGCACTGCAGCCTGAGTCCCCCATGGGGACATGGGTGCATGTCGTTGTCCCAGGCAAATTAGGAAGAGAACACGTAAAATGGATGGTACTCAAAATACTCAAAGGAGTGATTTTCTCCTTAATGCTTTTCAAGTATCCAACTCTAGGACTCACTCCTGACAACAGAAGGTAGAAGACTTTTAAACAGACGTGCAGTTTTAAAATTGAAAGTGTCCCTTTAACAACTTCAACAGTTGGAGAGTTTTATGTAGGTGGGTGAATCTGATGCTAAATAGTTAAACCTGTTTTAACTAAGAACTTGTGATTTCCAAAATAAAATCTTGTCTGCAGAAGAAAGTAAGCAATTGGGAACAAAACACAAAGGAATGAGCCAGCTCTAAATTATGCAGGTTCAAGGGCGCTCATCTATGTTTGATCTTATTTTTTTTTAAATGTGAGTAATTTAGTCAAGTTTCTGCAAACTGCCTCTGTTGGAACTGTTGCACAGTGATTTCAGCTTCTCCTGGATCAGATATTTTGGGAAACATCTACTGGGAACAGTTTGGGGTCTCCAGCATTGGGTACCTGCCACGTTCTGCATTGACCAGTGTGTCCTGTGCTGCACCAGCACATCTGTGTGCACTGTAGAAAACCACTGTGGGCTGTTTCTTGGCTTGCAAAAGCTGCTAGATCTGCAAATCCAAATGTATTCCTATTAATTAGAATAAATGACCACGTGGTTGCATGGTTAACTAGGTTCTCAAACTCCCAAGAAAGGAAGCTTCTCCACTGTCAAACACTGCAAAATTTGCATCTAAGGGAAGAATTTTAGGTTTCTGTATTTTACCAACAATAAAATAACTGAGTTGGCACTTCCCTTGCAGATTTGAAATTTAAAATTTTGGTCCACCAAAACACGTTTTAGTTCCCATCTTGTCAGTTGATTCACAGGGATGAAGTGACCTTGTGTGTGATGATGGTAGAGTTAGAACAAGAATTAGCTATGTTGCCTCATGGAAATTGTTTGGCTAGCAAGGATAATTTTTTGGGCAGCCTCTGCCACTGTAGAGCATAAGGTGATATTCGATGTATTTCTGTGTGTGACCAAAAACAGAGGGGAGGGCAGCAAAGGAGCCAGGCCAGCAAAACCGGGTGAGGAAGCCATAAGGCTTGGATTCAACAACCTGCAATCATCTCCTCCGAAGGAGAGGGCAATTAAAACCTGGCCTGCATTTCCACATATCACCCTGCAGCTGATCAGCCAAGGAGGGCTGCTAACACAAACAGTCCTCTTTGCAGAGCAGCACTGCCAGAGAGATGCTGCTCCTTCTGGGTCGAAAACAAACCCCAGTATAAAATTTCACAAATATTTTCAGCAATCACCATAATCCAAAATTACAACAGTCCATTCCACTTGAGTCAAAAAAAAAAAATAGCCCCAGCTGCTGTTCATACTTGTTATGTGTATGTAGGGAATTACCACTGGCCATGAGGGAAAGCCAAGAGAATAATAGGCCTCTAAGTTCAGTCACCCTCCTAAAACAGAAAAATAACCATGCTCAGAGAGTGATTTAGAAGAACTTCAACAAATGGAACTTCTCTAAACTATGCTTTCCTTAGAGGCCACTGTGCTGCAGGAAGATGTTTCCCCTGTGTACAGGCTGCCATGTGCTCATAGGATACTGTCAGATGCAGCCTTAAGCCTTTTAAAATGAAGTGTGTTTCATACATTTACTGGGTGAACTACATATTTACATCCAATTTTTTAATTTGCTTCACATCTGTGAAATTACTCTCACTTCCATGCCATTATTATAACTGTAACTCTAGTACCCCACTTATTGTATTATTTAAAAACTTTTGGACTACATAGATATATTATGTAGATATACTATATATATTAGAAACAGTTTCTGCTTGAGAATATTAAATATAGTAATGATTTTTCTGTTATGATCAAGATTATTGGTCTATATACTTGTGCTGTGTCCTGGTAAAGGCCATGAACAGTATGTGGCAGATCTGTGGAAATACCTAATTAAAAATATAAAGGAAATAAATTATGAAAATTGAAACACTATGGGTTTCATTGTGATTCTACTTGTAATCTACAACATACCAGTGTTTCTAATGTAGCTGGGATGATACGATTTTTGACCTTCTTCCCAGACCAAATTTAATTTCTGTACTTCTCAAGTTTCTTCCAGATTAAGTTGGCTACCAAATCCTCCTTCCTTTTGGAAGTCTCCTAACAACAAAGCTCATTACTACACTTTTAACAAACGAGATATGTAGAATTATCAGCTTATTGGAATGTGTGGCAAAAGTTACACTTCTTGTTGGTAACATTTTGGAATACTGAATTTCAATGTAATGAAATAATTTTAGCTTGTTGAATCATCTGCTAAATAAAATTTTGGTGAGAAGTGATAGGAAATACCTATCTGAAGAAGGGGAAAACTACAGTTGGTTTAGCTTTGTCACTATTAGAATAATTTAATACCAATATTGGGATATACACCCCGTTGTTGGAGTACTTGTGAATAGATATGAAAATGATAATCCTGCCTCAAAGAATGGAAATTTTGCAACCCTAATCCTGCCTGCTGCTTCAGAGGGGCAGGACCTGTGCTGTACCATTTCCATGGACAGATTCCACCCCAGCTCAGGACAAATCTGCACAGAGCAGCTTGGCAGGATCAGACTTAAAGTTTTAAAAACACAATTGCATGACAGTTAATAGAAAACTCAATTACAAGTCACATCACATTAAAAAAATACGACAGGAAGAGAAAACAACTCATGAGACACCTATTAGCCAAAGATGTTTCCAATTACAAATCGCAGCACAGCTTGATAACCTGGGCTATTCATGTACAGCATCCCAAAAACCGATTACAGCATCATGATATGAGTGATACAATGACTAACACAATATCAGTATCACCATCTCCCACTCTATTCTTTCTGTATCATGTAAGTGGAAACTGTTTAATTAGAAAGCTTTCAGTATTCATTTTCTAACTTAATAGGCTTTTCTTGTTGATAACAACCTTATTATGGGTTGGGAAAAGATGCTTACCCAACCCCAAAATATCTTTTTCCCTCCTTCTTGTCTTTTAAGAAAAACAAGCAGATATCTTTCCTGTCCATTGAAATACTGTTATTAGATTTTACTCATTTTAATAGAGCTGTGTCAGTTCAATTAGTGTAAGGGCAAAAAATGCTAAATTATATTCTAGTTTTGTGAGTATAATATCGTGGGTAAAACAGGGTAACTCCAGGCTGTAGATGTAATTTTGCTGGTGCTTTATGGTAACTATGGACAGATGTGAAAGCCAGCGAATCTATTTTAAAAATCCCATCCTATCTACAGTGAGGCTTGAACAAAGTAACTTCATGTATTACTTACTATTCAATAGATGTGCTCATTTTTTCCAGTTTCAGTGGAGTCGCTAGTTCCCTACCAAGTACAGTAAGTCACAAGTTACACTACATTATTGGAGGATTTTATGCCTAAATGTCTTAATTTTGCTTGTTTGACGTGTGAGTTAAAACAAATTATACCACATAGAAAGTGAAAGGTTTCATTTTCATTCCAAGCAAATTTGTAGTGTAAGTGATGGGGTTTGTATCCTTTATGTTTCAAAATCTTTCCTTTATCTTTCTCAAAAGCTACTGAGAAGAAAGAGAATTTACCTAAAAGGGACTTCTTGTATTCTTGAGTATTAATTTATATTTTCCTCACAGTTTCCATTTAAGATATGGGCTTATATTCAAAAGTGAAAATCTGGGACTTGCTTTGAATTATCCTTGTAAGTAGGTAAACAAAATACATTATCCCACTTGTTTTAAAGGAAAATTTACATAGTACATTTTTAGTATTTTAGAAAAGTTTTAGTATTTAGCAGAGTTTTAACATAATAATTGAATCAGTTTTGTTAGGTTTAGTTTTATATGGTCTGGAGTATGTAACTTCAGCTGGAAATCTGATCCCTTCTGAGTTTCATCATTGCTATGCCGAACATTTATTATAGAGTGGCCATCCCTCAGCTGTGAGCACACAGCTGACACCTTGGGGTATATCTTAAGCCTCAAAACATAAGAACAGATTTGAGTTTCACCTCTCATTTATGTGAGGATAATTATCCTCAAATTTTGCACTGAAATGGTAAAAATGAAAACAAAAAAACAAAACCAACAAACAAACCCTCAACAAATAAGAAGAAACAATTAAACCCTTTCATCTTGTCTAAGCAACATAGGGTGTTGGGAACAGATGGGTGCAGGCACAACTTCAGCTATTATAGCTGGAAGCAGTGGAGCCAGGGAACAAGTGAGGCAGATTGCTTCCTCACACCAGAATTGGGGAAGAAGTGCCTTTTTAAGGATGAGACTGGTTTTCACTTACTGATTGAGACGTAGTACAAACAATGTTTTGCTGGTTGTAACTTTATAGTTTCCATCTTCATGTTTTGCTCCAGCTATAGGCATAATTCTGACTTTTTTTTCTAACTGGGAAACTAAATCCTTCTGTTTCACTGAGGTCTCAGATTGTCATATTTTCTATATGTGTGTATTTTGGGACATTTTTCTTATATTAAAACAAAATTATTATCCTTTTCTTCACATGGTCCTGGAGGAGCACAGCTATTGGAGGAGGGTTGGATTTTTTTCTTCACTCCTGCATTGCCTCCTCCTTCCTCGTCCTCATCCTTTCCTCCCTCTCCATTTTTGCTTGCCACTGTGAGTAACACCCACACCTTTGCAACTCCTTTTTCAGAACTGCTGCTGCCTAAAATATGGAATTATCCTCTCATTACTAGCTACCACTCTGTGTTTTCCAGGGAAGCTTTGTGTTGTGGTTAAAATATTAAACCATAGCTTTATGTTGTGGTGGGGTATGTTCATTCATAACTCTATAGGCTAAAAAAAATCCTCCACAAAATATGAGAGCTTTCCCAGGGCAGTGAAAACAAGTTACAGTCACTGGGTTTTTGTGGGCAGCTTAACTCATAGGAGTGCTTTGCTTATAAGAAATCAAGAACAGTGATAATTAAATGTTCAATACCTAATCTCCAGTAAGAACAGAATGCATAAGGATATTTTTTAGCAGTTTTGCTGGAACTTTTTTCATGTCCCGTTTTCATCATTGTGATAAGGAAGGTAAAAATATAAATAGTATCCAGCGCTTTTATGTTGCTGTTCCTGATATGAGGAAAACTGGTCTTTGAATTTTTGGAAAGCTGTTTGATCCTTTATTTTCAGTGCAAAATGTCAGTAGGTCAGAGTCTTAACACCTTTCCTAATAATCACGTTTGTATTTTCATATCTTCTCAACCTGGCAGCAGTAGATGAAATTAATTGTGGTTTAAGGTATTCTGTTTGTACACTGAGGTACCGTGTACATGCAAGGACTGAAGTCACCTCAACTCTGCTGGTTTGCTTGTCAAGTGAATATTCTTTGTGAACAGAACATAATGTAACTATATAGACATGATTTCTTTAGCTTTAAGTCCACTTTGTACTAATATGAAAAGATGTAATATTTTTATTTGTGTGGTACTGAAGAGTTTGTATCTCCTTAAGACGGTAATCAATAAATGAAGAGATCTCTTGCAAACTCCATGTTGCTGATCCTTGTCTGTTTGTTGTAAGTCTTGTCTCGGTTGATATTCTCCTTAAATCTCCTGTATGAGCTATGGTTACTGATGAAAACTGAGCTTTACAGAAGGGAAAAGAATGAGAAAAGAAAAGGGGAAAAAAAATCCTAGCTTTAAGTTTTGGTTGAGAAAATTGATCCTAAAGGTTTAACGTTAGACATCAATTCTGAAAATTCAAATTTTTAAGTCACTGTTTTCAGGCTAATGTAATGATCAGGCCTGGCTTAGCATTTTAACAGCTGCATCTTTCCTGACACCCGCAGAATTATTCATAAAGCTGATGTCAGACTACACCAAGGTAAGTAACATCAGTGGGATTAGGCCGTTATGAGCCAATATTATGCCTACTGGAAGCATAATTTTACTATTAGTATGAAAGGTGTACAGACAAACCTTTTGACTACATTGAAATCATTCTGGTTTATATTTATAATTTGGTGTGTGTATGTTCTACTTTGTGTAAATCAGATCATTTTGTAGTGTCTATCCCTGTGACTATGACATGTGCCTTTATAAATGAAACATAATATGTTGCTTTGAATGTGTAATGGCAGTTTGCATATTGCTCTATAAGTTTGAGACTTTTGCAAGTCAACATTGACTATTTTAGTGATTTTTTGGAATATATTTAACATGTTATTTTGTATAAGAATCCTGCTTTTTTCCACCTTTTTTTTTTTAATTTCTTCTTGTTTTCATCTGTATTGCTCCTCATTTTTCTCTGTTATTTGCCTGTTATCTGCATGCAGGCCCTCTCTGAAAACAAACAGCCCTGTCACTCGGCTCTGGAAGGTTTCAGAGGTATACCAAGAGACATATATAAGCCATAGGTAGCATTACAACAGAAAAAGAAAGCATGATGCATTATTATTGTCTGCATGACCTCTCTCTGAAGCAATACACAGCCCCAACTTTGATATAATTATTCCTGAATGTGCCAAAGCAGTACTTTCTGAAATAGCCCTGTTGTCATAGATGATGAATGACCAATTCTGTAATGTCAGTCCCAGTGGTAATTCCAGCAATGGCACAGCCCACAAAGCCCTGGGTTGTCTGCAAACCCAGATGTGGACAGGGCCTGGGGAGGACTGTGGGCATCAGCTCCTCCTGTCTGCATGGCACAGGACGTCAGAGTTCCTCAGCCTCAGTCCTGCTTCAGTCCAAAGCTGGAGCAAGTAATCCACATAGTGTTGCTTACACCTGCTGCTGTCAGAGGATATATGTGTTTATCAGACTGGTAAGAAGGCAAAGTAAGTAATCAATGAAGTAGCTAATACATACATATATGAAAAACTATAAGGACCAAAATACGGACAGACTTGAACACAATTGCCATCATCCCATTTCCATTAGTTACATCTTTCCATGGTATTTTAAAAAAGAGCTCTACATTTAGAGAATTCTAAATGAAGTTCATTTTTTGTGAATACGTTTACATAAAATTTAAAATCCTGCATGTCTGAGGGCAATGCTCAGTAATTTTCTGGGCTGTAAAGACATACTTTCCTTATTCAGTGACAGCTTCCTTTCCTAACACTGAACACCTGCTTCTGCAAGGTCCCATCACCAGACTTGCTGCATCCCAGGAGCTAAAACCCACAATATCGCCTCAGTGCTGTGGTGGGAATTTCTGACAGAGTGAATTAGTGCAGTGCAGTGCTTTGCCTGTCAAAGTGCACCTACTTGCAGTGATGTGCTGCTGCTCATCAAAGAGGAATCCCATAGGGTTTAAAAGGTAAGGTGTTCATTTCATGTTGATGACTCACCTTCATCTTTTAAGTGGGTACGTTGTCACGAAATTTCTTTTTTTTTAATCTACTCTGAGCTCCTGTTTATACAGTTTTCCATTCCAGCAATCCCCCATTTCCCTTTTACATGACCTAAAAAAATCTTTGTATTTCCAGAAAAATACATAGGATTTTTGAAATATATGGTGCCTAGTAGGTTTGGTGTTTTGTTTTTTTTAAAAAAATCTACTTGCACAGTGTTGTGATGGTATTTACTTTGAAAATTGTTCTTCTTTGATTACATATTTAAAAAATTCCCAAATATGTCCAGTTATACAAATCATGCTGAATTCTCTTAGCTTCAGATTTCACATGAACTTCCACATAAAGCATAAGATCAATAATAAATTAGATGCTTAATACAAGTTTTTTGAACATTGGAGTTCTTTCACTAACTAACTCTTCCAGAGCCCCAACTTAATATATATAGACAATGGCATTAGCACTAGAGAACAATTAGTGTAATGGAGCTTTATTTGGATTTTAAAAACTAAAACTTTTCTCCTCCTCGGATCTAAATGAGAAGTTATTTCTTTTCTTTTGCTTTCCTCTCCTGTTTGTAAATCTCAGCCTGAAAAATGGCTCCTCTCACTCTTAACAAATGCTTAAGGACCACTTTTATGCTCATACATTCTTATTTAGAGTTTTTATTTGAGGAGTGAAAACCTTTCAAGGATTCTTTTTCTCATAGCCAGCAGTAAATACCACATTTGAAGCCTGCCAGTCAGATATGTTTTAATATAATATTTCAATCTTAAACCATCATTGTTTCAAAGAACAATGTAATTTATTAGAGTAACAAACCAGGCTATAATGGACTAAAATCAATATAATACAATTAAAGCATATAAAATATGCAGAGCACAGTGGCATTTTGGCTCTTCTAACTACTTTATTCTCATGCTTATATGCACTGCATGGGCCCACAGGGACCATCTCATGGTCCCCTAATTTGAAAGGGAACCTGCAAGCAGAGCACAATATCTAATGTGCATGCATCAGTGTCCATCTCACTTCTGGTATTGAGTATGATGTGGAGTCTCTACAAGAGCTCAAGATGCTTAAGAGAGCCATGCTTAGCCATACAAACAGAAGAAGATATTACTACACTGTTCTTTAGAATGAAGGGATTTAAAGTCTTTGGGTAGACTGAAACACTGAAAAAATTCAAAACCCTTTGGAAATGGTACAAAAGCAGTTTTGAAGGCTTAAAAAAATAAAAGTAATTATTTAAAAGAATGCATAACACTTCCCACTCCTAAAATCATGCATAGAGCAAATGGTTCATGCACAATAGTGAAACATAGAATGCCCTTATCTGAATAGAAAAGGCATTTGTTGCACCCAATGCTTTTATACTCTGGTCTGGAAAGGTTCATGGGACCCACATTTGCTAATAACACCAACACTGAGGATCAGTCCTTTAATGAGTTTTTCCTCAACCTTTTTTCATTAATTCCTTTCTGATCATAAGACTCCTTTCATTATGCATATTATTCCTGGAGTCTGATAACTGTACTGTGGGATTTTCCAGTGTGAATAGCTTTAATTCTGTCAGTTTAGCTTTATACATATGAGATGCTAAAGCCAAAGATACGGTATTCTGTTATAAAGCTACTTAAAATATCTGACAGATTTCAACTCTTGGCAATCCTTTAAAGTTTCTGGGTATAAAAGAACCTTCTACCAACTGAATTTTGCTATGGGTGGTTGTAATTGATGGTAAATACTTCACAAATATATTTCTTTTTATTTTGATACGAAGCATATTAGGTACAAAGCGCACAAAGAACAGTTTAAAAGCAGAATCTTGTGGCTGAGTTTTCTCTGGGGTTCAAGATAGGCATATAAATTGTTCATGGCAGCTTCTAGTGGGGATCCAAAGGTCTGAGAGCAGTGTTATGTTTAATGACAACCATACAATGGAGGTATTATGGTCATTAAATATGAAGGACCAGAAACTACATGCTACCCAAATAACTTTAGCAGATTTGAAAAGCAAGAGCTGTTTCTCGAGATAAGTGTCTCAGTCCAAGTATCGTGTTTCTCACACGTTTCAAAAGGAAAACATAAATGTCTCTTGAACTGAGCCTTCTTTTCAGCTGGCCTAAAGGCTCACTCACTTGGAACACCAGGGCTGAGTCACCGTGCCTGAACTTACAGTCATGAATACAATTTCACAAGGTACTCAATGCCACAATGGAGCAGGGGATAAGGGCCCCAGAGCATTATATTTATTTTTTTTACTAGGTTTGAAGTCTTTTTTGAAAGTTGTACTCTTTCCTTAAACAGATGGTTCTCAGAAATATTAAGAATGCCTGCAGTTTGCTTGGGTTT
This sequence comes from Serilophus lunatus, assembly GCA_013399895.1. Lineage (NCBI taxonomy): Eukaryota > Metazoa > Chordata > Aves > Passeriformes > Eurylaimidae > Serilophus > Serilophus lunatus. The sequence continues at coordinate 2,321,367 of VXBA01002417.1, read as the reverse complement.
TGTTTGTGGATTTGGTTTGCTTGCAATAGAGCTTTCTTATTTAGTTTACTTGAGATAGAACTTTCTCACTTCACCTCTTTTTGCTAATTTGAGGCAGGAGATATGGTCTGGCTTTGATTCAGGGCTATCTGACAGGTTCAGACGGTGGAAAAATTAGGAAATATTCTACTGATGAGAAATCTTTAAAACCAAATTAAAAATTGAAAAATCATGAACTGAAATGAATACCTATCATTTTCCCGGCCATTCAATATATTAGTGCCTCACTGGGATAACCCAAACCCGATGGTTCACACAGTCAAAACGGGCTTTTAGCTGAAACCTTGACACTTTTCTCTCAGCACAAAGTGGGGGTTTGGTGCTTGGCAGTTAGGAGCCTTGATGCCAGCACATCTGATTTTAATACATGCTGCTGTATTAGGTTTGCTGAAAGGCAGCTCTGAAAAGGATACATCAGCATTGCATAAAGCCCAATGCCACAAGGCTTGGGCCAGAGAAGGGACTTCATGAGATCACTTTAAGTTCAGATCTCACTAAACTCAGACCTGATGTAATCCAATGCACCAGTGATCTGACTGACACCCTTGTAAAGCCACACTGGTGCATCATTTGATAGATTCATTAAAGCCATGCTGCACACACAGAATTACACACAGAATTAATAAGGTTGGAAAGGACCGTAGAGATCATCAAGTCCAACCTTTACCTAGGCTAACAACCCATGCAACATCAGCCTAACATCTATACCATCTAAACCATACCACTAAGTTCATCATCCAACCTATCCTTAAACACATCCAGGGATGGTGACTCCACCACCTCCCTGGGAAGCCCATTCCAGTGGGGGATCACTCTCTCTGTGAAACAGTTTCTCCTGATATCCAACCTACACCTGTCCTGATGCAGCCTAAGACTGTGTCCTCTCGTTCTGTCACTGGGAGCCTGAGAGAAGAGACCAACCCCCAGCTGACTACAACCTCCTTTCAGGTAGTTATAGACAGCGATGAGGTCGCCCCTGAGTCTCCTCTTCTCCATGTGGCACAGCAGCAGCATGAAAAGTGACTCAGCCCTGAATCTCTCCTGCCTTCTGAATGTTTTTGCAACTGCAAATTGCTTCAGAACTTCTGCAGAGCTGAGGGGTTTTTGCAGTATTTGGATGTGACTTGTTTATTCACCAGATTTCTTGTCATACATTTATGCAAAATCTCTTTTACTACAGGCTCAAATATTTGTTCCCTTCCCGTGATTGCTTTTGTGGGATTTCTCATTACTCTGAGACCTCTGGCTAAAGTCTCCTTGCCTTGGATGGAACTAGCTAAGCCCTCCCTGATACTTTCCTTTTGTTGCTGAACTGAATCATGGAATTTGTGTTTTCCTCCAACTGTATAAGATAAATTTCAATCCCTTATTTTTTTCATTTGTTCTACTTAGTTTTGTGGGGGTTTTTGTAAGTGCATAGGACTTTTTTCAGCTTTGTCAAAGGAAAGGAGAAAAAACATTGGGACTAGGGAAAGTGACAAGGATTTAGGGAGTTTTCAAGCTGTTTGAAAGGCTAGACCTTTCCATGAAGTTACTTTTATGGCACTAAGTGTAGGGATGCATGGTTTTTAATCTCACATATTTAATTGCTTGTTTGCATCTCTTTATCATTGTATTCCATGTTGCCTATGTGGTATCAAGTACTTCTGCATCTTGCTGCAGTTTTCTGTTTTAATTTATTCTACATCTGATGCCTCCAGAGTGCGGAAAATCCCAACAACTGATCAGGATTGTTCAGGATCCCATTAACATTACCTCAGTTACTGGATTTCACATTGTACCTTGTGTTCCAAGAAAACAAAACAAAACACAAACCAAATAAACAAAGCCCATATAAATATGTTTTTCTTTAATAAGTTCATAATTAGAATTATATTTTTCTTACGCTAGAATGTTAATATTTTTTGGTTAAAATGTGAAAATGAATATTTTTCCCTGGATGGGATCTGGTTGTCAGATGTTTTTTAAAGTAGCAGAGGGTTTTCACACCCAATAATCTCACTACCATGAGCCACCAGAACTGGTCAGCTGCTGCTCACTGTGTGCAGCTCACACTGTCTTGCAGATCATCTTCTAAGAAGTCTTGTTCAACAGCTCGACTGGATGAGATTCCCATGGAGATGAGAACAAAATTCAATAGTAAGGGACAAAACAATATCAGCTCTGCAGAAAAATACTCTATCAGCTCATAATACTACTCTCCATGTACCCTGAGTACTCAGTGAAAATGAACTAGATTGAACACATCCAAGGCAGCCAAGGCAAATTATGCCTTGTTTATAGATGTGAAAGTTGAGATAAAGTAAAAATTAAGGAATCTGCACCACGGCACAACAATAAATCTGGGAAATAAGAGTCAAGAAAACGTGGCCTTGGTCTTTTGCTTTACACCTATTAACTTTTTCTTTCCAGCACTTAAGTTATGCCTCAGCTGTACCAGATGCTGCCTGAGCCAGCTCTTCCCTTTATTTTGATAAGAAAGGTCAATTCTGAGAGACAAAGTCCTGGTGAACTGTGTTGGCTTTGCTTTAAGCACTGCTGTAAACACAATCTATTTCAGTGTGATATGACAATAATTTTTCCCACTTCTTTTAGTGAAATAAAATAATGAAAAAATAGTATTGATAAAACTTTATAAAATAATTACTTATATTTGTCTTCTAGTTTGTAATGTTGCAGGGCATTTCCTCTCTGAGTATGGAATTTCAAATCTCACTTCTCTTTCCGTGGAGAAAACTAAATGCTGTCAAGGCAGCAGTATTGAGGTCAACACCATGGTTTCACATTGTGCTGCAGCCAGGTAACACTCAGACTTCATTAAACAGTCTCTCTCAGGTTTAACTTACAGCTTTTGGGCAATTCAGGAACCTGCCTGATCTGACCCACTACGCACTACTAGATTTGGAGATATGGCATCCTCAAAAAGAGATTCCCCTTCTCTCTTCCTCTCTTCCCTATATTGAAATGGCTTGCAGAAATATGGAATTTGGTGGACTGGGGCCAAAAGCACTTTGAGGCCATATATTTGTAATAGTTTTGTTATGAAGAATGCCATTTGGCTAATGCACCCACACAACTGCTATAAAAATATTGATATACGTTTAAATCACAGGTCATATACAAGGGAATAGAGCCGTGAAGAATCTTGCAAAGGTTAGTTTGTTGTGTTTGGGCATTTTCCCTTGCCATTTGTCTGTTTATTCTATTTGCTATTTTAAACTCTGGTAGCAGAGCAGATAGGTACTTTATTTTTCTGAGATCTTTTCTGTTCACTCTTTTGGTAGAAGATAAACTTCTTACATCTCTGTCATCCAATTCAGGCTTTCATTAAAATGTTTTAAACCTTCTTGCTGAATTCACTTCTTGTGCCAAGGATGCTTCTGTGAAGTACATTTTTCACACTTCTTCCACTGTGTCTCTTTGCAAAGATTAGGTCATTTGTGTCAACTTGTAAACAGTCTTTTGGCTTATGATTCTTTTCTGTTATTATTATAGATTAAAGTGGGTTTGGTAGCACAGTACTATAATGTTGAAAGATAATTAGAATGTCCCAGTTTCAGGAGCATAGAAATTCTTAAGTTGAGCCAAAGTGATGCTCAAAGTAGGGTTTTGACAATAACCCTTACTAGATGCTTCAGAGGAAAAAACCCTATACAGCACAACAATATAATAGCAAAATGAGAAGTTTCTTGGTATACCTGTAACTTAAATGCCTGCAAGCATAATACATGAAATGTCTGAATTCCTATTTTACCTGCGGTTCTTATATATATTTAAAAGTATTTATTAATCGTTATCTTGTCTGTACATTACAGTATGCCAGCTTTTCCTGAGAGGGTCTCGGTGCTTTCCCCAAGTTAGAACCAACTCTGGGATACTATGTAGGCACAAATCTTCTTTGATTATTCAGGAGATTCTTCCTTCTATGTGATTAGGAACTATTACCTATTTTTGGCTTGTACACAGAGAAGATACAGGACATCCTACTAATGCATGTTTTGGAAAAGTGTCCTACAACATAAGTTTAGTGTTGTTAGAGATGAAACTTTAATGCTATATTCTAAATTCCCAATGTGTGCCATGCCTCTGTTTGCAAAATCACCTTGTTTATGTACACGAAAGTGCTGTTCATCATTAGTACATAAGAAATGTCACATAACTCCTTGCACCTGTCAATAAAAATTGTCACCTGAAGGAACTAATTCAAAAGCTCACTGCTTTATCTGCTTTATTAGGGCATGTACTCTGCCTGGGTATATACCTAAAGTCCCAACAGACAGATACAAATATCTCCAAACACAGATGTTTTTCCCCTTCAACTGCATTTGTTCCATTTTCCTGATAGATTGCTTTCAGTTCCTTCTAATTTTTGTAAGTGGTACTCCAAGAGAAAACCAGAAAGAGAATATTTAGAAAATATGTCAGCAAGTTGCTTTCTGTGCTCATGGCTAGAATATTTGTTGAAGAGCCAGAAACTTTGGAAGATCTTATCTCAAGTATATATGTTCCATTAAGGAACATGAAAGGCAATTTAGGGAAAAAGCTGGACATTTGGAGGCATTGTTTGTGATTATTTTTTTCTCAAATCGTATCCTTCCAGTTGTACTGGATGACAAGAAACAACATAATCCCAGAAGCAACCCAAAGAAATACCACCAAGTAGTCATGACGCATAGTAAAAATATTCTGAGACCAGTGAGAAAATTGAGGCTATCCAGAAAAATTCAGCAAGTTTTAACATATACTGCTTCTCTGAACATGTGTTGGCCTGAAGTGGATGAGAAGAAGAGTCTACACAATGATGTGGCAATGAGATAATCTGAGGTGTGGGATTTATTGACTACACCTACAGTTCTCCCTGCGGGAGAGCAGTGACCCTCCACTGAGGGTCAGTGAAAAGCGTGCACCTATCTCAGGGACTCCTGGAGAGCAAGCAAGACTCAGAAACAACAAACTTCCCTCCCCAGTGACTCCAAAGGGCAACTTGAAACACAACTGAAATATAGACTTCTACCAATTCTACTAAAATCCAGCAGGAGGGAAACTGTAAATCTGCAAGGAAAGGGAAAATATGTCTGTTGAAGGTATGCACACAAGATAGGTTTGTGGGTAGGCTGGTTATGAATTCATCCACTTTCACTGAACAAATTCCAAACGAAAATGGCTATTTGTTATCAGTTGTCGTGGACAGACCGTCTGACCTATGCAGAACAAGATTATAAAACCAAGTCCTTTGATTCCTAAAGAGATCTCCTATGCAGGATATCTGCTGATTTTTTATCTCTGTGCTGAGAGCCCAGAAAATACACACAAAAGCATGAAAAGAGTCCTGTTCCTTCTTGCTATCCGGATGGATCTAGTGCAAGCACAATTGTATGCACATAATGATGCAACCTGAAAAGGGTTAGAGGTACAAAAATAAATTTTCAAGAGTGAAGAAACCAATAATTTTAGGCACAAGTGTCCCTTCCATCACTTGGGAGGTCAGTGGCTTTAGAAAATGAATCCTGATTGAATTATACAGCTTTTGTCCCCAGCAGACATTTGTGTCAACTACAATCAGCAAACATTAAAAAGAAAGTCATGTCAGCCAACAAGAAGCTTAAACAAGAGGATAGGTTAGCAGAGAGAAGAAGTTCAGAGGAATGAGGTCATCAATGTATTGTGTGTGGAGTGCACACCTTCTCTGTAAACAGTTATCAAGATACAAAAACTGTTTAGTTTTAAAAACATGAAGTTCTTTCAGGTTATTATTCAACTTGCAGTACGTGAAAGAGAATCTTCAGAGGGAATTGCAGCATAATGTTTGAGTTTGGTTTTGAAATGCCATTCATATGGAGGTATTTTTGTCTTCCAAATTCCATGAAAATTCATCTAAAATGCAATATCTTCTTATTCTTGTTAAGATTATTGAAAGCGTGCTAAATAAAAGGAATAAAGCTGGAAATGCTTTTTTATTATTATTATTTCTAGATACAGCTTTAACAAGAAAACAAACTATAAATAATGAAAAAAATCCCTCAGCAGTGGTATAAATCTGGGTTTGCTCCGAGACTTAGGCTAAAAATTCATTGGCGGTCTTTAAAAGATAGTTGAATGATTTCTAAATATGAAGAATTGTGGTTATACAACTTGCAGCAAGTTTCTGATTCATAATCCTTTCTTTTTGATTCTGTTTAGGGTTTTTTCAAAGCTTTAAGAACATAAGAAAATCTACTGGTAGTTTAATTTTGTAATTGTCAAGTCCCCTGACTAATTAGACATGCAATATAAATGAGTACAACACAAAAGTAAATGTGTGGGAGGCTGATGAGATCATAGTTCTACAGCAGTTAGTTTATTTAATTCTCAGAAAGCCTGAAGTTTGTGGAGCTGTCAAATATTTTTTTTATCAGGTCAAAGACAAAAAAATAAATAGTTGGGATTCATACAGAAGAAACCGTATAAATGAAGCCTATCCCTGAAACTTCATGCTTCTCTTGTACACTATTTTTAACACCCAAGTTGATATTCAAGTGGGATGAGTGTATGGGAATTGTAGGCTCATCTTCCAGAGAAGAAACGGATCATGGCCACTGGATGTGAGAACTCGCTTTAGCTTCCAGGCTGTCTCCAGACAGGAAGAAAACAAAATGTTATGGATGCTCAGCACTACTACATCTGACCCGTATTCTATGCTTCTATAGAATAAACACTGGTGTCCTGGGATAAGGGATGGAGTCCATCAGCCTGAGCAAGGTGGAAACACCCTGAAAAGGAAAAATCATCACCATGTTTCAGTGCTAAGGTGAAGTTCTGCTCTGTCATTTACTTGTGTGGTACCCAATGTAAACCTCAACAGTAATCACAACAAAATCAATAGACTAGTTGCAGAGAAAAGTGTTACCCAATGGGAATAATGATTGGCAGAATTTTGCCCTTAGAATTCAATTAAAGTTATTTACCAGATTGCTGTTTTCAGCATCTTTCTTATGAACTAATTTCAAGAAACAATAGCAATTACGTATCTGTCAAAAAGTGTGATTTTCAGAGCAGGAAGTAGCAACAGTTCGTGTGCACTCCTTTTCACACCTGTGGGAATTAATTCAGTGATTTGCATGGGTAAGATGGGATCCAACAAACTGCCCTGCCATGTTTGCTGGAGATGTGGAATGATCACCTGAGTGCTTCCTAATACTTAGCAAAATTTTGATAATTTGTAATTTACTTTGTAAATGGTGCTTTTACTTGACTCAGCTGTATAACACCTACCTTTCCACCAAAAGCCACTCCTAGCTAATTAAACTGTTTTTTTTTTTCACAAGAATTTCCTGTCCATTTGATCACATCCATTCAACACAGCGCACAAGTGTGAAATTTATTTAAGTAAGCCGTGATCATGGAATCTGTGTGAAATATTTTAAAATGAATATGTGTTTAAAGAAGTGATTAAATAATTAAATTATTCAACATAATTTCCATATACCAAATGGTAAGATATAATAGCTATCTGATCTGTTAAAAGGAAAAACCTTTTAAACTAATCGATCTTCTGCACAACAATTTATGTCAGTGCCTTTTAAGATGATCCTTTCTTAAATGGAGAGCTGACAAAGAAATATGTTGGATACAACTGCTAAATGACTAGATTTGCAATGTGCAAGAAGTCTTTCATGTATTTTAGAATAGGTTAAAAATCCTGTCAGCTCTTAAAAAGCAGATTCTTAAGTGGTGTATTTTTTGCACCACAATGTTATGGCTGAATAGCAGAGAACTTATTACAACAAAACACAGTTTCTCTCATTCTTCTTCTCAAGACTTTGTCTTCAAAAGTACTGGGAAAAAAATGTTGGGCTTTTTTTCATCCTGAAAACAAAAATTAAGCAGATTTTAAAAAGGGACAGATCGTCCACAGCCATTTATAAAGCCTGGAAGCAATATCTCATTCCCACTCATTCATCCAGCCCAACGTGGTCTAGTCCCAATTATCTATCTCTAGCTGGCCTCCAGGACTGACTGATGAAGGCTTTGCTTGCATGATTTCCTTTGGCATTGCATCATCTCTGCATGTAAAGAAGTATTAAAAAATATCTGAGCTTGTCACTTTTTTGTCCTTAAGAGAAAAAAAGAGTTGGTATCATCACCAATTTAACAAGAGCTTTTTAGTCAATAACGTAGTGAAAATTTTGTCACTAAAATGCATTACAGTGATGCATCCTGTGTCTCCTGCCATACCTATCCTATATTAGTTATTATGCAGAGCAGTGTAAGATGGGAAAACAACGATAATTTTTCATTGTAATGGCTGCAGACAGTGACTGGTAAAAGGTGGGGAGCCTTGTATTACTTGCTCTTCCATATTCAAGTACATATGTTAGGTTATGTGTAGTATTCAACTAGGAAACATTTGTCCTGAAGAACAGGGAAGAAAAGCATTTTTGGAATTTGCTTCCTTGTCTGCTTCCAGAAATAAACACTAAAGTATAGCCCCTTGTTGGGCAAAATGTTGGACTCACAGAGATAGGAATATTTACCTAGAGATGAATCCTACTGAGGATCTATACTTTTGTCCTGTAAAACATCAGTCAAGTCATGACTATAACTCAAAGTATATCTCTATACTTAATGAAAACCCACATGCAGCTCCCCAGTACATCTCCATCCGAGTCAGGGCACACCATCTTTTTAAAATCAAAGAACAGTTGAGATTTAATGTTCACCAGTAAATTTCCACTCTGCTCCCTTTAGGAGAGTGCTTCCAATTTGCAGACGTCTTTATATGCCTATAACTCTTTATTTTTAGTGTCACTATATTGCCTATGAGACCTCATCATAGAGGTGGGCAGCTATCTACATAAGGTGAACATGCAGGATGTAAAGATGATTTTCTAATCTCAGAGAAAGACAGGCAACAATATAGAAATAAATAAAAAAGAATGGTGAATATGAGAAAACAATGAGGTGATATTGATTAACATGGTGTGTAGTACATCTCAGTGTGGCCATAGCCAATGAAAAACAGTCACTTCAGGGAAAGCGAGGTTTGAGGGACGTTCTGGAGGAGGAGTAGTTATTTTTTCTTATGTTTATGGGAAGCTTCTGCAAAGAGGGAGTGATAGTATGGGAGAAAGCATCAAAGTGCCAACTTGAAAAATGAATCCTTTAAAAATGGAGTTCAGCAGTATGATCTGGTTGGAGGTAAGGATACAGCATGGGTTTGGAGGAGGAAACAAAAAGTTTATGTTTGACACAGCAGAGAAAGCAGGAGGAGTAATATGAGCAAGACAGGGGATTAAGAAAAGTATTCTGCTCAAGGCAGGTGTGTATGATGATGCCAAAGAGAAGAGGACTGAAGAAAGTAAAACTCATGATGAAAGAATTCTGGGTTAATTTCTAGCCATTTTGATATTTATAAAATCTATGCATACTAGACATGCTGGGTGCAAAATATCTGCAAGATTTTATCAGAAGAGCTGGAAACTGATGAAGCAGTGGTGTCATCCACAGTGTCCCTGGAGAAGAAAGCTTTTAACTCAAATGAAATATGTATCCAGGTTAGGTCATCTGAGGCCAGAAAGTGTTACGAGTTAATAGAAAATTAGTGATGGGACATAATGTGTGGCTAATGTGGCTAATGCCAAAGGAAACTGCCAGCAGCCAAAATGAGAAGATCCTGTTTTCCCCCAGATACACCCTTGTGAATGAACGTTGCATTTGTCATCTCCTGATTGGGTTAGCACATAAAGTGATATTTAGAAGCCCAGTTTTTGCTGTTTATCAGCTGTTTTTTTGTAAGATCTCTGCAGAGGTTAATGCTTTGCCCAAGCTGGTCCTGATGTCATGGGATTGAGGAGGAGGCACCATCTCTGTGCAAGCTGTCAGAGGGGCAGAACCTGAGGGGTAGGGGCTCATTGCTGTCCCCTGCCATCCCGTGGTCTCCAGGAGTCTGGGTGTGACCTTGGCCCAGCGTCACCACTCTCATGTCTCATCCTCAGTGCTGATTTCGGCCAAGAATAGCAATGCAGATGGTTTTATTTAAATCCACAGATAGGACAAATGATGCAGCACTTTGAAGTGCTAGAAACACCTCGCCAAGGTTACAAAGACTTGCAGGCTGAGGAACAAGTGGGTGCACATTCCACACAGTACGGATCATGCATGAAATTCAGATACTCTGATGGACAGAATTGTGAGTGTGAAGAGGATGATGCTCAGGAGCAAATTAATAGAGAGGTTAAAGATTGTTTGTCTGATTATGTATAACACCAACGTACTAGAAAGAGGCATTATAAACATTGACACAGAAGACAGACTGCCCTCAAGTGAAGAGTGAAGTAATGTTAAAAGTAAAAATAATGAGTGATAAAATTTCTCACTTTATGCATCCCAAATTTAATAAATGTGTACGAGATTCCTGTGCAAAGGATTTTCCAAGTAATGATCATGAAATAGGATTCTTCCTTAGCAGAAAACAAAGACTTAGTGAACCATTTGCATTTGTCACTTTTTTTTTTTTTTTTTTTTTTTTTAATGGATGGAAAATGTTCCAAGACTTGGATCATGACTTAAGGCCCAGCTTTTACAGATACAGGACAAAACAACCCATGGGCTCCCCAGGACAGTGGTCACAGCACCAAACCTGCTAGAGCTCAAGAAATATTTGGACAATACCCTCAGGCACACAGTGTGACTCTGGGGGTTGTTTTGTGCAGGGCCAGGAGTTGGACTTGATGAGCCTTGTTTGTCCCTTCAAACTCAGGAAGTTCCATGATTCTATCATTCTGTAACCAGCCATCTAGTTTAACCTTTTCCACTGTGACAAATCATATAATCTGCAGGATAAACTAATTTCATTGATGTAGTTTTTATCTTGCAATTAGCATCCTCGTGTACTGATTAGCAGGTGAGGTGTCACAGTAAGTAGTTCCACATGTGTTACATGAATGTGCTGAGTATGGAAAGATCTTGCTGGATCAGATCCTAAGAAAAGTGACATCACAGAGACACAAGGCTGAGCTAGCAAAGGGGTAGGGGACAACTTCATATTAACCTTTGAAACACAAGAGATCTGTGCAGAAAAGATGAATTACGCCTTGGATGCTCAAAAGGGATATTGAATGGAGGACAGTAACAGATAGACGTGGTTACCTCTGTGTATCTGAGTGTGCCCACCCGAAGAACTACATTTCTCACAAAGACCATTTCAGGATTATATAGGATGCCACTCACTTCTTTGCTTTAAAGAACTCAGCTCATATCAGCCCACACATCCAGTGAGGTTATATGAGCAATATTTCCAGTGTTTTAACCTTGATATTTGTCTTGAATGGAAAATGAAATGCATTACAAACTCAGGGGTGTCTGATTTACATAGAATGGCTTCATAGGATGGCTCGGGTTGGAAGGGACCTTAAATACCACCTAATTCCACCCCCCAGTGCCAAGTAGAGAGGTAGGGCATCCTTGTTCTGAAATTTTTATCTTATATTTTATTTTTCAAATATGTTACATTAGACAGAAGAAATATGGAAACCAAGAAGTGTCTAGGTTATATCTTTTATCTTCTACATTTTTACAAAACTCAAATTCCATTGTAGATGTGTATTTTCCCTAAATACAGGGGCTTTCCCAGAAATAGAAGAATGTCTGATACCATATTTAACATATTATTGCACAGGCAGGCTTATTATGTAAGCTAATAATTGTATTCATGCCAATAAAAATTGATGAAAAGCCACACTTTTTTCTGTGGGTGTGTTTCCATCTTGCCTCCACAAGGAGATGTTATTTTTTGTGTTGCACTGGGCAAGGGAAGATCTCTATCCCTGACTCCACAATATATCACTGCTGGAAACAGTTCTCTGCTGCTATCTTTAGAGGCTGTAATACAGAAATGTAGCTAGAAAATATGGGAAGGGCATCATTCCCAGTGTTAGATTTGCAAATTTTAGTATGGGCCAACCTCCTGAGCAGCCTGTTGGTATCTTTGCATGTATGTGTGTGTGCAGGTGGGTGTTTTCAGATGTGAGCAGGCACCAAGGTGCCAAGGGAAGGATAGTACATCCACCTGTGCCTGTCACCACGGTGTGCCACAGATCAGATCTTGGAGCCACTTCAGCAGGACCTCCCGGGCTCTGTCTCTCTTCACAGGAGTCAGGTCTCAAAAGCCCATGCATGAATATTTAAACAAAAGGCATTAACAAACCTGCCTGGGAAATGTAATAAGAATGTCTCTTTGAAGAAAATATGCTACCAAAATGACAGATAGCCACATTTTTCACCTCTTCTGTTCTAAGTGCTCTTGGTGTTAATTTGTGAATTATGGTTCCTAATGAAAATAGTACATTATGAAGTAAGGATGGTATTATATTTTCTTAATCTGTTTTATAGAAGCCTTTTTGTTCTTCAGGCTGTTCTTATTTAAAAGCTAAGGCTTGTTTTGTATTTCACTGCCTGTCGCCAGCTTGCTGACAAAACTAAAGGCTATGAATTTGTTAGACCCTACTTTATAATATATTCTGTTTATCATCATTTCTTTTTCATTATGGTGGTGTTATTTTCACTGCTGTACTGAAGGTGCTGTCAAAATTTCCATTATAAATACTGTTTCTGAAGGGTCTGAGAGTCTAAGAGTTCTGTATTAAAATTCTTCCTGGTTGAAATTCGGCATGTGAATCTCAGTAAAGGACTGTTTACATTCAGATTAAATTGGCTTTGTCATCTTTTTAAAAGAAATTTACATGTAAGTATCGGGAGCCAAACATTTAGTACAGTCTCATATATTTAAATAACAGCAAGATAAACATATATTTATAGAAAATGTTTCTGAATTTCAATGGGCATCAGTCTACTACCACAAAGAGATGTGGAAGAAAAAGCCCTGATAAAATACACCTACTCCATAAATGCACATTGACAATTTCATGACTTGTACGTTACTAGAGCAGATTTATGCAGTAATGAGTAAAGATGTTGTGTTCAATGTTTGGCAGAGATGCAAAGCGAAAATGTAGAAGTTAGAAATGGAGGAATAGATATATCATCACAGCAGCACAAGGCAGGTGTTGGGTTTTGAAGAGATTCTATTGACAGGACCAAGAACAATCTTTTAGTGACCTCTTATTTCATGAGACATTCAAGGTGCTTAGTCAGAGTTTCTCTACATTTTAATTTATAGAACCTAATTTGTCCTGTCATTTCTCTGCTTTCACTGACTTTTCAGGGTGATACACCTGTCTGATGCTTATGCCTGCTGTAATACCTTGTTACAGGTCTTAGTTCATCCACTCACGTCCAAATCTCATGGTTACTGCTTTTCCTCCTCTAAATTTCAATAGCTTTACAATGACAGAAAAAGAAAACAGCATTTAAAAGCGATAGAAGAAATATTTTTAATTAAAGAGGTGCAATATATGAAAAAAATAAGCGTGGGATGTGCATCACAGAATAACTGTTCTACAAAAATGAGAAAACACAGATGTTTCTCGTGCTTTGATTTCTGGCAGTGTGCAGTTTTCTTAAAATAAAATAAAGGCATGGTAAGAACACTGAAAAGGGGCATTTTTATTTATTTTTTTTTCTGCTTCACTCTATGTCTCCCTTGCCCTCTACTGAGCCCCACAATGGGCAGCACTGTGGACACCTGCCTGCAGAGCAAAGCTCTGCTTTCTTTTGATCTTGGATACTAAATACAGATAAAGAGCATCCATCTGGAGCTGTGCTGTGCTAAAACCTTCTGAGAAAAGACTGCAGAAAAGATTCTTAAACATATGTTTACAGTCTTTCTTTCAAAGCAGAATAGTTGGAATTCCATGGAATACTGGTTTATGAGCGTGGCACAGAGTAACCTGCTTGGTGGAGCACTGTAGGTTTCCTCTGAGGAGCATGTGGAGGAAGCTGTGCTCCCCACTGCCTTCCAGAGACCTTCCAAAATCTTCATAAAATTCTTTCTGAAGGGTTGACAGATTGAGGTTCTTGTTTTCTTTTCTTTTTTTCTTTTTTTTTTTTTTTTTCTCTTTCTTTTAATAATGATCACAACTTCTGTAAATGTCTTTGGAGACTTAGGAGTTTCCATGGCTTGGAGCATATGCAATATCTTGCCTGATTAATATCAGTACACATTTCTGTGCATGTGTGTGAGTCCAATTTCTTTTTAAAAAAATACAGTTCATAAAAGAAAAAATCTCCAGTGATTAAGATATGTAAGAGATAATGGATTTGTTGACAGAGGCAGAGGGGAATAGTGTGGCAATATATGGGGAGGCTGAGACTACTGCCTATCTCTGTGGTCCATTCCCCTTGTGTTCCTCTAGCCCAGAGAGATGCCCAGAAGCCAGAGGGGTACAGCCCTAAGGAATCCCACAGCACACAGTGAGGTGGCAGATCCTGGTTTTGGCTCGTGTGCTCACTGAAATAGATCCAGAAAGCAGTGGCAAGACACAAGACTCCTCTTTAATATTCCTAGCTGAAACACCTACACAAACTCCCAGGTCCTTCAGTCAAGTGATATTTCACTGGTTATGAGGAAGAGTAACTAAGATAATCCTCCAAGCAAAAGCAAAACCAAAAAACCCTCCACAAAACAAATGACAGAAACAAACAAAGCCAACCAAAAAACCCCAAACCAAACGAAAGGGAACAAAATCCTCACCAAAACAGCAAAGGTGCAAAAACGCTCATTTACTGAGCATTTGTTTAGTGAAAAACAGTTACATAAAACGATCCAATGTTGCAAAGGTGTATTTTGCTACATGTATATACACAAACGACTGTGATTAAAGGAAATTCACAGGTGAAGCTTAATCCTTCTCCAGAACCATTTTGTGAAATGACTGATAGTGTAATTCATTTTGCCCTGTAAGTCCTAAAGTAAAAAAAAATAAAAATAGGTAATCATATGCACTGTCAGCAAGGTGTGCTGCTGTGGCACCCTTTTTATGGACTAGATAATAATAGAGCATTACAGAGTCTTTCTAGTTCCTTCTCCTTGAAAAGCCTTTCTATATTAACATACTGTACAAAAAAAAATAAGCAAATTTTTTCACTTTCAGAAACTACATCGTGGTATTGAGTTTTGGTGAAGAACCTGGGAGTATAAATAGAATTTAGTGTTGCCTTTTGAATAGCAATTTATTTAATCTTTGAAAGATTGCAGGCTGGAATTTAAGTAAAGAAAAAAAAAAGACAAAACAAATGTACAAATCTAAGAGTAAAATCAAGGTGGATAAGTGTGGAGCTAGTTATTTCTCAGCAAAATGCAGCAGGCTCGTGGGACTGACACCATGTCAATAGAACGATTCTATGAGTCATTTTTTCATTTTAAAGCTAGGAATGAAAGAACTCAAATAAATACTGTGGGGGCATCACTAGGAATGATATTCTGCTGATATAGGGACCTAAATCTAAAGACATTTCCATAACTTTGCTTCTGCAATAGTTAAACCCCTTCCAATTTCCAGTTCCATTTATTAATGAACATTTATTCTTTTTGTTTTACTCTTGTGCCAATATTGCGATTAAGTTAAGCTGCTCTTCTTCCTTCCCAGTGTTAAGCTCCTTGCTATATTCAGGGAGGAGGTGGTGTCCCCTCTCAGCCTTTCAGCAGTGGCAAATTGTTCCACTTAGTAACCCATGGGCATGCTTTGAACAGGACTACAATGAGCTCGCCCCTTCTTTCCAAACACAAGCTTAAAATTTGGCTTCCTGCCACTTGTCACTCAAAAAGCAAAGGCAAGAGTGGTTGAAATTGCACAAATGTCTCTATTATTGTTCAGCTTGTTTTGCCTATCCCTCTAGTGACTAGAGCTGAACAGCAACCCCTGATATAGCTGACAAAAAACTGCAGTACACAGGAAAAAACTGATGGAAGTTAACATTCAGGTATACTTGTGCCAACCTTAGCAACCCTGTGGACTATTATAAAAACAGGTTTTCACTATTTCTACTATTAATCATAGTAGAATGGTACCCAAAGACTAATCCTTTCTTTATTACCTATAGTTTCTTATAGGAGGCCAAGATTTCCATTTGGATGTTCCTCCGAGGAAATATCTCAGTGATGTCCAGCAATTCTGGGGGGCTCAGTGCAGGATGCAGCAAGCAAGTATTATTTTAGCTTGCTACAGGACAGACATCAATAACTCTGTTCCTCTGTCCAGATTGTTGTTTTCTTCATGTTACACTTGGTGGAGGTTGCATTACTCATCCCCACAAAGACTCAGGTGCAGTGGGTTCAGTGCCAATGAGTTTAATACAGAGTGATAAAGTCAAGGCAAAGCAACTAATCAATTTTGGAGGAAAGACACAAACCCCTTCAAGAAAAATAAACTCCAGAGTTCATTTGCTCAGCCATCCTAACTATCAATTATATATACAATGTGTTTAATATTAATTGCTGCTGTGAAAATTCTAGACTTCTCTTTCCTTGTAAATCATAGAATGGCTTGGATTGGAAGGGAGCTTAAAGATCCTTTCATTCTAACCCCCCTGTTTTGGACAGAGACCTCTTCCACTAGACCAGGTTGCTCAGAGTCCCATCCAAACTGGGATTGGGAACAAGGACAGAAAACAAGCATAAAAAAATTTATGCTCCTCACATATGAAAGACATGAAAACACAAATTGTTCTGATGTGTACAGACACTATATATCTTCAGTGGACCAAAAATCAAGGATCCAGGTCCTTCAGCTAAAAGTTTGAAATTCAAATCTAAAAGGAACATTTTCCATGTTCCACTGCCCTTTCCTGTCAAAGGGACGCTTTGATAGCGCTAACCTGGATTCAGAGCTTGAGTTCACATCCAGGCTTTTGGCTTGAGACCATATATTAAAAGTAAAATGAAGCAACCCTTAAAATATACAACTTCTCTTTCTGCCACATGAGTTACAGCAGGAGAGAATCCTTCCCTAATGACCCTGACCCAGAATAAGTGCGAGCCTGATTAAAACACTGCTTTCCCATTTAGGAAAATTTATGGCACTGTAAGTACTGAACATTTGGTCACAGCACTTTCACTACAGGTTGGCCTAATGAGTCTGTAATCATCATCTTTTTGTGGAGGATTTTTATCCCGGCAGAGCTGGTCTGACATTCACCAAGGTGCTCACATTTGTGAGGAGGAAGAACCCCACAGCAAAGAGGTGCTAGTGGCAGCAATCCAGCAATGCCAGCAGGAGGGATGGTGGGTGGGTTAGGGGATGCAACTGGGGCTCAGCGCATTGTTGGGACCCCCTGGAAGGGAGAGGGGGGCTGGTGTGAAGAGCCCTTACACTCCTACTGCTGATATTGTTCACACTGCAATGTGAAACTGGGTCTAATGTCTAATTTTTAAAGAACGTTGAAGTTTAGAGAAAAATATGTCCTTTTTAAAGCACACGTACATATACAGACGGGTAGGAAAAAGGATATTTAAACTGTGGTGTTCAAAGATGGCATGGGTGTCTTGTTTTCTTTTTCACAGTCCTGACTGCCCTGAACTGCTGCAAATATATTCCAAATATTTTGAAAACAGCATAGAGTTGTTGAAAGTACATTTTGTAGAAAGGCGACCTCAAAAGTAAACCATCGCCACAGGCAAAAGCATGTTACTGGGAACTCCTCAGAGACAGGGCTTGAATTCTTCCCTTCTTTAGGCTGGTTTTACACCAAAGCATTTCTGTATTTTCCACCAGAGTTGTGATTTAGACCAGTGCAGGATGGCAGAGAGAGTATCCCTTGAAAAGAAGAGCATTTATAAAACAGGAAACTTGTTTCTCTATCCTCATGCACTAAGTGCCATTTCCAGCAGTGGGCAGAAAGCACAGAGAGGGAAAGTACCACCCAAATAGTGAAAAAAAGCCACTGACAGCCACTCTCCCATTAATTTTTAAAGACAAACAATTATCTTCAATCTGAACAGCAGTTCACTCTAGTCTTTGATGGTGGAGAATATTCCAACATTAAAATTTTGTTAGGAAAATTTTCTTCTTAGAGGAGAAGAGTGCTGTAAGAGACAAAGAGGTTTTTTTAAATCTTGGTCTAGTGTCTTGAAAACATTTTCTTATTAAATATCGTTAAATATCTTTTGCTCACATGCACTTCCATTAGACAATAGTAGCAGTCACTAAGATGTCATGATATTATTTTTACTTTGCAAAGTCAACACAAATCCAACTTCTTTTTATGAAGTTTGTTCAGCACAAGCTTCTCAGAGAGACTGAAGCAAATTTGTTAAATGTTTCATGTCACAAAATTTGATTCCTCTCCTCCTCTCCCCAAACCCCTATCTGTCAAAAAATTATCACCCAGCTGCCAACAGATGTCATAATTCATGTAGGAAAGGAAGAACACATCCTCGGGAAAAAGAAAAAAAAAATCACAATTCACAACAGCTTGAAGGAAGTAGAAGAAAAAGAAAAAAAATCACTTTCAAATATTTTCCATAAAGTTACACAGAGGATGGCCATGCTACGAAGTTCAGTACTGCAGAGACCACGATACGTGGGGTATTGATTGGGAGTGGGTCCTTTAGCTCCAGGGCGCAGGTTGCATATCTTCCCCCTTGGAAAGGCTTGGGATATTACCTAGAAGTACCCAAAAGCTGTACATTGATTAGAATCATAGAAACATGGAGTTGTTCAGGTTGGAAAAGACATCTAAGATCATTAAGTCCAACCATTAACCCAGCATTGCCAAGCCCACCACTAACCCATGTCCCTAAGTGCCATATCTACATTACTTTTGAATTTTTAATTTTAGAGCATATTACTAGAAAAAGCCCTTAAATGATCATCCAACACGTATGATATTTTGCTGGGTTCTTCTGAAGTCTGTATCAGAGTAAATCTCAACATCTACATGGTCAGAGACTAGAAATTTGGAGCATAAACATGAGCTCTAGGCAATTAACAATAAAGAAAATCAAGGCATTTGAGAAGCTGCTGAGGATCAGTTCTGGTGTGAACACATGGAGAGAGAACTGAGGGCTGAAAAAGCCACAGAGAGAGAGAAGACGCCTCAGAGAGTGTCAAATCCTTAACTGAGATGTACAACACTCCTAAAGAAGGTGCTATTATCCCCATTTTTTCAGATGGAGAATTATTTTAGGTGTGACTTTTTTCATTTGCTCACAACATTAATATCAAGAAGAAGAAAAGCAGAATGAACTGCTGTGGCTGCCCTGCTAGAAAGGGAAACAAATACCTATGAGAAAACAACTTGCAAGAAGAATACAGCACTTGCCATTTCTCCACGTTGGTTTCAGAGGTGACTTCCTCAATGGCAGCAATATATCCTAGGAGCCCCAGTGGTGAAGGTAAGAAAGATAGTCAGCATGCTAGGAATTTACAGCCTCTTCTTTCTATTTATGTCCTGTAATATCCTGCCCCAACCCAGCCTGTGCCCCTGATGGTTTGTCTTGTGGGGGCTTTTGTCATACAGTGTTGAAGCATTTGAAAAAAAAAATAAAATAAAAAAAAATCCATAGCCTATGTGAAGAGTAATCCAGCAGGTATACTGGGCTGATGGAAGTTGAAAATTAGATTAATCCAATTTCTAGAAAAAATATATCGCTTGAATTAGTTGTTAATAAGCAACTCAGTTGATAGTTATAAGCTTTTGATACCACCCTATTCAATATGAATTTGACAGACATTACCACAGTGGTGTCCTGATCCCCTGCCAAGGCCAGAATATACTTCAATATTAAAATGTGAACTCACATAATAGGATGAGATTTGTGTCTAAACAATTCCACCTATATTTTCACAGTGGTCCATCCCATTTCAAAGGATCTCCACCTGCAACAGCCAAAGGGAAGCACCCACATCAACTACAGGCTGCCTCATGATTTGTGCATAAAAAAAAGGGAAATCTAGTGCTTTTCTGCACCTTATCAGATTTTCTTTATTTTACATATTTGTTTATTCTTTTACTTTTCATCAAATTGTGCTTCCTCATACTCCAGTCTAGCTAAGGAGTATCTTTAGTCCACAATTCTTCCAGGATTTGCTATTTAAGATCCCTTCCCCAATATCAAATAGAAAGATACTGTGATTGTCAATACCTATTGGTGTTTTCAAGTTTGCTTTTTTTCCTCTTCAGTATAATTATCCGTGTCAACTTTCCTGTGTTTCAAAACTTTGACTGCAAGACTGACGTGCTTACCACTGTTGTGCTCTCACAGCAAGTGGACCAAAATATTTCTGTATAACCAGAGAGTTATCATATGATCAATTGCTCTGTGTACTTTTCCTTGAAATATAATTGCATTCTACCAGCAAGACCCTCCTTCCTCATTGATTACTTCCCTCTCTTTACTTCTTACTGATTCATTTCTCCCATTCTCAGCTTTAATTAGCAGGGCTTATTCTTCTTTTCCCAGCCATTCAGAAACTCCTCAACCAGAAATGAGAAAACTACAACACATCCTTGGTCACACGAAGAGATCACAGCTCTGCTGGTATAATTTCTTGCAGCTGAACTATTTTAGCTTTCTCTTAGCCTTGCGGGTGTGTATGTGTGTGTGTGTGGGGGTATTTTTAAAACAGTTCTAAAGAAAACCTTTTATCTTTTCAAACCAACAACAGGTCAATGAAATTCTTTTGCATTCTGCAGCTTCAGTCTTCTCTCTCACAGAGTGGCAATCATGATTGACTCTTTTTCTTTAGTTTGTTGGGAAAAATATATTAGCTGCCCTTTTCCTTTTGTTTTGGCTCTGGGATGGTGGCAACCGATGTGCTCCGTCTGGGGGCATTTACGGACACAGAAGCTTTTTGGAGTGTAAATATGCTGCAAGGAGGATGATATTACCAGCTCTCAGAGATTATATAAATGTTACTGTAGAAAAAGCGTGGAAAAAAAATCTAATTAAAGACGTATCTGACAAGAGTTTTGATTGTACTCAGCTAAATCTGAAATCAGGTACTTGTGTTCGACACAGGCTTAAATCTTTCCGAGTACATACCTAAACCTATTGACTTTGAGCCAATATTTCTTTTCATATTGGTGTGTGAGTCTGAAAAAATCAAGGCTGGATAAGTTGACTTCAAGGTTGGTTGACTTGACTCTGTTATTTAGGCATCTCGGGGATGTCAAAGAAAAGTTAAAAGGTTCTTTTAAAGCAAAGCATCTTTTCTTTTGGGTGTGCGGGAGAAGGTCACAATGCTTTGTATCACACAAAGCCACAAGAAACAGAGTGAGAGACACATGATGCCTAGAGAAATTGGTTCTGCTGCATTTCTGGATAGAGCCCAGCTCTTACTTTTTTGGTTTAGAATCTCTTCCTTTAAATGCATAACTACATCGAAGCTTGAGGAAATTCACAGCTGTGCAGACAGAAAGCAGGAGAGATACTTACGTTCTACTTAAGACCTACTTACAGGAATTACAGAAATAGAAATAAACCTTCTTTCAGCGCTGGTAACATTTGATTGTTAGCTGGTACAAGGCCCTTATGCCTTTTGCCCCAGGGATTATGCCATCTCTCAAATTCAATGTAATTTGTGGTAATTTATATCCAATTATTCACCTTTCTCATTTATCCTCTAATTCTCTGTTTACTCATCGGCCATAATCCACCAGGACTGCAGTCTGGAACAATGGCTGGATATATTGGAAGATATCTCACCAGCCTGAAGACGACCTGAAATGAAATTTAGAAAGCTCATTCTGATTTGTCATGAAAGCAATGCTGTTGGCATGGATACTAATATTTAGATAATAATTATGTACATTTCTTTCTGGACACATTGGCATTGAAATTCTCTATCTTCATTAGCAACCTCATCTGTTGAAGGCTGTCAAGCCTATGAGAAAAAAGCCAAACAAGGTAAATAAGAAGGTTCAGGGAATGAAAAATCCATCATAAAATAGGCCCATAATGAGGAGAGAAGAAACAGAAAGGGCAGTTTAGCAGACTCAGAAGTGAATGATTACGACAAAGAGCTTGTGGAGTTTGCATTATGTACAGGATGTACAGGCAGACAGCTGTGTTGGACTGCATTTCTTTCCAACCTCAGGCATAATTTCCCAATGCAAATGCACCATGCAGATCATTGAGGAAAAAGTGCAGATCATCACTTAGTCTCAAACTTTGCAAACCCTTACTGGGCTAACTAACCACACTAAAGACAAAGTCTTTGGACTGTTCCTACCCAGCCAATTATGTTGATATGTGCAGGTGCACTGTTCCTGGGATTACTCAAGTGATGCATAATATGGCAAATGTTTTGTTCTTGTGTGAAAGTACAGCTCCCTCAATCAGTCATCATCCCATTAACTCCTAACAAGATCAAAACCATAGTTTCAAATATGTTCTCCTTGCTTAAGTAATGTCATCAAAGTAAAAAAACAAATAAAACATCCCTGACCTTATTTCACCAAAATCTTATTTAGAGGTGCCTTTGCAAGCTGATAATGACAAGCCACATTGTCTATCTGTACTTTTTCTTCTCTGGGCAATGCTTGCTCCTTGGACCTTTCAGAAATATTCGTGCTATATATCCTACTGTACAACATTAAGGCTGGTAAGAGGTTTTGAGTTTTGTCCCCTCACTGTGCATTCAGATCTGAAACAACACCCTGTTGTGCACCATGTGCAGTCTGAAAGGAAGGGGCCTATTTGATCGTGTATAAATGCTCACTAAGATGAGAAACAGAAAAGCAAAGACTGAGCTTCATCTTCCAATGTAGTGGCCAAAGAAAACCCAAGAAGTAAAAATGTTCTCGCTGATTTCAGAAAGCAGCCTTAAGGTGATAAAGATCTTGTCAATATGAATCTTTCCTTTCAATTTGGAGACGACAGGCAGGCAAAATCCTTTCCTGTTGGTAAACTTTTCTCTTTGTCTGCTTTGCAAGACAATGAGTATGTACATTATCTACAGTTTGACAGCTTTACAGGTGTGAGATTCCCAATATTGCTACAAGCTGCCAATCTCTTTATGATCTGGCACCGTGGGCTCCCAAATGTCGCCCATGACAACAGCCTGTTCGGTTGATCTACCAACAGTAAATTAACTGTGCAATACCAGCAATCAGAAGCTATGGACTTTAATTAAAGATCCTGTGATGATAGTTGGTTGGTGACTGGCCACAGGCTTCTCCAAGGTTTGGCCAGGCAGGTAGACTGTCTGTAAAAAGAACTGGGCAATCTTCTGCTGAGCTCTTTCCCTGCTCGATCTGCTGTTGCCATTGGCAGAGCAGCACTGCTCCACATGCCGCCATCAGCTCTGCTTTGCCATTGTGAGTCCCAGTTGCAATCCAAATATTTCCTCTTTGCAGTATAGGAAGCTGCTGTAAACCACATGTTCCAGGTGCTCGGCGCAGCGTGCACGAGGCATTTGGCAGGGGAGGCTGATCGTCTGAAATTTTCAGTCAGTAAGCATAGCAATATTCAGATACTACTGACTAAAGGCATTTTAATTACAAAACAAAAGTTGAGATAATAGGCAACCTGGCACTGTTAGACTATGAAAAAAACCACAGCCAGCTTACAGGGCAACCGAAGTTCCCACAGTGTTACACATCTGATAACAATTTTATCTTCTCCTTCTTGTCCCTATCTTTGCCCTGCAAAAGAAAAAAGGAGGAAAAGAAGTGCAGCATTTTCACAATTCTGCCTCTTTGTTCCTCCGTGTGTGACAGGAAATGGATTCTAAAAAGCTGCCAATGAAACTGTAAAAACGACATTCAGAAGTACTTCTGAAAAATTCTGATTACATTTTACATCTGGTGAAAAGACATGAAGGCTTCACTGATATCAGAACAATCCATCAGCTTTCACTCTGCATAATTATTCCTTGCCAAAGTGGTGCTCAGGGAAGAGACTGGAAAATGCCCTCAAGTTCTCATGACCTCCAGCTGTGGCTAGTGTTACTATCAGCGCTAATATTGCCAGCAACTATTTGCATGAAATTCCAGTTAAAATGAGATTAATTGCATGAACTAATGGACTTAATTAAAGAAAAGAACATATATTTGTTTTTAAATGAGATTATTTAGATTACAATTTCTTCCACTCTTACAATGTGCTGTTTGCTCAAGATGAAATGAGGCACCAGCAGTGAATTTTTAGTGTGTAATTCTTGTAATGTTCACGTGCAAGGTCCAGTTCACCATTATTTGTTAGGATGCACTGTCCCAGTGGGGAAATGAGCTCTTTCCAGAAACTGCATACTCAAAATGAGCTACTTGCTGGTTACCAGCAGCTCATGTTCTGGACGCAGTGGCTGCTGAAATGTGAAACCTGTACCTTCCATGTCAGCTGCAGCTCTGTTCCAGAAAGAGAGAGAAGCTCTGTAACAACAACAATGTAGTGCTCCGTGGTCATTGTCAGAGTCTGGTTCATGCTGTGCACCAGCTCCTTCTGCTTTTGCTCCCCATTGGCAAGGATGAAACAGCTCAAATCAAAGTGCAGGGTTAGGAAGTGCACCTCAGCTCTGCACGTATGCAAGGACAGTTCCCATCTCTTTGGGGTGGTAGCAGAGCTTGGTGGCATTTCAGTGCTATAACCTTAGACATGCATGGCCATTTGTGTGTTGAATGCACGTGAATGTGAGGAAGTTTGTTCTAAATTTCAGGTCAGTCAGCTGAACTACAGGGGGCATTTTTTCTTTTTAATAACATTCTTCAGTGTTTTCAGACCAGCATGGTCTTATTTCGTGTTCTAGAATTCTTGATTTTATCTCAGTGTGATCAAGAGACATTTAATGCATCATCCCACTGAGAGGCTTATTCCACTGTGTAGCTGCTCCTTTCCCCTGCTCTGATTGTGGAGTTTCTTCTAGGAATTAAAACTCCCTGCAGTTGTAATTTTGGAGCCTACTCACATGTTAGAGAGAGAGTGAGAAAGAAGTTTCCTTTCAGGGTAGTTTCCATGTTCAAGATAGATTCACCCACACATATTTTACACACACACAGAGGTGTTTATTATATCCACTTGTGCATAATTACAGCACTTGGTACTGATCAGCAACTAACACTGAGCAGCATTACACTGCTCCACAAATTAAAACTAGATCATTATAACATCCTTTAACAAACTACAGATAATGAGAAAACACCGGATCCTCACCAGGTAAAGCTACATATTTCCTTATTTAAATATGTAACCTTACAAGTATACTTAAAATCCTATTATTTTGATGTGATGAAATTATTCTTTTCATATAAGTTCCTGGCCATAGACCATCATGTCCCAGGCTTTGGTGCTTCACACAATGTTCTCTCAACATAATCATTGTGTCAATTCCCTGTTGGTAACACAAACTTGTACACTGACTATCTATTTGAAAGCTGTTTTGAAGCTCAGTGCTTTGCATAAGAAATCACGCATTCCACAGAGCACTAGATCTTTCTTCATCTCATCATTTCCATTTTATTAAAAACTTTCTGGTTATTCTGACCATGAATGTGTTACTATTGAGTACTCAGAAAGAAATGGGATATCTTGCCACTATGTCGGGATTTTTTCTTTTTCAAGACATCTCAGATGCTTTGTAGGGATTTCAAGCAGAATCGATTCACATTATTCTTTTTTTAATTTTATTTTTAATTTGTTAATTTTTAATTTTTTTGGTCTGGGAGTATAGACAGCTATTTCGTACCTAATCTTTATACAATGTATATAATAGGGAAGGGAACCATGCAATTTAGACCAAACTACAACATTTTTGATGATCCTAAATCTGCACGGTTGCTGAAACTGTTGCTATGTTACATGAAGACATTTTGTGGCACTAGAAATTATTGGAGAGATTGAAGAGCTGTGCCAGAGGAAACACAGTGTGTTACAATTCTACTACATCCTTTCCTTTTTCTGCAAAATTTTGAAAGTTTACTATAGAAGTTTCCTTCAAAGTAGAGAAAAATCCTTTCCCTGGAGATTAATTGTGAGAAATGTAAGTGGAAATACTCTTCTTTTCAATGCTTCTGTTTAAGAGCCATGCTAACACAATTTGTTGTATACTTGAGAGTGCTAGAAAGTTCACAGAATGATGCTATTTACAGAGACTTCAGTTCCCAGTTTCATATGTGTTGTAGGTAAAATTCTAAGAGGCAGGTTCCTGCTTTCTTTCTTCGGTCAGGACATCTCAGGAAGCAGCCAGCACTATTAAATTTAGACTATTTTGTATCAGAAAGTAAAAAACTTTAAGACTTGAAAGGTACATTTCCATAACAGAAATAGCTATACCCACTCAAAACTCATATGAAAATAGCAGAGACACTGCATCCCTTCTGTGTCTGTTGATGGAGCTGAGCTTGTCCATTTGAACATGGTGTTGTCTTCAGAATCAATGAAAGAACAAACACTTTTCCCTTCTCAGTTGCAGGAAAGTTTCTCTTCTGTAAGGTCCCTCAGAAGTGACAGAAATAGCTAAATGAGAGTTCTTTTATTTGTTGGTTTTTGGGGTTTGTTTGTGTGAAAACCAGCAAAAAACAAAGTTTCTCTTGTCCAGGGGAAAAGAAGTGAAGCTTTTCTATTTAATAATAATGAAATTATTGTCCTAAAAGCCTCATAATAAGAACAGCAATGCAGAGAGTGATTTCCCCATAGATTTATCAGAATGGGATCCAGTGAGCCTGCCAAAAATCCATTGTATAATGGCTTTCATGTTTTCAATGAGACTGAAGTTTTGCTGGTATAACAGATTATTTATCAAATATTTCTAATAACAATTTGAATTAGGCTGTTACTTGTAAACCCTGCTAAGTAAAGAGTAGAACATAACACATGATCTGAAAACAGATTAGAAATCAGAATGGAAAATAGGAAAATCATAGCTCCTGTTTCATTCTGTTTGAAGGCACCAATGCATGAGTTCATGTTGTCTCACAGGGCACCATAGTGGCTGCCTGGGCTTGGGTAATTGTTCTGAACTGTTACATTGAGCCTTCTGTCCTCATACAGCTCTCCCTTCCCCTGCCTCACTCTTCCTACCTAAGCACAATCTCCAAAACGTTAGAGCTTCAGTGAGAGCTGTGACAGTGCTTCAGAGAAAACACTCAGCCGTTGAAAGGAAAAGGATGTACCTCACAGGACCTGATTTACAGCTGTTATCACAGTATTAATAATTTGGTGCAGTGTCAGTCACCAAATGCTCCAGGCATGAGACACTTTGAGCTTCTCCTTGTTTGCCTATGAAATGGCTGATGCACTCCCCTGTAGCAAATTGGCCTCAGGTAAATACAACAGGGGGTTAAAATGCTAAACACAAGGAAACTCCGCTTTTGCCAAACTCCCAGGAGACATTTGAAACCATCTAGCAGTGCTTTTCAATTTTCACATGAATTTCAAATGCTATGAGGAAGGGATGAAATTTGAACAATGCAGATTGTCAAATAATTGGGACAGATCTACATAAAATGTTCTCGTCTCCAGAAGATACCCATAGATTATATATCTTGATTTAGAAGGACCATGTGAGTGTCCCAGCAGTACTGAAAAAGGCTCTGAGCCTCATACTGATGTCAGTAATTTTGGAGGTACCCACGAAACCAGATTTATCCATGGTTTTATGGACTTAAGAGAACAACATTGTACCAAACAGAACAACTCCACTGTGGGCTCTTGTAAGGGGGCTGCAAGGGAGCTGGAGAGGAACACGACAAGGGGGAATGGATTCAAACTGGCAGAAGGCAAGTTAGATTAGAGATTAGAGGGAGATTCTTCCCTGTGAGTCTGGTGAGGCCCTGGCACAGGTTGCCCAGAGAAGCTGTGGCTGCCCCATCCCTCTAAGTGTCCAAAGGCAAGCTGGACAGGTCTTGGAGCAACCTGGTCTAGTGGAAGATGTCCCTGCCCATGACAGGGGTTTTGGACTAGGTGATCTTTAAGGTCACTTCCAACCCAAATAATTTCATGATTCTATCATTCAATGAACTGTAAGCAAGGACCTGAAAACCTTTTCTCCTCTATTGCCATCACTAGTGATTGACTGTTTCCAAATATAGAGTAAGCATAATTTTTTATTTTCATTTGCAGCTGCACAGGAACATAAAGAATTCAATTCATTTTCCTTTGTTAGTGGTAAGAAAGGGTTTTCCCCTCACAGAAAACAAATAGCTACAATTCAGAGGCAACAGAGATAGGGTGAGGAGAAGAGTGATTGTGGTCTGTATAGATTCCTATACAACCACTCTGTACAGAAAGTGGAACACAAAAGTTATATATATATATTTATATATACACATATACAAAAAAACCCTTTGTGGGCCAGAGATTTTGGGTTTGATGTGGTTTAGATTTACAGTGCTTCTTGTGAGTTTTGTTTTTTGTGTTGTTTTTCTTAATGATCGACTTGCTGCAGTAAATAATTCAGGAAATCATCCTGTACTCTATTATTCTTTTGAGTATATGGATTTTTTTTTCTCTTCAAAGCTCAAGTTTCTACTGTGTGTTGAAATTTCAAAGCTCTCCAAGGAACTGAATACAGGTTTTGTAATTATAACAATTTCTAGCCTAACACCTGTACATCTGCTGTACCCTTTGGGGAATAGAGCAAAACAAAATGTATCAAATCCCTCTGGAGAAAATATGACAGCATTTCTATTTTCTAGCTTACCAGACCACCTAGGCTTATTATTTTTAGAACATTATGGATTGTTATTAAGCAATAGTGGATTGTTGCAAAAACACAGACAGACAAGATGCATAGCATCGCCCTTCTGAAGGAAACTGTATGAGTACAACTGTTCCTTCTGCAGCACTACTACTGCATTTTCATAGTCTATAACAGAAACAGATATAAGGACTTTACAGTCTTTTATAGAAAGATATCTGGAGGTCTTCAGCAAGAAACTAGTATTAACAGCTTTTGGTCACATAGAAACATCTTTCAACAGAAGCCATTTAAAGGTGTTCAAGTCTGATAAGTGTAACAAATGCTGCAAATTTCCACCTTTTTTTTTACCTCCTCAGAAATAAAACTTACCCTGTGCTTGCACATATGCTTAGGCAATATAAGCCATTATATGCAATTGAACTTTGGGAAATGTTTTTTATCATGCTGTTCTGTATCAGCCTGCTGAATACATATTATTTCATGTAAACGGAAAGGCTAAAGTAGTGTGCTGAGCTATCAAATAAATATTATGCTCTAAAATGAAAATATTTTTTTTCTAAGGGACAATTTTATTGGTTTTTTTTGGAAAGTATCACACAATGATAAAGATCTACCTGATTTTATCATTAGATCTCATAATAAATACAAAAATTAGGACACCTAGGAAGATATTAAATTTGTAGGGAAATCCCAGCTCTAGTTAAGTTAATGGCAAAAATCCCATTTCACCTCGGTGCTTTCTCAAATCACCTTTGAAGACTAGTTACCTTTCTGCCTCCATTATCATTTTAATTATTCTGCTACTTTTTAAAATTATATCCACACATTAGTTTGCGTCTCTTGTGCTGCTTCTGCATATTTCACCATTCAGAGTTTGAAAGCTAGAGAGAAACACCTGATTGAATGACAACACCTGTTGTCTTGTCTGATCCCACTCTGGTTTCTTGAACGTTTCAGTGTGTGGGTACAATGGGAGCATCACATCTTGCTCTAATTTGTGCTGCACTGTTTCTTAAGAACAGCAACACCATGGGCACCACAACAATCCTTCTTCTCTACTCTACCTGTGACAAACATGTTCTCTTTGACCCAAGCCAGCCCCAGATAAAACCAGATCAAACTTGATACATTTATTACATTGTGTAGGGGCAAAATTGTGTTTTGTGGGTTTTTTTAAATTGTGTATTATTATTGCAGAGTAAATTAATAGGTGAAAAAGGTGATGAAGTGTACACAAGTATGGGATGTGACCAGCAAAACGGGGAGCACCATCCTGACTCACACAAATTTGGAGCACACTGTAAATTTAAAAATACAAATCTAAATTTGGAGCAGAATATATGCATAATATCATTAATTAAATTTCATATAGACCCCCCCAATATTGTAGATGTTTCTTAGAGACAATAGTGTGAAGATGTGTAATTCATATAAAAATGAGCGGACAGAAAAAAGTTAGAAGGACAAATGTCAAACTAATTTTTATAATCATTACCAAGAGTTGTTAATAATTTTCACCATAACATTAGACTATTCACAGCTGCTACCCCTCTCCAGGAGCTCCTCTGTCTGCTTTTGACCAAACAGATGGCGTTTTTCAACCCTGATAGGCTCAGACCTCACCTGCCCATGTAGAGGCACAGGAGGAAGAACAGCTGTAGTTACACTCAGCTATACCACCACTCTTTCAAGGTCCTGCTCCTCCCTTGTTGCCAAGTGCCCCCGTCCAACCCTCAGATATTCACCATTCTTTAGGCATCATATTTTTTTCATGGGAAAATGGGGAACTGTTCCTGAGGAAGATGCAGCTTGGATGGTGGATTGAATGACAGAGTCATAAAGAAACAAGGAGATAAGACTAACTAAAAGCTGAGAGGTGTCAAGGACGGCTTTTTAAAGCTTTCCTTGGCTGTAGCTAGTATGACTGTAAACTGGTATGACCTAATTCACTCCAGTTTGGTTTTAAACGACTGCTGAAGAGTGGTTTAAATTGCTCTGCTCACCTTTGCACTGAGGTGGACTCATATCACTTACACAGTCAATCATTGCATTCCAGCCAGCAGTGTTAGGGGTTCAGGGCATAGCCCAACTGAGACAGCTCTCAGAGCTGCCATCAGTGTCTCCAGGGATGAACACAGAGAACAATTGCATTACCCACCTCCTGATAGTCCAGTCCAAAGTCCTCACTTTCACATACATTATAGCTTAGGAATTGTCTGCTCTTGGTTGATGTTTGGACAAAATAATCTAGAGGTCTTTTCCAACATTAATTGTTTCTATGATTCTAACTGATTACAAATTCCTGGGATCCCCTTGGTTGACCACACTGCGCATCTGATTCTCTGTTCCTGGGGTCTCTTCTGGAGCTTAGGTTATTTCATGAACTGTTGGACATGCACACAATCAATTCAAGCACTAACTAGAACATAATAAAACCCATCAGCAACACTTGTATGCACATGCCTTGACTAAACTTGTCATATGAATGCAACCTCCTTGGTTATTTTAAAAATTCCATACTGTGAACAAGGATCAAAAATGTCAAATCCTCCTTTACCACACAACATAACCTCCTTTAGAAACTCAGTGAAAGCTATTTGTAAGAAAATTTGCCAAGAAGTACCTCTAAATGAGCAGGAATCAGTATTGTTTGGTGTTTCCAAGTGAGTAGGACTATGAGAGCAGGTTTGCTGCAAAATCTAGTGCTCAGACAGTAAAGAACTGGTTGGTGTTTTTTAATGCATTCAAAATATGTCATATAACTATGTAAAGTGTCCTTTTTGATGCCTTCTCAGAAAAGTCATACCAACTTGTGCAAGCTTTTTTTTTTTTCCCAGTCCAAAGTAGCATAAAATTTTGCAGATCAAGAGCCAAGTACCCATTTCTTTGCATAAATAATGATTTTGTATGCCAGATCTGGCTTTACACTGGGCTATGGTGTAAAGGTGGGTTTGGCAATATGGAAGACTTATGGAAATTGATTGACTGCCCTCCTCTAAAAAACATCCGTGTCTACACTAGCTTGTTACTCACTTCACTCCAAAGCCCTACTCTTGTTTCTCCATGTTGTGTATATCCTAGTTTCTTCCCATGATCCCTCCTTGGCAACAGGAGTCATAATCACCCCATGGGAATACAAACTAAGTGTCCTACAGTTTAAACCTTGCCCAGTCTGCTCCAAGGACCTACAGCTCTGCATACTGTGACAGTGAGGTCACCCACCTCCACCAGCAAGAAGGTCAAGGGTCTTTCCTTGACATGGTCTGCCAAGGCAAACAGAAGCAATTTTCCCTTTCCTCCACTGAGTGGAACTCTAGGGAGTAGTACAGCTGGCATAGTACAGGCAGCACTTGATTAGCACAAGTAGGGGAGAGAGATTCTGGATTTTAGTAGTGCTATTATAGCCAGCTGGTTTCCAGTTTGGAGAATGAAAAGACTATGATCATCCCTCTGTTCATAAAGAAACTCTCTTTCCTGCCTCACATGACAATGCACTTGAGCAACTGCTTTCTAATCTATGTTCTTCATATTGTTCCTGTCACTTTGACACTAGACATAAAAACCCAGGACAGTGTAAACAAACCTTTTAGCTAAAAGAAGATGGCTAAAAAGGATTGATTGTATCAAAAATGGGTCTTGCAGTGATGCTCTTTATCTTTTCCCTTCCTCTGTCTCATAGCCCTTTATCTCTTCCCTACTTAGAGCACAGAGCTTCTTACATCTTGCTATCTAAATTGCAGGTCTTCCAGCAGTTTGTTACATGTAAGGAAACATGGATCTTTTGTGTGGTGCAGAAAAGCTCTCATTTTGTTAGTTACAAAGTCAGCACTCACAATACACTGAGATTTAGGGTTTTCTCATGATATCACAATGTCTAAAGGCATAGAAGCCACAGCTCTGGCATGAGAATGAAAAATACAATTTCAGAGAGTCAGTTGGGAAGGGGGAGGCTTGAGAATGTGCAGAATGTTTGTACACAAACTCAGAGGAGATGTTTTTAAACTTCTCATTCATTTTGAAATGTTTGTCATAGATATGTGGCCCCTGACAACAAACAGAAAGGTAGTGCTTTGGAGAAATGCATCAGATCAAGGGTATGGCTAATTGTGTTGACAAGTTAGTGATGAAAGCTTGTGTTCTTTTCAGAAATGAAAGATGCCTTAGACACCCTTTTCCATGTTCTACTAATTGAAAGTATTTCAGAAACGGAATGCCTTCTAAAAATCAAAGTGAAAAACAATACTGTTATCTTCTATCATAAGAGTTTGGCCGGCATAATTTTCTTGGAAGGAGGAAGGGTGGAGGTGGGCCTTTAATTCAAGGTTACAGAGAGAGATAGAGAGAAAAATGTAATTTAACATAGGATATCACAGATTAGGTAACAGCACTCCAGGCAGAAATGATGAGCAGATTAAATGTTGACATATTTTTTAGGTTTTCTTAATTTGCATTCCTCTTCCTGTCTTGTCAGCAGGCACAAAACGAACAGTTACAGGTAACACAGGAAAATCGTGTTGGGCTCTGAGGACCCTGACACCAGAAGGACATGAACCTGCTGGAATGAGTCCAGAAGAGGCCACAAAGCTGCTCGTAGGGCTGGACCGCCTCTGCTATGACGACAGTCAGAGAGCTGGGGATGTTCAGCATGGAGATGGCTCCTGGGACATCTTAGAGACCTTCCAGGGTCCCTGCAGGGGGATTTTGAATAAGGGCCTGGAGTGACAGGAAAAAAGGAAATGGCTTCAAACTGAAAGAGAGCAGGGTTAGGTTAGATATTAAGAAAAAATCCTTGACTGAAGGTGGTGAGATCCTGGTACATGTTGCCCAGAGAAGCTATGGTTGCACCATCCCTGGAAGTGCCCAAAATCTTGTTGAATAGGTCTTGGAGCACTTGGACAGTGGAAGGCGTGCCTACCCATGGCAGGGATTTTGGAACTAGATGATTTTTATGGTCCTTTCAAACCCAAAACATTCCATGATTTGATGAAAACAATCCCAGGTCCTTCACCAAGAAACAAATTAAAATTTCATGCCATTTCTATGTGTATAAAGAGAAAAGGGCAAAGAATTCCTTTCCTGGATCATACTGGCAGCAAGCAGATGGCAATTGCTCTCCCTTTCTGTAGAGGATGATGGAACTTAATCTGCAGTTCAGAGGTTCTTGCATGGTTTTAAACTGATTAGCTCATTCTGAATGCAAACAATGCTCTGAGTATAAAGCTCATCTCACACAGACTGGCTTAGTGGTTGAGCACATACACTAATGTTCAATCAGTGCCGGTGCTCCATTTTTTATTAATCATTTTCCCTGTATATTTGCAAAATGGTACTCTTTTTTAAAAAATAAAAAGTCTATAATTCTCCTGTTGGTGCTTTAAAATTAAAAGAATTGCATCGGTAGTGTTGATAATCGAGAAAAGAAAAAGCACAGTATTATACCGAATTCCTTCTATTTCTTTGCGTTTAAGACAAAAAAAAAATCACATGCAGGAAAGAACAGGAAAAATGTCTGTTTTAACTCTATCTAAAATAAGAAAAAAATGTGTCTCCAGTTTAAAAATTTAATTTAATTGCAGTTTGATTGTGGTAAATATGATTTCAATTAATTTTACTTAACAAGTGCAGATGGAGCCAAAGTCATATTGATGTATCTGAAGATAAACCCCAAATTTTATGCTAGGAGAAATAATAGTGAAATTGTCTTGGCATGTCTGATAAAGCCATAGTGAATAGAGTACAAAGAATGACTTCAGACTTCTTGGATTTAGGTGATCAACAGATACATCTGATACCATGAAGCATTGTTTTTCTTACCCACCAGATTATGAAAATGAGCTCTTAATGAATATATTATCAGCATTTACAACTCCTCTTCAAAGCCCACTGGAATATACCAATTGAAATTTTCAACAAAAGTCAAGTAACTGAATTCATTAAGTAATTATGTAGGTCCCATTAGTACTTACGTATATATTTTAGGATGTTGAATAACTCCAAAAATCTGACCCTAGGTCATTTCAAAAATTTGAATTGGGGCCAAGATTATGTGGAAATATCGATGTGCTATTAAAAATCCATTTTGACCCTTTCATACATGTTTAGTCACTTGAATAAATTCATGGATTTGATGCATATATTTGATCACAAGGTACTTTTGCAGGCTTTTTTATTTTTCCTGTGTATCAAATTATTTGTGTCAGTCCCATTAATGGTCCAAACTGAGTTACAAACCCATGCAATCATACTTGTGTTTATTAGATCCATTTCTTGGGATCATCCTTAAAATATTTGTGTTTTCCATATTTTCCTTTATTGCTTATTGGTTGGTTGTTGAACTGTCTTAATATTTCTTCTCTACTAATGAATACTTATTTTTCATTGAGTTCATGGAGCAACTACTCCCACACGTTTGTTATCTTTTTTCCTGCTCCCTGCTCTAAAGATTTTTTTTTCTTACATAAACAGCCTGTATTGCTCTGAACTTTTTGATCTGGAGATAGAAATTCCCATACCAATGACTCTTCTGATTTCCCTTCTGATTTTAGGGGCACATGTCTCCCCTCAGTCATAGAAGCTGGTAAGGATTTTTTTTCCCCATTCTGTAACTCCTGTCTCTCTGAACCATAACTTTACATTCAGCAGCAGGGTTTAACTCTTCTCGTCTGTAAAGGACCTGCCAAGTCTCACTCACTTTGAATGAGAGATGTCCTCACTTTGATTTTTAAATTGCCTTAAAATTAAATCACTCCACTTTCGTGGCAGATGATTGTGTAGTGTGTTTCAATAAGACATTCAGAATAATGTTCCTAATCCTCTGAAATTTCATATATTTAAATTGTCACATTTTGAATCATGTGTCAGGCTCCCAAGATTTGGAGCTCTTGCCAGTAATAAACCATTGCCCTCTCATTTTTCCATCTTCCTCAATGTTTGCTGTTGTTTGTGAGGAAGAGTTGTGAGTAAAACCATGTTGGCACTGTCTCCTTTTTGCTGCAGCATGGAGAATTCTTGGTTTTCTGTGCCTCATCCTTCATAGTTTAAGGTGTACTCAGAATTACATGGTAAAATTTAAAGTGAAAACCATGGACTTTTCATTATCTTTCCTTAATATGATGAAAAAAAAAAAGAAAAAAACTCAAGCCAACACCTTGAAGTTTGATTTTTTTTTTTCAATTATATATAGCATTTACTATGTTGTTATGAACTGCCTAATTTTTTCCAGTGGAATCCCAACAATGTAATTGAACTAGAGAGCTGGTACATTACTACTAATGAATATTCTACTCCTTCTATCCTCTAGTGCTGAAGATGGTGATCAACTGTTTTGCCAAGATCTAAAAAGATAAAGCAGGATCCAGAAAAATCCAAACCTCATGTATTGATCCTCTAAAATGTTGTCATAGCAAGAGCTCCCTCTATCTACTTCACCAAGGTCTTCTAAAGACAATTCTTTCCAACTTCATCTGACTCCCAGGCTTTCATTAACATTTCACTAACATTTCACATTAACAAATCTTGGTTAAATCAAATGCAGCTTTGCAATTGAGAGCAGCTGATCTGAGAGTTTGCACAGAGAAATGTGGGGATGCCACAAGATTCTCTTCTGCCATCCCAGTCTCTGAGAACCACTGGAAAATAAAAAATTCACTGCATGATGACACAAAATTCTTGTCCTTTAAAAAAAAACACATTATAATTATTTTGAGATAGTTTGAATCAGGAGAGACTAAGAGTTCTAATTTGGGTAGCAAAGCTGATAACTTTGACTATCTCATGCTACCAGGATAAGCCACTGCAATGCTAATTACAGGATTAAAAACTAGACATTATAAACCCAGGGAGATAGTGCTCTCCCTCTTTATATATTTTTTTTCCCCTAAGAAAACTAATTAGATTAGGTGCTAACTTCTCTAGAATATTGTTGTTGTAGACAATTAGACAGTGATCTGCAGAGTTCCTGCTGTTTATCTATGAGCTTAAAATATTCCAGCCCTTGGATTGCATTAAAAGTCCAAATGCCCAGTAGCTTCCTTAGTTGTTGCATGAATGAGATTAGTTCTCATATTGGTGATAACAATTCTCACATAACAAAAAAAAATATATTATGATTAGGAGACATTCTGAAAATCTTTTTACTAGTTTTAAAACTCACTTTTCAATGAGACCTTAAATAAAAAAATCAGGTGCAAGTGTAGAAATGCAGTAAATATAGAGACATATGGATCTGGGATGAGTTTTGTTCATGTCTGAAAGATCATGAGGGATACAAAAGAGAATTGTGACATATGGAGGAAGCAGATTAATTAATCTGAAAACAACCTTTGTACAAGGAACAATTTCAGCTCAAGTAATTAAATGTAAAATGTTGCATAGTTGTCAAGGTTTGTGTAAGGAGAGGGAGTCAGAACAGTTATCAGGTTCTGAGATAGTGCTGTAAAACCTTGTAATCTAATAAGGTAGAAACATTGATGTGTGATACTGAACAGCCCATTTTACCTGCACAATTATTCCACGTAACAAAGAACAAACACATCATCCTGCCTGTAATATATGCACTGATTATTATTTACTGTTCCCTCTCTCTGCCCTGCTCTAAGTTCAGCTTTGGGGAAACTTTCATCACTTTATCACCAGAATAATTTTCCCTCTTCATCTCTGACACCACATTTAAAATCTTGCTTTCCATTGCTGATAGACTCAAACTATGTACTCTCTACTCTCTGGCACATCTGTCACAGCTGGGGATGTACTTGCCCAGCTAACTCCTGTCAGACACTTTGCTGGACACTGACAATGTTATAATCACCTCTTTGCGTATTCTGCAGTTTCATGACTTAATCATGGGATTGTAAATAACCACAGAACAGAAAGCTATTATTTTAGATCTTCTTGACCATTATTTATTTTGAGGAAAATATCCTCAAGCTGTCTAGCGAGGAGATAGCCCAATAAAATATTAAGAACAATTTTGTCAATGTAAACTCTGAAATATTGAAAGGGTTATGGTGTGGGGTTATTTTTTTCCTTTATAAATCTCAGATGCCAAGTAACCCTGGACTCGAGCAAAGAAAAATTGTTGTCTGAGCAGAAAGGTAGCCTGGGCATGGCTCTCGCTGAATTAATAGGGCTTTAACTCTATCTCACTCCTCTTCAGCAAAGTGAGATTTGGATTTTTTTCCTGGGATTTCAGGAAAAACAGGGCCCCATTATGCACATACTGATAGATCCTCCTTGAACACAACTTGGAAAGAATTTAGTCTGCCTGGGACGGAAGGTAAACAGACAACAATATTTAACACCTACCTTGCTCAGCAAAAGCAACGTTTAAGACAGAAGGCTTAAAAACCTCTTGGGTTTTGTCTGGCACATAGTTGAGACTTCTTGAAACTAGTTAACCAATCCAAATGAAAAAAGAATGCTTCCAAAGCCCCAGTATTGGAATATATAAGTAGTATTTCCACCGAATTTCTTTCCAAAGTCACTTCAGTCCTCAAACTCACACACAAATGATATGCATGCATTCTTACAAGCACTTGCTTTTTCCTTTCAAATATTTTGGAAGAAAAAAGCAAAGTTTAATTATGAAGAGATAACCAGAGGTGTTACCCTCAGAATTTAATTATTATTTGATTAAATTTCAAAAAAGCTATGACGGGGCAGAAAGTA
Organism: Serilophus lunatus; assembly: GCA_013399895.1. Lineage (NCBI taxonomy): Eukaryota > Metazoa > Chordata > Aves > Passeriformes > Eurylaimidae > Serilophus > Serilophus lunatus. Next base: position 2,283,148 of record VXBA01002417.1, on the reverse strand, counting down.
TAGTAAAATAGTAATTATGAAATAAGAGATATGAATTAAGATAAGTTAGAAAACATTTTTTTAAATGTATGCTTGTGGGAAAGGGAAGAAAATAAGAGAATGTTCTCTTAGTCTTATGAAATATGAACATTTAGAGTTAGAACATGAATTAATTGATATCATCTGGTGAAAGGATATGGAAACCATGCTGCTTTTTATCTTAAAAAATACCTTTCTGTGAAAGAAATGGGATGTTACTGTTGTAAGGTGGGCCATATTTTAAACTACATAAAATTTGGGAGTAAAAATCAAACAAATATGGTGGGAACACCAAGACTGAACAAATGATAAAAGATAGAGACCAAACTTAGCACTGCAGAAGCAGCAGATGTATAAATCAACGTGGCTCCTACCATGTATCCTCAGAGCCCTGCAGTTGCAGTCACCGCTGACATATTTTGAGCAGCTGGAATCTTAGTCTGCTGGTTTCCTCAAGACAGCAAAATTAAACATACTTTCAAGTGTTCATATTAATGATGGATAGTCTTATTCACTTCTTTAAATTGTAAAGCTGTTTTTCAGCTCAGAGAGTTGTCTGCTTGCAGCACCAGGAATGGAGAGCTCAGAAGTGGAAATTTGGGAGGTGAGGGTTTGTATTTTTGAGGGTTTGTTTTTTTGGGTTTGCATCTTCCTGGGAGGCAGAAAGAGTATGAGCTGAGCTGGATGCAGCACTGAGCTCTGAGTGCAGGACAGAGCAGCAGGAGCCACAGTCTTCACTATCTCCTCTCCACTCACTGGCACAGGGAAACCCAAACCTGCCTCTCAGCCCATCTGTCCTTCTCTCCTTCTGACTTGCACAAATACTCACTGTAGGGTCTTTAGAAATAACAGCAACTCAATGTGTAAGTTTTAAGACTTGATTTAGAGGTAATGACCTGGGAATGTATACTGAGAGCTCAATCTTGCAAATCTTTACTCAAGCAATAATCCACACACACACAGAATATTCACTCTAAATTTGGGATTAATTTCATGTAAAGTCCTGCTTTCCCAGTTATAATTCATAGGAAAACAAGCCTCTTCTTTTAGATTTCACTTCCTAAAGAGGACTAAGCACTTTTCCTTGTTTCTCAGTTCTTTAGTGCATCAACTCCTTTTTCTCTTTGGAATCTGCATTCTGCTGTTGTGTTAATTTTACTCCTAGGTCGTGAAGTCAAGTCTAAGGAAAGCATCTAATCCTGAAGTCGATTAATAAATCCATCTAAACACCAATTTTATTAAAACCGAGGACAGGACAAATACCTTGCATGTGTGTCTGCTGAGATACCTTTGTACTGTCCTTTAATTAAGGATTTAGCAGCTTACAATTATCCAGCTGTATTTTCCCTGAGTTAACTAGTTGTTTTATTACCCTTAAGAAAATACCAGCCTCTTCCTCCTAGCACTCCTACTAGGAAGTTTCCTTGAGTGCAAGGTAAACCCACCATGGAGGCTCCACCTTTATTTTTCTGAAGGATGCACAAGTGCTGCAGTCTTCTGGTATGATTTTAATTCCAATCACAGATGAGTTCTACTGATACTTCATGTTTCAGTGGAAACATGCAGGTTTTTGCTAATGACACTTTGTTTTTGTAGGCACTGTGCCTGATTTTTAAAGGAATATGCTTTTATGGGCTGGAAGGTGGGAAGAAATAATGGAAATGGTGTATTCATTCTATTTAATCTTATTTCAGTTTCTTATATAAGAAATGTATGAGTCACATTCTAATATCAACTTTTCTGATCATATCAGAAAGGAGCTCAAACATATATTTGCATGTAGTTCCTGTAACAGTGGAAATTAATTGTAAATACAACTGTTCTGTACACATATTAAAAAAAAAAAAAGTCCCACCTTAGTAATTACTTAGTAATTTTAAAAAATTACTTACTTTCCTTATTTCTATCATGTCTATAGAAGCTTTCCTAAACCAGCTGCTTATCTCAGGAATGTATATGTAGAGAAGTGACTGTATGCCAGAGACCTCTCTGCACATTTATAAATGGGGAAGTAAAAATCCTAATACTTGACACATATGAAAACACAAAGAAGTTTCTCCTGTGGCAAAGTACTTTCGGTCTCCCTTCGTCAGTTGCTAGGAAACCTGTTTAAGAATTAATCAGGGAAACATCACAAATGCTGCTAAATCATGCACCACACTACAGATTCAGCTGCTCCAAAGAGATGAGAAAACTTGCTTTTTCTGTTAACCCGGCATAGGCTGGTATGCAGCACCATTTCCTCCAGTGACTGCACTGCTGTACAAGTGCAAAATATTTACACTCTGTCTCCAGCAAAGTTGACAATCATGTCTAGCCAAGAACGACTTGTACAACAAGGACAAACACAGGCATATTAGAAACGGAGGGTGGAAGGAGATGCTTAGCCAGCTCCAGGGCATGCTGGAAGTTCAAGTTTGGACTAGAGACTTAATTTCTTTTAAAGACACTTACAGTGATTGTAATAAAGGACTAATCGGCTCTGTACACCCCGGAGTGAGGATGGGAGATGCAAAATATGATTAAAGCAAAAAGGTGAGTTGTCATGGCAAGGAGTGATGCTGCAAACTGGAGAAAAGCATTGCAAGTACCAGGAGGTTGCACCACTTTACTTGTATTGCCATGGATCTGGTACTCTGGTGTAAATGTGCTTTTCAAGAGCGTTCCAGTTCCTGTGTAGAAAGCCAAATAAGTCATTCCTGTATCAGACACTTTCAAATCAGTCTGGCATGTTCCTCTAAAGGAATCACGGAGAAAAAGCACTCTGGTGAAAACATACACAGGCTTCAACCAAGTGCTTAAACCACTGCCAAAGCCATATTTAGAACAGAGATGAGATTGGGGCTGGCATGGAAAGGAGGGAAAAGCTGGCTCTTTGTGCATAAACTGGGGCCCGAGGGCTCAGAAAAGGATGCTGGGGAGCAGGAGGCTGGGAAGTGCTAGAGTGGAGGGTCAGAAACTCCGTTCTGCTTTTCACAACATATGTTCCATAGCTGTTCAGCCTCAAACTGAAGAGAAAGATCCTGCCATCAAAAGCCAAAGCCTTACGAAAATAGGTGTAATTCTTGTGTGACTGCAGCTCAGGAATACATCCATTGTGGGTTTGAATTTAAAGGTGAGTGTGTGTTCTGATCCAAGGGAATTACACTTCAGCCGTTGGTTACGGTTTCAGGAATAATTAACTTGGATTTAATTTTATTCAGGTAAATTTAAATTTTACTCAGGCTGGGACTTTGATGAGGGCTGAAGTTTGTCCCAATATCTCTTGGATAATGAAAACGAGGCCTTGGAAAAAAGCCTGTGCACAGACTCCATGGCAAAACGAGCAGGCTATTTTGCTTTTAAAGCTTTGTGCTGCATTCTGGGGCATCTCTTATGCCAAGTGTGAAATAAAGAGCATTTTTTAGAAATTTCAGAACAGTGGTAACAGAACTTAGAAAATCTCCACTTCTCATCCAGTCCACGGAGGTTCCCAGGCTGATGTGAGCCCATGGGACTGCGACTGCTGCCACTGGTCTTGGTCAAGTTGCCATCAGACAGATGTCTCTCCTGCAAACCCACCACAGTACTTGGCAACCTGGTTGGAGATTGTCTGCTGCTACTCATAAAGCTGCTTTTGTTTTGCTAGTTGGAGGTGCTATTAAATACAGAGGAGAGGAATTAATCACAGTGAAGGAGCCAAAAAAATGAATCGGTGTGGAAAGCGAATTACTTGCACTTCTCAGTATGTGGCCTGTCCTCCTCAGGACAGGGACATACTGGCAGAATGAACAAGCAGAACCTGCTGCTGTGGCTCGTACCCTTGATCTGCAGAAAGAATTGTTTTCTGGGTCTTGCAGCCTGATCTCTGAAGGCACTAAGTACATTTTCAACTGAACAGAAAAAAACTATTCCAGACCAATCTGCCTCCCAGCCCCCAAGTGCAGCAGACTGTATGTTAGCAAGTACTTTCTCTCAGATCATTCTTTTGGGGGTGTTTAGTGAATGGACTGGAATAAAATGGAATAGAATTGAAAGAATCTAATATTTTCAGTCAGAAGGGACCTCCAGTGATAATTTTCATCACATTTATCCTGGCTTCAGAAAACGAAATTCCCTTTTCTGTCCATGTGCTCCCGTAGGCAGAGCAGGGTCCTATAGCCAGCTGGTCAGTGGGAAGATGAGCATGTGGCAAGGAGCTAGGAGAGGCAACTGGTGCTTTAAGGAATATTTGGAGCTGCTGCAAACCCTCTCCTCATCTGTGCCCACTGTGCATCAGCTCTCTGTCTCAGGGAGGCTGCAGCAGACACTCAGATCTCTCTCGCAAGCGCCGCGCATGCCTCAGACTGCACGGCTTTGATCACGACTTCATCGCACCCAGCACAGAGCCGTAAAAATCCACACCTGCAAGATCTCCGCTTCTTCCCACGTACAACACCGGCAGAAGTCTCCCTGATGCCAATGGGAGAAGGACCAGATGTCTGTGCTCCAGATTTTCAGAGCAGTATGTCTGGCTTTATAAACGTCTTTTTTAATACGTCCTTTTAGGTAAACACATTGGGCTGCAGTGACGCCAGCTCAGCCTTACAACTCACTACAGTAAGGAAGCTCAGTAAGAGCCCAGTAAGTTCAAAGACGACTAGAAAATACATTGGAAAATAAAAGAAAAATACCCCAGTAAAGTATCTGCAGTTACACTGAGACAATAGAAATATATGAGGGTCATAAATCCCCGTACATCAGGAGAGAAACTATCTGGCTGCTCAGGGTCAGGGTGAGCAGTTGTTATAGACACATCCAAGAAAGATCTGACAGTATCAGGCATCAATACTGGCCACCGTTGATAGGAGGATCCTGCACTGGATTAATGTGATCTGGCAAGGTGAATCCTATATTCCTGATATAGCTAAAACGTATATTGGCTTTTCATGCATAACCCTCCCAAAACAAAAGCTAACTCTCCTGAGCCTCATTATGAAATCTGTTTATTTCCACTGGTTAAACCCTAAATCAGAGTGCTAAAACTAGAAAAGTGGCTCTGACTATACACAAGAAAATCCTCTTTCTTCCCTCAGGAGATCCAGTCACTTTGCTCCATTAGCATTCCATTCCTCCCTGGCACATGCTCTGTCTTCCGTGATGAGTTTTGCTGTGTTCCTTTGAGTAGGATTACCTGATAATATTTGGTTGAATCTCTCAATCTTTCTTTTTTTCTTGCAATGCTGATCCAGGCAAACAGATGTCTTGAACACCTTGGAGTGCCCATTCTCACTCCAGGTCCTCCTTCTTTCCAAGCAGTAATTGTTCCAGGAATCAAAGAGATAAAAAGGCATTAAAGGTAATGACCCTTGTTCTGATTTCACATATGGCTGGGCCTTACCCAACAAAACCCTAATCCCTGTTTTACAGATAATTACGTATCAAAAGTGATAAATGTTCTGTGACAATATATTACCCAGAGAACATTAAAAGACTGCTGTAGCTGTAGACGTGTGCTCTGAATGTGTTGCTGTGAAAAACATGCGTCTAAGACAATGTTTAGAGTAGTATTTCTCTTTTTAGAAACTGGATAATAATTTTGTGTAAGTCTTAACTGGAATTCTGAGACAATTCTGTACATATTCAGCACTACTGCATTTCCATAGTTAAATTTTATAATAGTACATTACACTTGGATATCTATTAAAATGAATTTGTAATTGGTTTGATGAGAGATACCTACGAAGATGGTGCAATGCTGCTTCGAAATTATTGATTAGATCAGTAAAAAGACATTAAAAGTAAGTATGAATAGTGTGCTTATTAAATCCTGAAGTAACTTTTAAGCAATGTAAAACACATTAACACAATACTAATTTAAAAGAAGAGAACAGAGCACAATTTCAATTCAGAATGAAAGCTGATCAAAATTAACAGGATCTAGGGGTCAGGAACCAAGGGATTCTAAATGTGAAAGCAGAGAAAAACAAGAAAAATAATGGCAGTTACTTCATTATTTTAGCTTTTAAAGCCCTTTAACAAAGCAGAGTTCAACCTGAGAAATTATTATTGTTCCAGAAAAATAATTGACAGCTATAACTTCAGCATATTTAAAACAGTTTGAAACCAATTAGCTTCTCACCTAGACTTGAAGGAAGGCCAGTGCTACTTCTGTAACATAATGTAATCAAAATCACAATGAAATATAACAGGAACTATCCTGATATAAGTTGGGTTTTTTTCACATTTAGGAATAAAATTAATTGGACAACTGTAGAGAGAGACTCACCATCCTCTAGGTTCATCAATGGAAAAATCCTTTGTACAGCAATTCAAACTCAGCCACACAAAGCAACTTTTTATTAGATTTAACTTATTATTCAATAATGCATTGGTGTGGGAACAGAGTGGCAAGTGTCCAACCCTAAGGGCTGGATTAAAACATATTAAAAGTTACTAAGATTTTATACGCAGTTCTGTATCTGGGCATGTGACTGTTTGGCTCCAGGAAAAGTTGTGCTCTCAAATTGCCTGGCTGTGTGTGCAGACAATGGTTTAACCTCCATGACAGGCACACATTAGTGTCTTTATGCTTTGGTCTTCAGAGGATCTTTGCTTCTAAAAATCATGCCAGCTCTTATTCAGGCTTCAACCATTTGATGTCTCCCATGCTTGGGCTTGCAAGATCCAGGGTGGGTATTGCACCAGTTCATTCCATTCTGACAAGAGCAAGAGTGAGATTTGCAGTCTAGAGAAGGGTGAGCCATGGATTTGTCAGTCCACAAGATTCCCACTTACTCATCATCTGGAGGGGCTTCTGCTATCCAGTTAGAGTCACTTTGGCCATGCGATATAGAGCACTACCATGATCTGAACCCATTCAAATTCAAATTCAAAATCCTGCATCTGATTCAAATGTGCTCAGGAATTTTTGGATGGATTCAATTTATAGAGAAGATGTGCCCATCATCATCATTGGATGCTGAGAATTCCAGCACTGGTCTTTCTTCAATGTCATAACATTGAAACAAAATCCAAGTTGTGTGTCCTGATGACTTTGAGAAAAATGGAGGCACCAGGTTCAATCTGGAGCAAAGATCTGGGATTAACAGCCTATGTCTGGCAGGACCATGAGTCCATCATCCCTTGAGGGATGGATCTGGCCCTTGCTACCCATTGTTGAACCCTTGAGACCATCTCAGGTGATGAGATTCTGCTGGGCACTGCACAGGCAGCAGTATTCAACATTACCATTAATTTGCAACTTTTTTCCATGCAGTACAAACTTAGCTCGTTACATCTGCGCCTTCGCTCAGCTCAGACTACCTTACCCTGCACAATGACATCTGTGATATGTCTTGAGACTGTTGATGGCAATGCAGGACTGGAAGGGAACACCTGCTTCCTGCAGGCCAGGCCCCCACTTCCACATGCGTTTCATGTCTTCCACGCAGTGACAAAAGCCATGTTAAAGAAAGTAACTGTGTATGAAAAACTAACTTTTTTTTCTGACTCCATCGAAGAGCAGTTGTTCTCACAGAGCTCGGATTGCAGCTCCTACCCCACTTATGAAGAGAACTACATTTTTAGTCAAAAATAATGGAGACGTGGTGGATTTGGGAGTGCTGGTACAGACAGGCAGGTAGTTTCTTTCCATAGCAAAGCAGCTGTAATCAGTGATACACCAGATTTTGTGCCATGGGTATGAGGCCATGGGATGCCTACACAGGGCTGTGAAATGTTGCTCCTGCTGGAGCTGGAAGCTTGTAGCCTTATAGGCATTTGTGAAGACAAGGAGATAAGGCAGAGCTAGATCTGGTCCAAAAACAATCCAGAAAAAAAAAATATATATAGAAAAAAGAGCAGCTGCAATGCTTCCTGTGTGGTGGGCTTTACAGGGCAATTCCAGCATGGAGCTGGCATTTCCTCTGCCCTGGAAGAGAAAGATTTTACCAACAGGAATAGGGAGGTGGGGATGGACCTCACTATCCCAAGAAAAGAGCTCCCTCTGCTACAGACCATATTTAATTTAAATGCTGTTAGTAATGTGTATATTACATTTGTATACTATGTCTTAAGTTGATGCTATGAATAAATATGAAGACATAAACAAGGTCATTTATGAGAAGCCAACAGCAGTATTCCTGCTGGAGAAAGGCACACACGAAAACAGAAAACAGACTTTTAAGTGCCTAGAGGATGTTGCTAATGAAGAAATAAAACATATTTTCCTTCCCAGTATTGTCAGTGATGCTTTAACTTTTGATATCTTAAACATATCTTCGCTTGAATAATATTTTCACTTCCTGAAAACAATTTGTTATCCAGAGAGCACTAAACACCAGCAAAACCAGGCGGTATGACTTTGATGCATTACCTACAGAGTTATAAGAAGCATGGATACTCAAGATGTCAGTAAACAAGGAGATGCACCTTAATACAAACGAATAAAGCTATTTTTTAAAAAAATAAATGTGACATTGGATTGATAAAAATAGAAAAACAAAGAAGACCAACCAGAATGAGACATGGAGCTTCCTGCTAGGAGTTGTGTGCCAGTTTGACAATTAATTGATTCAGACTGATTGGTGACTTGGCAGGTATCATCAACACAGTTCCCTGCAATCTGCCAGTCCAACCATCCAAAGGATGTTACTGGATTCTGCCCCACTCTGTTCTCTCTCCCATCTGCTGTGTTATACAAGATGAGATACAGCAGTCCTAGAGAACTCAGAAAGTATTGCAGAGAAGACAAAAAGTGGCTTCTAACTTACACTCAGCATAACATTGCAGGATCACGATGCATTGAAAATGAAGACACAGCAAGGAAAATTCCTGTTGTATTTTGAAAACTTGAGGAGCTTTTACTACATAGAAACTGGAAAGGAATAGCTGCACTTTTTCAATGTAATGATCAGACAGAAATGCAATAATAACTGTATCAAATTCCCTACAAATTAATTGCGCCTTCTTAGTAGAAACTGTAGAACTTTTCATTTTTCAAAGTACATAAATATACTGTTTTTTCCAAGGCAAATAAATATGCTCTGCAGTTCTAAACAACACAGATTTTTAACACCCTTAAGATGAGGTGCATATGTAGGTCACAAGCTCTTCATAGTTCTGAGAGGTCCTGTGCAGCACAAAGACAGAAGAGTCTAAAGGAGCATGTCCCAGTCTGTTGCATTATATCTGCAGCACCATCTCATTGTCTTGTTGCAGCCCAGGGGGAGATAGGACACTCCAAAAGTGACCTCAACCCCTGACATATGGGGGTGTTTGATATTACAGCCTGTCCTGGTGGATGATGGATAGCACTTGGGGGTGCCATTAAGGAGCAGAGTCACCTTAGCCAGGAAGATTTTTCCATAGACTTTTATAGATTGGTGGTATTCAAATATTTTTAATATTTACACAGGAAGATTTCCTAAGGGTCTAGAAAACAGATTGCAGCCATCAGTTGCAGAACAATATTCCAGTTGTACAGATAATGAAGCTGAGGAAGGAAGAAATTAATTCAGCATTTGATTTTGGCTAAAGTTTCATTCAGCATAGAACAAGGGTCAATCTAGAAAAAAAATTAACCTACTGATCTTTATTTTATCTTTCCTGTCCTTGTTCATATTTGCCTGGAAATACTTTCCACGGACAATATGTCTAAATATTGTCTTTCAAAGTGAAACACTAATGCATAAAATTATCTACGAAACAGCTGAAAAAGGGAGAAATTTTTCTTGGTACAAGGTATGGCTTGACTGAAAACAAAAGCCTCTACAGACATTCACAGGAAGTTGAGTACATGTGGATGGGGACAACTTCAGTCACTAGCGGAGGACAGCACAGAGATCTCAAATCACTTCCACTGAAGTGAGATGTCTCCTCTTGGAAGTCTTCCTCTTTTCCACTTTTTCTTTGTTTCCTGTAGATTTTTTAGCCTCTTCAAGAAGTCTTCTGGAGTAGAAAGGAAGCACTGGGGTTACTTAGGTGCCACTCAGTCACTCAGCCCTCTCAGCCTCACAAGAGGTGTAACTGTCGAGACACATCTTCATTTATAAGAACATGCTTAAGGTCTGGGCAACTCTTAACATAATTACTCCAGTAACTACCCTGCTGATGAGCAGTTCCCGCACTCAAGTGGTTGCTGTATGATCAAGGATCAGGATCCCCCATCCCTGAAAATGTCCAAGGCCAGGTGGGATGGGACCCTGAGCAACCTGGTCTGGTGGAAGGTGTCCCTGCCCAAGGCAGAGGGATTTGAAACGAGATGATCTCCAAGGTCCCTTCCAACGCAAACCATTCTGTGATTCTATGATTCTGTACTTCTGCCTCCTGTACAGTTTCACATGTGTGTGTTCCTCCTTAGTTATTCAGCTCCTGAACTTGTTTGTTGTTTTTCCTAAATACATAATGAGGTGTAATAAGCTGCAGCAATATTTCTGCTGAAAAAAAATGGCACACAGAAGAAAAACTTGTTGCTCTACATTGTACATCCTAGTGGACAAACATAGCATTTGAATGTCTGCTTGTTTTACATTATTTTTGTATGGAATTTTCAATATCCCTACAGACAAGAGACAAACATTTCAGCTTCTTCAGCCATGTAGACTCCAGACTTCATTCAATATTTTACTATATAACTGGGCAATTTTTGAGCTCATCCATTTATCCAAAGATCTTCTGTGCCAATAGAAAAGATGATAAGCAAGTATCTCTTCAGTTAGAAAACTTTTCTACACATAGGAAAATCTTAAATGTTCAGCCTAATTGAATGTTTTCTAGGTTGTTTCCTCCCTGCTCTGGGCATAAAGCTATCTGGTGATGTTAATATTTTCTCAGTAAAGTATTCTATTTCCCAATGAAAGTTAACACCAGAATTAAATGCCATTAGACCATTATTTTAATTTCATTTTTTTTTTACTTATTATCTTTGTGGTGTTTGTTCATTCTAGTTGGAACTAGATGAAATCACCAGTTCACTTCATTGAGGAAGATTTTCTCACAAAGATCAAATCTATCATCTTTCTACTTCTTGAGCAGCTGAAAAATCTACCAAGGGAGAGAAATTATCATTCCAGAAATTAAATCAAGCAACACATTGCATAAAATAATTCAATCCCAATTCCAAAAAGCCTAGAGAATTGTTCCTGGAGAAGTAATTCACCCTATCAAAGACAGGTGCTTCCCCCCCACCCCCTTGCTTAACAAGATCAGAGATCGATTCAGTAGGACATGTGGAAAATGCAATTATTTTTCTATTTCTTTTTACTTTTTCAGCATTAGAAAATTAGTTTTACAATGTGCCTTCTTAACGAGGCTCTAATGCTTTACCATCCATGTTCAGTGTCCTCAAGTCAGTGCCTCTGATCTCCACAGCTCCAAGAGCTATCACAGGAATTGCAGCACACATTAGAGGTACATTTTCTGCTGGAAAAATCTGTGTCATTGATAACAGAAATTATCTGAAGAATAATTGTTCTTTCACAAATTTATATAGTTGTTATCTCATAATTTTTTTATGCTACCACCAGAAATTTACCTTAAAAAATTCTGAATTTTAGGCTCTGCCTAAGGAACCCAAGGAAAAAAATGACCTACATTCAAATCCAATAAAAATCCCAGTTCTTCAAAGGTGTTTTTATCCCCAGCCTGTCACTCAATAGGAAACAAATAAAATAGTTATGAATACATGAAATTGAACCTTACTGGAATTTTCGAAGGACAGCTGAAAACAAGCTTCCACCCAAGCTTTCAGTTTTGTGACAAATCTTCAAAGCTGCACATCTGAGTCCTGAAACTCTTCCCTTTCAAAAGAAATAGCAACTGCCATATAGTGAAATAAGACATCTTAAAGTTAAAAAAAAAAGCAATAAAAAAGAAAAAAAAAACAAATCTGTGTGCCTTTTATACAATTTACAGATCAAAATCCCTCATACACCCCTCCTTTTTTTTCCTTGTAGATGAAGTGCAATATCAAAGGATTGCCTGTGCCAAAGAATGCATTTAGTTCATCAGAAAAGGAATTGTAGCACTTTCCTGTGACCCCAGGTGAGCCACCTACCAAGACTTTTTTTCTGGGCTGCTGTGACCTGTTGAGCTGTCACCCCAACATGGCTAGGACACAGCTCACCTGGGTACAGCCCCTTCCTTAGCTGTAACACAACCCAGAAGACAAAATTCACATCTCAAACATATCTTAAATCTGATAGTCCAGCCTGGAAAGGAATCTAGAGGCTGATCTGTGTCAAAGCATCCTCTTGCTCCAAGTCCAGGTTCCCACAGCTAGACCTGAAGGGATGTTCAGAACCTGAAAGGTTCAATGGAAATGAGGAATCCTGTGCTCCAAAATCCCAAAATATTTTATTTCTGCATCCAATTGTCATAAAGAAGAGTGATGCACAAATTGTTGTGTAAATGGACATGAATCTAGACGTCTCCTTGATGGGCAGACTGTTACAGCTTGAGTTTTATATTCCACCTTGCTAATTCTATCTGACTTCTGAACTCCTGCATCCTTTGCCCTACTGTGACCCCACACCTGTGCAAGCACTGCCCATCTGTGATGTTTTCTGTGGGGAAAAATGCATGTTTTCTCTGCTTACCTAGAGCAGGGAGTTGAGTCGTGCTGCTTTTGCTGGGCTTTGCCACTGAAGTTGGGACTTTTGCAGAGTTAAACCTTTTAAACTTTTGATTTAAACCCTTGGGAATATTCTGCAGACTGGGGAGCCTGAAGGGAATGGGAATTCCTTTTTTCCAACCTGATTCAGCCTGGCATTTAAACTCCAGAGAAGACTGAGAATTCCAATACAGTTACGTGTTTAGCATTTCCTAATAGTTGCTAGTAATCCCCCACAATGTGAAAGTCTTCTGGATTAATCTGAGGGGCTTTAGCTGTCCAAAATCTTCATTTTTATTCTGAGTTTTAAAATTTTTTTTGACTTAGATTTTGTGGTTTCTAATTTAAATCTGAATGTTTATCGGAAACAGAGCCTGGTCTGGTTTAATAAGAAGTCAAATCTCAAATTGAAACAATGTTTTTTTCAGAAAGGTTAACCTGTTGCTTAGTCCAGGCCAGTCTTACTGACTGATTAGTGTTCTTACTTGTATATGTATACTAAACCAACATTTTTGAACACTTCTGGAAAAAAATCAGTGATCCAATTCATCTAAACTTCCACTGATACTGCTTGGGTTCTTTGGAAAGAAGTGTCTAGGTAAAAGCTATTTGGATTTCAGACTATCAGGCTTCTTTATTCCCAGTTCACACTTCTGGAATTCTGAGCCTAACGTCAGCTTAAAATTAAAGAGATGTTATGTAGTGTAAGAAAGATACTTTCCCCATGTCTCAGAGGATCAGCTATCACTGAGAGTAATATACTCTTAATTCCTTAACGATCACTTCATTTTTAGAGGCTTAAACAGTGATTTACAGCTTCAAATTACTGAGCAGAAAACATATCAAGCAATCAAAGCTTGAGCTGTTAATAAAGCATCTGAACACAATAGCTTTAACACAACAGCTTTCCAGAAATTGCTGCAACCATTTCAGCAAGATCTCTGCCCCTGAACACCATGTGGAAATGTACAGCCTTTACAGCTTTCTCACTCTCTCCTTTTGCACCAGGACTGGCTGCAGAAAGTCAGACTTGCTGATCTTAGGGGCCTTTTCCAACTTTTATGAGTCTATGACTCTTTAATCTCTGTTGAGATGCAATGCCATTTCATGCCCATCATGATCTCACATTGCCAGCAATGCTCCCTGACAAAGTGAGCTTCATATAAAATGTGACTACATTCTCTGTTTTCTTTCAGAGTAGCTGATATTATATCCCTTCTTATTCATAACTTATGGAGAGTGTTTGCCTGAGGTGAGAGTAAGATGATGAATTCCTAACTTTGCCTGGCAAGACCTGTGCCTGCCTCTTTGGAACACAAATTGGCCACGAGTATGGAGACTATGCAGGCTGAAGGGACCTCTGCTCTCTTTTTCTCAAGCTGCCTCACTTGGCATCAAGTAATGTGAAAGAAGCTTAAGTAGGCTTGTGGTTGGGATGCTGTAGTGGTTTAACCCGGGCTGAGTGCCAGGGGCCCACTGCAGCCACTCTCTCACTCCCCCTTGCCCAGCTATGGAGGAGAGAGAATATAACGAGAGGCTTCGTTATTCATGATAAGACTACAGCAAATTCTTTCTTAATCACCATCACAGACAAAGCAAGACTCCATGTGGGAATAATAGTCAAATTTATTACTAACAAGATCAGAGCTAAGAGGGAGAGACAATAAGAGACACCTTTTACCCCCCACCCCCCTCCT